>LNAC01000644.1:647349-884529 GCA_002007465.1 Ailurus styani | reverse complement strand
ATGATTCACAGACCTGTACCCCTTGGGCAAATAATAAAAATAAAATTAAAAAAAAAAGTCACCCCATTTAAAAAAAAATGACATATTTTGGGTTGTACCAATACTACACAACCAGGATTCCCCATTTGATTCGACGGTTAATCTTACTCAAAATACCCTATGCAACAGGTTGGAAAAATAACCATATATGCTTCCTCTCCCTGCAACTGCCAGTGTAAAGAAGTGTGAGCTAAATAAATGTCTCTTGGTATTAAGGAGAGCACATATTACATGGAGCACTGGGTGTGGTGTATAAACACTGAATCTTGGATCACTGGAAAAATAAAATAAAATTTAAAAATAAATAAATAAACCCCTAAGTTTTGAGGTGGTTTGTTACTCAGTAAAATCTAACTGACACACCATAAGATTTCAAATAAAAGTCTACCATTCCCCTCAGCTTTGACTTCAACTCCTATGATCCCTTATTTAAACTGGTCATCGTGAGATCTTTTATTTTTCCTACACAGTGGAATTATGGGATTGCAGTCTGGAAACCAACTCAGAGATTTGAGAAATTGTCTCATAAAGGGGAGTGTGGGAGTGTAATAGTTTTCACCAGCTGGGTTTGACTCATTTTCAGCTGTCCTATCTAAGCACGTATTCCAAATAGCTGAAATATACGCAACAAGGCCAGCATCTTTTACTTGGAAAGTTATTTGAAGCCTAGTGAAACAATGCAAGCTTTTAAGCAAAACAACAGTTTTCCTTTGTCTTTTTTCAATACAGAAAGCAGGTGGCCTATGGCATCCTATAGCCACAAAAAAAGCATTCCAATTTCAATCCATCTGAACAGAAACTGGGTGGTTATCTGGATTAAACATGGATCAAAGCCTCAAATGTCTGTAGTTTTTGTACTGGTTAGAGATTTCAAAATTGAACCAAGGGGGAATGATAAAACTAAGTTGTAGCACATCCAAAATAAACCAATAATTTGTCACTGATAAAAGTCATCCTGTTTTCATCCTATTACAATTACAATTATGGCATCTATTTTTTTCTGAGTCCTATCACGTAATATAGTTATTTTTTAATTTTGCATACCTGATAGCTGTTCTTTTTTTTTTTAAGATTTTATTTATTCATTTGACACAGAGAGAGATTATAAGTAGGCAGAGAGGCAGGCAGAGAGAGAGGAGAGAGGAGGAAGCAGGCTCCCTGCTGAGCAGAGGGCCCGATGTGGGCCTCGATCCCAGGACCCTGGGATCATGACCTGAGCCGAAGGCAGCGGCTTTAACCCACTGAGCCACCCAGGCGCCCCTGATAGCTGTTCTTAACTTTAGGACATTGGATAGGTTTTCCCATCAATTTCTCCAGCCAAAAGTTATTCTGAATTATTTTTCTTATCTGCCAATGAGGAGGCAAAAACTGACAGTTGAATTGATGACTCATCACAAACAAATATACCAGGGAGGATCCTTGTAACATTTGCAGAGCTAAGTCTTCAGGCAATATTATTACTTCTCGAGTCTTCTTTCCTGCCATCTTTATTCTTGTTGCATTTGGGGAGAGTTTTAACATGCTTAAGGGAATTTTGATTGAGATACTAGACCTCTCCTTCTCTGAAGAATGTGTTCCACCAGGGTTTCAGAAACTCTGCTCATGTCATGCCAAAATGAACTCAAGTAAGGAACACTGCCTTTACAATGCAGGTATCTGATAGGCAGATATGGGATTTTATTTATTTATTTTTATTTTGGAAACGAGAAGCTTGGTAGAATAAAAACAGAGTTGACGTTCTCAAGTTGAACAGACTCAAATCTTTAGGTTAAAACAGTGATAATTTTACTTGTGTGCTGGATGAGGAAAAGTCACTGAGGGTATAGACTTAACAAAAGTGAGAAATGGATTTCTTTCTCCATCATCAAATGATTAGATATTGTTTAATAGCTTATTATATCCTGGGGGAACAGGCCAAGATTAATTTCATGATTATTAGAAACAGATACTGACCTTTATAAGAGGAAGTTGTTGAAAATTGTACACTGGCTTTTCTACCATTAAAACACTCTAACTTCCTGTCACTTAGATAGCAACCTGCGCTGTACGTGATCACAGGCTTGAGTTCACATTTTAAAAATAAATAACCCCGTGGATCTTTTTCATGAGAGAACACCTTTCAGAGTTAGAGGAAAAAGAGAAGTCCTGGTCTGTTCAATCTAGGAGTTCCATGGTTTCAAATTATGTACGAGGGAACTCAGGACACTTAACAAGTAATGAATAATTATAACCCCTTTATTTGGAATCCAGTAGTTAGGTTGACAGAAAAGCAACTCTTTTGTGTGGGTGTGAATTTATTGCAGCAAGTATAACCTCCTCCAAACTTTCAATAACTACTGACACTGTATTATGTGCTCTCTGTGCTTTATCTCATTTAATCTTCACAAACAACCCCAGCCAATAAATAAGAAAACTGAAGCTAAGGAGTTAAGATAACTTGCCCATGAAAATACAGCTTATAAATATTTAATTCAGGATTTGGGCCAAAGAAGAGTTTTGCCAACAACTACATTCTTAACCAGTACCTTCCCTGTAACAAAAGAAGCAGCAATGAGGAAACTGGGAGACCCCTGGTTTTATGGCTATAATTCCCATTTAACTGGTGTTCTTGGCCATAAAGACAAACCAAAAACAGTTGATTTTCACTAGAAATAAACCCAGGCAGTATATTAGACCTTACCCTTAGCAATATTTTCCTTATGTACCCTCAGTCGCTAAGCTTCAACACTCTTAATCAATGGAACCATATGTCAGCTGAGTTTATTGCATATGGAAAAGCGCCCAGGAACAAACAGAAGAAATAATACATTGTTTCCAGGAGCAAGTAAGTGATTATCGATCATGATACATAAAAGTTCACTCTGGTGCTTTGCTGTAGTTGAGTAGGTAAGGAAGAAAAAAAACAGGTTGTTGAAATAGAGCTCCTGGAAAGAGGTGGGTATTCTCTACGCTTTCGCCAAATGTGATTTAGGAGTATAAATTTGTGCCACAGAGCTTGCCACCCAAAAACCACAAGTGTAACTGTATCAACATACTTTTATTTTATGTTAACCTTCTTCTTTGTTTTGCTCTCTCTCTCTATCCTACTCTCCTTTTTGCCTCAGGCAACCCATGTGAACAATCTCGTATACCATAATTTTCTTCTTTCTTCCATAAGCATGTGAGAACTTCATTAATCATATACACACACAGGACTTTGTGACTGTTCTTTAAAAACTGGATTATTTTAAGCACTCTTTGGCAACTTGCTTTTTCTCTCTCCTGTTATCTCATGAAAATCCCTCCAAAACAACTGGAAGAGGTAAATCTAATTCCTTCTTGGTCATGGCTGCAGAAAAGTCCACGCTCTTGCATGATAGCATTCACTTTGTTCTAGATTTTCTCTACTAATAAACCACGCTACAATAAAAGTGATTGCGAGATATTTTATGTAGTGGTGATTTTATTTATAAGGGATCCATTTCCTGGAGTGAAGTTTCTGGGTCAGGGTGTATATGGATTTGTAATTCTAAAACTGTTGCTAGATGTTTTATTACCAAAATGCTGTAACAATTCCTATTTGCACCTGCCGTGAATGTGAGAAGCCTTTGCCCCACATCCTCACCAGCAACGGCTTTTTCATGTCCATCTGTCTGTGAGTTTTAAATGATATCTTGGTGTTGCCTTAACTTGCATTGCCAGGTAACTAGGGAGTGTGGGAATCTTTTCGTATGCTTGCTAACCATCTGAATTTTCTCTTCTGTGAATTGTTCATGTCTTTTGATTTTATGTCTACTGAGGTCTTTTGGCAAGTTGTTTTAATTTGAAAGAGGTCTTTGAATTTTATAAGCATTAACCCTCTGTCTGCTGTCTGTATTACAAATATTTTCCCAAGGCTTTCATTTATATTTTGACTTAGTTTATAGTATTTTTTGCCTTATTGATATAATCTAATATTCTGTCTTTTATTTAACAGTTTCCATGTTTTTCAGTCATGGGTAAGATGTCTCCAGCACCTAGATTTTTCATAGTTACCTAGATTTTCTTCCACGATACTAAATTTTTTACTGAAAGCTTTTAATCCTTGAAAATATTTTATGGTTTAATGTGGGGATAAAAGTGGGAGTGCCCATTTACTTTTTTATATTAACAGCCAGTTACACAAACACCATTTATTAAACAATTCATTCTTTTGCATTGAATTGATACATCTACTAGTTTTTTATTTATTAATTCTTGCATATAATGAGATATATTTTTAGATTCTGTTCTGCTCTATTCTGTCCCATGAATCTATTTGTGTATTCCTAGGTCAATAGCATTTGATATCTATTAGGGCAAGTCCTCCCTTACCATCCTTTTCTTTTCCCCAATATATTTATTTTTGGGATTTGGAGCATTTATTTTTCCTTTAAAAAATTAAGACATTTTATTCAATCTTCCAATTCTCCCTCCCTCCCAAATTCCTTTGCCATTTTATTTGGGATTGCCTCAAATGCATTTGTTAATTTTGTGAGAATTGACCTTTTATGATATTGTTATTCAATCCAGTAAAAAGGCATGCATTTCCATTTATTCCAATGTTGTTTAATTCCCTGACTCCTGACCTCTGCCAATAAAATGAGACCTTCAAAATACTTTTGTTTTCTCTCTCCCTTCATCCTCAATCCTAGATGACACCTTCAAAAATAAGTTTTAATTTTTCTAAAAAATTAAATATTTTAATTTCTAGGCCATTATTAACACTTACCTTGCCATATTCTTTCACTCATTCAACTAAACACTTATTGGGAACCTACCATTTGCTATGCATGGCTTGAGGTACCGGGGCTAGGTCAAGGGGAAAAAATTCTCTGCTCTCATAGAGTTTATGTATAGGGAAACAGATACTGGACAAAATAAATGAATAAAATATTACTGTGTTAGAAAGTTAGAAGAAATACTACAGAGAAAACCAAAACTTGAAAGTGGGATGGAATGTCATAGCATTGAGCAGAGAGTACATTAAATGTTAATTGTGTGGTCAGGGAAGGTTTGAAGGACAATATGGCATTGGAGAAAAGACTTGAAAGATGTAAGAAAGAGAGCCATGTGGATGCCTGAGGAAGAGCAATCCATGCAGTGGAATGAGAAGTAAGAATGCACTGAGGAGGGGCACCTGCATGGCATAGTCAGTTAAGAGACCAACTCGGTTTCGGCTCAGGTCATGATCTCAGGGAGATGGAGCCCCAAGTCAGTTCAGATTCTGCTTGAGATTCTGTCTTCCTCTCCCTCTGCTCCCTCTGCTCATGTTCTCACTCTCTCTCAAATAAATAAATAAATCTTAAAAAAAATGCACTGGGGAGGGATCATGCTTAACCTACTGAGGAACAGCAAGGAAACCAGAGTGACTGATGAGGAGTAAAAGGCAGGGTCAGGGAGGGTGAGAACAGAAGAGTAGGAGATGAGGCCATAGAGATTATGGGGGCCAGGTCACATAGGGCCTTGCTGCCTATTATAACTTCTACTGAAATTTCACTCTGAGAATAATGGGAAAGCCATTGGGCAGTTCTTTTTAAGAGCACCACAATTTGGGGTGCCTGGGTGGCTTAGTCGGTTTAGTGTCTGACTCCTGATTTTGACCCAAGTCATGACCTCAGGGTTGTGAGATAAGCCCCGCATCAGGCTCCACACTCAGCAAGGAGTCTGCCTTAGATTCTCTCCCCTTCGCCCTCTGCCCTACCCCCACTTTCTCTCTCTCTGTGTCAAATAATAAACAAACAAACAAAAAAGTTCCATGATCTGACTTAATGCTTTAACAGAAATATCATTCCTGTGTTAAGAGTAAAGTGTAGGGGAACAAGATCAGTTTTATAATTTTTAAGGATTTTGTTAAAATGTTCATGCATGGAAGAGTAATGGTTACTAGCCAAACTTAGGGTGCTTGAACTGAAAAATTAGAGAATATTTCATCCAATGTTTCTATGTTACAGATGAAAAGATTGAGGTAGAAAAAGGTTACGTCAGTTTTGCTAATAATGATCTGAATGTATAGATCATGTAACTCAGTGATTCTCAACCCTGGCTGATTTAAAGGATAATACAAGTGTGCCTGACCAGAGCCTATCCCAAACAAATTGGACTGTAACTGGAGCTGCTGTGGACCAGAAGTTCAAGGTTCTCCACACTGCCTCCAAAGAATCTAAGAAGAATAATGGGGACAGGAGATCATTACACCAAAAATAAAATAAACAGAAACTTTAACAAGCATCTCTGTATAAATTCCCTTTCCTAAACATATACTTGTCTATTAAATGTGTGATCCAGCTCATTCTGAAACAGAGCTTGGCAATAGGGATGATGTATCTGTCTCTTATGCTAAGGGTGTGAGTTCTTGCACCTTTTAGATAAATTCACATCTCAGATTCTGCAAAGCATAAGAGCAGTAAATATTTATTGAATGCTTACTATATGCCAGGCACTGTTCTACATATTTTATTCAGTTTATCATCTCAATCCTAGGAGGTAGGTTTTACCACTATCCCTGTCTTACATGGACACTGCAGCTCAGAGAAGTTAGGTAACTTTGCCTACAGTGACTAAGCAATTTTTTTATTACATTCAGTTAGCCACTGTATAGTACAGTGTTAGTTTTCGATAAGCAATTTTTAAAGGACTTTTTTAAATAATATTTTTAAATTTTTTTTATTTTATTTTTTCAGTGATCCAAGATTCATTGTTTATGCATCACACCCAGTGCTCCATGCAAAACGTGCCCTCCTTAATACCCACCACGGGGGTTACCCATCCCCCTACTCTCCTCCCCTCCATAACCCTCAGTTTGTTTCTCAGAGTCCACAGTCTCTCATGGTTCGTCTTCCCCTCTGATTTACACCAATTCACTTTTCCTTTCCTTCTCCTAAAGTCCTCCATGTTATTCCTTATGTTCCCCAAGAAAGTGAAACCATATGATAATTGACTTTCTCTGCTTGGCTTATTTCACTCAGCATAATCTCCTCCAGTCCCGTCCATGTTGACACAAAAGTTTGGTATTCATCTTTCTGATGGCTGAATAATATTCCATTGTATATCTGAACTACATCTTCTTTATCCATTCGTCTGTTAAAGGGCATCTTGGCTCTTTCCACAGTTTGGTGATTGTGGCCATTGCTGCTATGAACCTTCGGTTTGTATGGCCCTTCTTTTCACTACATCTGTAACACTGGAGTAAATACCCAGTACTGCAATTGCAGGGTCATAGGGTAGCTCTATTTTTAATTTTTTGAGGAACCTTCACACTGTTTTCCAAAGTGGCTGCACCAACTTGCATTCCCATCAACAGTGTAAGAGGGTTCCCCTTTCTCCACATCCTCTCCAACACTAGTTGTTTCCTGTCCTCTTGATATTGGCCATTCTAACTGGTGTAAGGTGGTATCTCATTGTGGTTTTGATTTGAGTTTCCCTGATGGCTAGTGATGATGAACATTTTTTCATGTGTCTGTTAGCCGTTTGTATGTCTTCTTTGGAGAAGTGTTCATGTCTTCTGACCATTTTTTGACGTGATTATCTGTTTTTTGGGTGTTGAGTTTGAGAAGTTCTTTACAGATCTTGGATATCAAACCTTTGTCTGTAGTGTCATTTGCAAACATCTCCCATTCTGTGGGTTCCTTCTTTGTTTTATTGACTGTTTCCTTTGCTGTGCAGAAGCTTTTTATCTTGATGAAGTCTCAGAAGTTCATTTTCACTTTGGTTTCCTTTGCCTTTGGAGACATGTCTTGAAAGAAGTTGCTGAGGCCGATGTCAAAGAGGTTACTGCCTACGTTCTCCTCTAGGATTTTGATAGATTCCTGCCTCACATTGAGGTCTCTCATCCATTTTGAGTTTATCTTTGTGTATGGTGTGAGAGAATGGTCAAGTTTCATTCTTCTATACATAGCTGTCCAATTCTCCCAGTACCATTTATTGAATAGACTGTCTTGTTTCCACTGGATATTTTTTCCTGCTTTGTCAAAGATTATTTGACCATAGAGTTGAAGATCCATATCTGGATTCTCCACTCTGTTCCACTGGTCTATGTGTCTGTTTTTATAAGATTTTATTTATTTTTCTGACAGAGAGAGAGAGAGAGACAGCAAGAGAGGGAACACAAGCAGGGGGAGTGGGAGAGGGAGAAGCAGGCTTCCCACTGAGCAAAGAGCCATGTGGGGCTGGATCCCACAACCCTGGGGTCAAGACCTGAGCTAGGAGCGCTTGGGTGGCTCAGTGGGTTAAAGCCGCTGCCTTCGGCTCAGGTCATGAACCCAGGGTCCTGGGATCAAGGCCCACATCAGGTTCTCTGCTCAGCAGGGAGCCTGCTTCCTCCTCTCTCTTCTCTCTCTGCCTGCCTCTCTGCCTACTTGTAATCCCTCTCTGTGTGTCAAATGAATAAATAAAAATCTAAAAAAAATAAAAAATAAAATAAAAAAATAAAATAAAATAAAAGGTACCCGGAAAGGCTGGTGCTTGTGCCTTTCCATTGCTAAATATATTTATATGAACCCTGACTAAAAAGACTGAATGTCCCCCAGCCTCATGTCCACCAGTGTCCTTCGCTACTAATATCTCTTTTGGGTTTACTCAGTATAACATGATTTGTACATGATTTACAGGCCAGAGTACTCGTATTCACCAAGACTCTGTGGTCTTGTATCGGACATACAACGAGCTGGCTATATGTGGCAGAACCCAATAGTCGGCATTGAGCGCCCTGGTTTTCGGCAAAATGCCATATTGTCCTGCTCAGTCACCATGGCTATCTGGAAGGGAATAAATACTCAAATCCTAAGCTTGTCCTCCTTCCAATACCCCAGCGGGGTCAGATCTGACTCGTGCAGTACGTAATGCCCAGCACCTCCTCCACTAAGTGGATCCATTTTAAACGATCCTCCAAATGACCTGATAAGGTTGGAAGCCCACAAATGTGTCCTCAAGTCTCATGTCAGGTGACACAGAAAATAAAGAGGTCTAAGCCCAAGCCTAACACCTTCTAAAACCCTAAGTAGGACACATTAGTTCTGCCTCTAAATAAGCTGAATGTGAAAGAAGGACGATATTTCTGGTTAAAAGGGCTGTGACAAAATGTTTTAGAAATATTTACAAGTTGAGAAATATTCTAAATAATTTATAGTTCAGACTTAATCATTGCAACAAGCAAGTCCTGTCTCAGGGCCTGTGTTCTTGCTGTTCCCTCTATTTGAAATACTCTTCTGGGGCTCCTGGGTGGCTCAGTGGGTTAAGCCACTGCCTTCGGCTCAGGTCATAATCTCAGGGTCCTGGGATCGAGCCCCACATCCGGCTCTCTGCTCTGCGGGGAGCCTGCTTCCTCCTCTTCCTCTGCCTGCCTCTCTGCCTACTCGTGATCTCTCTCTCTCTCTCTCTCTCTGGCAAATAAATAACTAAAATCTTAAAAAAAAATAAAGAAATATGAAATACTCTTCTGCATATAGACCATCACTTCCTTCACGTCTCTGTTCAAATGGCATGTTGCCAGTCCCTGTACAAGATGAGTCTGCTCCCATGTCCTCCCCTGGCCGTCCTTGTTCCCTCCCTCCCATTGTTTCTCTCCATACCTCTGTCTCCATCCGCCACACTCTATACCTACTTATGTGTTTACAGTACACATGTTATATATTATACATAATATATAATTATATAATAAATACATCATATATTGTAAAACATATAGTTACATGCATTAATTATATATATCTTAACTAAATATATTAGTTATTAACTAATAAACATGTCACTAAGATATAAACTGGAATAGAATAGGGAATTTGTATGCTTAGTTCTTTGCCAAAATCTCAGTCCTTAGACAGTTTTTGATACATAGCAGGTGTCAATAGATGTATACTAAATATTTTCTACTCAACAAGGAGATTTCAGTGGAGAAACTAGATTAGTTCACGACAGCTCCAGAATTCCAACCTAAAAATTCAGATGACAAGTGTAAATTCTTTATGTGGAAAAAAAGGGAGAGGTGCGAGATACATTTGACATTCTCTAGGGAGTTAAAGGTGAATTTGCTCACGCTGGGAAGCTTGGTCTATAGCAGGTGACTGGATCCTAAGGACAAGCAGTCTCAGAAACAACAGAGCAGAACCAACAGGCCCACCTCAAAATTCTCTGAAAGAGGGGCACCTGGGTGGCTCAGTGGGTTAAGGCTCTGCCTTCGGCTCAGGTAGTGATCTCAGGGTCCTGGGATCGAGGCCCGCATCAGGCTGCCTGCTCAGCAGGGAGCCTGCTTCCCCCTCTCCCTCTGCCTGCCTCTCTGCCTACTTGTGAGGTATGTAGGAATTGATCTATCTCTCTCTGTCAAATAAATAAACAAAATCTTGGGAAAAAATTCTCTGAAAGAGCGTGGTTTCACCAGAAAAACGAGATGCTCTGTGAGCAAGGACAGGAAAGAAAAGAGAGAGGACAAAGAAGGACCAGAAGATCTTTCTCTATGTTCTAGGCTATCAGTTACAAGTTTCTATTGCTGACTGATTAAGCAGGAAAGGGATTTTTAAATAAAAAGATTTGGGGTTCTTCTAAAAATCAGGGTGAGATGGAAAAACAGGGTTGGGATTTGACGAATCTTCACTGACAAGGATGGTTTTTCGGCTGACTGATCATTCTTGAGTATAGCACAGGTTGTGGGTTTAGGGGCTGAGCTATTGGACAGGATATATCAATGAGGGGGAAAGGAAGGAATGGCTGCCAGGAGGCACAGGGCCTAGAGGGGAGGGGCGCTCCCGCCGGCATCACACCACAATCCTACAGGAGGCTTCTGCTATCTCCAAGCAGTTTCAAAACTCACAAGAAATTTTGCTGCTTGACACACAGAGGAAGAAACGGAACCAGGAACAGAAGTACAGGTAAGTAGGCTGCCTTTCTCGTGGATCAGCCCCAAAAGAGCTCCAACCAGAATGTGCAGAATGGGACGCAGAGGGAGTGACAGGTGCGACCTGCAATGACACATGTCCAGGGGGCTAAGGATGGAGAGTAGAGCTGGAACCAGCAATGGAGAACCCAATAACATGTCACATATACCAAACATAGGTAAGAACTGGGAAATACACCACAATGTGACTTACAGCCAATACAGTTGGTCTACTACACTCCATGCACTTTCTCAGAGAAGACACTCATGCTCCATTCTGTATCCACTTACTCTTCTTTTAGGAAAACTCTATCAAGTAAAACATCTACATTCCAAGCCCTCAACATATTAGAAGCAGGAGAAAAGCCAACACACCAACTTCCACAAGAAACAGCAGACAAGAGTTCAGTGTTTTGGGAAGAAACAGATAAAATCAGAAGCCTAATAGTCCAACAGCATTTCATGTAAAAGCAAAAAACAAAAACAAAACCTTACACATCTCAGTAGCCCCATAATATCATTAAATTAGAACAAATTATGATGAAAGACTTGCTCGGGGTGCCTGGGTGGCTCAGTCGGTTAAGCGTCTGCCTTTGGCTCAGGTCATGATGTCAGGGTCCTGGGTTGAGCTCCCTGCTCAGTGGGGAGCCTGCTTCTTCCTCTCCCTCTGCCCCTCCCCCATCCTGCTCATTCTCTCTCTCTCCAAAAACAAAATCTTTAAAAAAAATTATTATTCAATTTATTCATTCATTGATATAGTCAAGTATATTTATTTAGCACCTAATATGTGTCAAGAAGTGGGCTAGTTGCCTGAGGCACAATCATGAATGAGACAAAGTTCCTGTTCACAAGGAAGGCTTGATCTAAATGAGAATACGTATGATTTTAATGCAATACATTTGATCACAGATTACAATAAAAATAATAGAGAAAATCCAAGAATGCTATTACAACACAGAAGACCAGCCCAAAACCCCATAGGGAAAATTCAGGAGAGGCTTTCTGGAGACAACAAGTTCTACACCAGGGCTTGAGGGATACATACGAGTTAACAGGGGAAGCAGAGGCAGAAGAGAAGCTATTCCAAGCAGCAAGAACAGAATGTGCAAAAGCCCAGAGGCAAATAGCAGCCCAAGGTCAGTTTAATGGGCATGCAACCTGTTTTCAGGTCCTATGCTCAGAAGCCTAACCCCCTGCCGCTTGGTTTAATATTGTGCTCCCACTGTTTTGAAATTCTGAATAATTTTATCTTTGAACTTGTGCTTTATGGCTGAATGCCAATGGATAATGTATCACGTGACTGAGCAGAGAAGACTCTCATAACACACAATGGGTATCCACCATCCCTTGCTGTTCCATTTGCCTACAGCATTCCTCTGATGAGCACAGAATTCTGGCAGGTCCACATGTGCAGAAGTTCAGCAAGACTCCAAGCAAGTAAAGAATACACATGTTGATCTTTGATTGGGTGAGTGGGGGCTGTCAGAGGCTACGTGTTCTGTTCCAACCAGAACTTGACTCAAGCGAAGAAACGAGACAGTGGTATTTTAAGAAACATCAGTGACCTAGGAAAGCTTTTCTTACTGTTACTTCTCTGTATTAGTGAACCACTTAAGCTGAAAATGATGACTTCAAAAGAAAGGGATATAAAGAGTAACACACAGTTCTTTTTAATTTCAATCTTTCCACACCCATCAGTAGATGAAGACAGGAAGGGTTGGTAGAATGTACGGGTGTCAAAAAGGGAAAGAAAAACAGTTAAGTTAGTTTTGTGAAGTGTTTCCACCGTCCTGAAGAGAACCAAATACGTATGTGTGTATGAACTACAAATACAAATTGTGCAATTTCAGTGATTAAGTGTGTAACATAAATGCTCTAATACATTTTTAAAACAGGCATCAGACAATATAAAGATGAATGATAAAACATGAGGATACAAAATCTTCATTTTTCTTTACTTACAACAACAGTAAGTAGCAAATGAAAAACACTGTAACAACTGGAGAGAGAGACTGTGGAAGAAAGGGGAAGCTATATATTTTTCCTGCTTTGGGGAAAAGGGACCCACATTTCCTGTTTGTACCAGGCCATGCAAGTTATGTAGCCTGCTGTGACAACATAAGAAGTTTGTGTGACACAAAAAGTTCCAAATTAGAAGAATGTACAGTATATTGTAGCCATGGTTTTTGGAAAGGAAGAAGAGATTTGAGTCAGGGAAGACCATTCAGCAGTCTGTAAGGGGAAGACAGTGCCTCTGAATATCAGTGAGAAAACTGATAGGAATTTTGGAAGGGCTGAAGTCTTGCCAAAAATTCATTTAAAGGTAAAATTCACTGATCAAAGAAAAACAACCCAAGAGATTTGCGCTGTGGAAAGACTACTTCCTTCCATGGCCGCCACAGGGGGAAAATGGCGTATGTGTTCTAAGGGGCATATACAAAACTATTTGTAGCACAATGTTTATAATAGCCCCAAACTGGAACCAGCCCAGATGACCATGAGCGGGAGGATGAATGAATACACAAGGGCATAGGAATACAGTAGAATGTTGTTCAGTGATGAATGGACTACAGCTACCATGCAAAGACATGGATGAATCTCACAAACCATGTTGGACCCCAAAAAAGGAAGTCACAGAAGAATAATGGGATACAGTAATTCCATTTATCAAATTCAAGTATAGGCAAAATTAAATTATATATTCTTAAGATACTTACACAGTTGGTGAAACCATATTAACACAAATGTTAGGATAATTGTCTCTGGGGAGAAAGGAGGAAAATCTCGGTAGGCTTCTTTTTTCTTAATGTTATTTATTTGTTTGTTTATTTATTTATTTATTTATTTGGGAGACAGAGAGCGTACAAGCAGAGGGAGAGGGAGAAGCAGAAGGAAGGGGAGGAGCAGACGGAGCGGGAGGAGAAGAGGGAGAGAGAGAAGCCAACTTCCTGCTGAGTGCAGAGCCCTACTGTGGACCAAGGCTCTGAGGTCATGACGTGAGCAGAAGACAGATGCTTAACAAACTGAGCCACCCAGGCACTCCTCAATGGGCTTCTTTTTTTTTTTTAACAGTTTACTTATTTATTTGAGGGAGAGAGTGTGTGTGTGTGTGTGTGCACATGTGCGTGTGCAAGCAGGAGGAGGGGCAGCGGGAGGAGAAGCAGACTCCTTAACCCACGGAGATGCTTAACCCACGGAGCCACCCAGGTGCCTCTCTTGATGAGCTTCTAAGAGACATTTCTTTACCTGAAAAATGGGTTCATGCAAGACTATTAATAAATTTTAATATTGGTCTTTGGGCTGTGCATATATATTTTATAGACTTTTTTCTATATGTGATGTTTTGCAATAAAAATATTTAACATGACCATTTTATTAGACATTAAAAATTTTTGCTTTTTAAAAAATACTTTCAGCAAGTTACATACAGGGAAAAAAATCTGCATTCTAATGAAAGCTATCAAACAGAAATGTGCATTAAGCATCTCAAGTAAGAGCAGAACATTAAAAGCATCCCCAGTAGGGTCAGGAGAGGTGCAAGGCTGCACTGTCTCTGCTAGTCTTCATTCTGGATAAGAAGCATATAATTTTTTATGAATTTGAAAACATTTAATTCACTAATAAGTAGTGGTACTTATTCCATTTATCATATTGACAAAAGCTAGGCTGATGTTCTCATCAGAATGTGGCTGTCATATTCGCAGGGACAATTACAATATGCGTTCCAACTCATTTAATAATGAATTAATTTTCCCAACAGTACTGATTGTTTTGAACTGAACTTTGTGGGCTTGTAATTCTATTTCTCTGCTTCCTTTGACCGCAGATTACTCTTAGAAATCTTCAGAAGACAAAACTATGAGGCAGTTTGGTAGAGCAGAAATGTATAGACCTTGAGATCAGTCAGGTATATGTTCCAAACCAGCTCAATCACTTCCAAGCTGGGTGCAACCACGGGCATGTCACTTAATGTCTCCATTTGTCGGATTAATATCTTAAAAACTGAGGATAATAATGTGGACTTCAAGGTCTACTTCGCAGAAATGTCAACACCTTCAAAACCATACATGGTAATAACACATGCCTAGATATAAAAGATGGTTCAAAACAACATAGTTGAGGGATGTCTGACTTGCTCAGGTGGTGAAGCACACAACTCTTGATCTCAGGGTTGTGGGTTCAAGCCCCATCTCGGGTGTAGAGATTATGTAAAGAAATAAAATCTTTAAAAAAATAAAATAAAGGGGTGCCTGAGTGGGTCTGCTGGTTAAGTGTCTGCCTTCGACTCAGGTCAGGATCCCAGGGTCCTGGGGCTGGAGCCCCAAGTCTGGCTCCTTGCTCAGCAGGGAGTCTGCTTTTCCTACTGCCTGTCCCCCACTCATGCTCGTGCTCTCTCTCTCTCTCTCTCTCAAATAAATAAAATCTTTTTATAAAATAAAATAAGGGCGCCTGGGTGGCTCAGTCGGTTAAGCGGCTGCCTTCAGCTCAGGTCATGATCACAGGGTCCTAGGATCGAGCCCTACATCAGGCTCCCTGCTCAGCAGAAAGCCTGCTTCTCTCTCTGCCTCTGCCTGCCACTCTGCCTGCTTGTGCTCTCTCTCGCTCTCTCTAATAAGTAAATAAAATCTTTTAAAAAATCAAATTAAATTAAAAATACATAAACAAAATGGTGTCATTGTGATTATTTTTTTAATTTCATAAGAACCAGCCAACTAAATTCCTAAAGCAACCCACAGAATGCTGCCGAAGAGGCCGGGACAGAGCTCCTGTGTGCTGTCACTGTTCTTGTTGGACATCTCTTATTCCACACATTTGTCAGTAGCGTGAGACACAGGTGGAATGATTACTGTACTTCTGGATGATGTAAAACTAGACCAGATGGATAAGACAATTCAGTGGACCCCAAAACACTGGGACCAAGCCTGACAAGGCAAAATTTGGCGTGGGTGGAATGAAGGTCCTGTGCTTGATCTTTTGATTTTTGGTACCTCACCACACACTAGCAGCCAGTCATGTCTGAAAGACCTATGTGGCTTTGAGTTTGAGATGAGCTAACATAAGGGTCCTATGACAGATGCAAATGTAGGCTACAGTAGCCCCCCTTATCCACAGGGGTGCATTGCAAGACCCCTAGTGGATACCTGAAACCTCAGACAGGAAGACCCTATATATATATTATGTGTTTTTCTGTACTGACATACCTCTGATAAAGTTTAATTTCTAAATTAGGCCTCATAAGATATTAACAATAACTAATAATAAAATGGAACAATTATAACAGTACACTGTAATTAAAGTTATATGACTATGGTCTCTCTCAGTCTCTCTCTCTAAATATCTCAATGTACTGTACTCACTCTTCTTGGGATGATGTGCGATAATAAAACGCCTATATCATGATATGATGACATTGGCTTTGTTTTGTAGCATCAGGCTACCACCCGCCTTTTGATGCTGCATCAGAAGGAGGATCATCGACTTCTGGACCACAGCTGATTGTGTGTAACTGCAATTGCAAATAAGGGAGAACTATTGTACTTGACAAGACAGGCAGTGTCCAGAGGAAGCAACAGAGACACATGATGTGAGGGGCCCCAGTGCAACAGGCAGGGAAGGAAGCTCTCTCTCCTCATCAGTCTGTGACCCTTCTCGAAAGCCCTCGTAAGGGGGCGGTGGGAACATGCAGACTTAGATTACCTTGATATCGATCCAATGTTTAAACTACTAAAGTGTCTATTTCAATAAGAGCCTCAGGGAATAAATAGTACAAGCCATCACACATTTGGGAGCCGGGGCGGGGTGGTTTGGTTTGGTTTGGTTTGGTTTGAACACAGGGCAGCAACAATAAATGAAACATCATGAAGGAACCAAAGGAACAAAAGCAAAGAGAAAGAAAAGGTAAGAATTACAGTCATGGTGATTGCAATGACCTCTTCCTATGCTGGCTTTGGAGTCACCAGTTTCTCCAGTTCATTTCAAAGAAAATTAATCAATTGTTTCTAATACTTGCTTCCATCTCCAAATTCTTTTTTTTTTTTTTATGTTTTTGGCCATGCATTGCCACTGGGTGGTGCTCCAAGTCCACAAAAGTATCAAGGTTCCCCTAAGCAAGTAAATAAAAAGCAGGCAGGCATTGACTGGTTTTCAGACACACACACAAGACATTTAAAATATTTTCTCTCTTGTGTTGATGCATAAAGGACCACAAACCCTGAAAGAAAAGAGGTGGAAGGAAGTGGCCATCTTTAAAAAGAAAAAAATGCATCTCTCTTATTGAAAAGAGAGAGGAGAAAAAAAAAAACAAAAACAAAAAAAACCCAGCCAGCTATGAAAAGAGGTTGCTGGAACAGTTTTCAGAGATCGATTATGTGCAATCTCCTGAAGGTGTGATCAGTGGCTTACAGTAATGACAGAATTGAGGTGCTTATACAGAGATTTGGTTTGGGGTTTTTTTTTTTTTTCCAGCTTTTTCTCTTGCACAAAGGCATTTGCCTCTTCTGAAGCTGCTTCACATATGGATGCTGCATGGACCTGTGCTTCCCTTATGGGTATATGTTAAATGTGTTCCAGCAAAGAAGGCCAGGGATGCCCTTGGGACCCAAACGGTCTGTCTGGCTCCAGCGTCTATCCCTTTGGGAACATCAAATACAAAACGCCGCTCGGACAACCAATTATTGCACTGTTTTAGATAAGGCAACTTGCACTTTCCCCCTTTATCAAATTCCTGAAAGGAAGGGTTGCAAACCAGAGAAGAAAAGAATAATGTACTTTTCATTGCCTATAGAGCATGTGCTGAAAGGTCCTTTGACAAAGATGGAAATCGGATGTGTCTTGATTGGCTCTTGCACTAGGCATGTGTAGCTATAATAACATTTGTTTCAATTTTCAGTTTCCTTTTATTGTCCTGATTTACCCAATACAGGTTTAACAAAATATAGTTGAATAATAACAAAATAGCTGGTGGTGCTGGGTAAAAAAAAAAAAAAGCTGACACTGAATGAGCTTTTATTACATGCCAGGTGCTGAGCAATTTGCTTCCGCATTCCCTTTAATACAACAACCCTCTGAGGAAGGAATTACTACCCTTTCTACGTTGCAAGTATAGAAGTGAAACCTCAGCAAGGTTAAGTGACTTGTGCAAGGACACACAGCTAGGAAATGGCAGGACCTGGCTCAGATGCATTTCTGCACCGAAACACGTGCTCTTCCTTTTCCATAAGCGCATTTCAGCGAGATCTCAGGTGTCCTACTTAAGGCACGGAGCCTGAGAGAAGGTGTCCTGGTTATGAACTACCTTGCTGGCCTCGTCCCCTCAGCTCCTTGGTCCCACAGAGCAACACTGTGATCTGAGGGGGACGGAAGACCCTGGCACCCAGTGACAATTTCACCCAAAATAAGTGCCGCACCCCCTCTGTTCAGCAGAGTCTTGATTCTGCTGACCTTCATTTCCATCCACAGCAGTCACTGGAGCTCACCCAAATCTACTGACCCATGAGGTGACTTAGCCTCCCTTGTGTTTTTGAATCTTTAAAACACAAACAGCGATACCTACCTCTCAGGGTGTTGTGCAAACTGAATGAATGTTTATAATGCTTCCAACATTGCCTGGCCCACTGTACAAGCTAACAAGTGTTGACCATTATCAGCATCATTGATTCCACATCTCTAGGTCTGCAACCCCTTTTCCCACCACATGCTCTCTGCCTGCAACCTCTCTGCACACATGACTGCTGGTCTGCCACGGAGGCATCTGCTCTGCCAGGTTCCTCCCTCTCCAAGGAATCTTGCAACTGGCTGACGAGACTAGTGTCGCTAAAATGCCACCAGGTTCCTCACATTCCCATATTCAATAATAATAATACTTCTCCATGATGTAGAAGCTAAAGTTTTCTGTCCTTCCACTATCCAATGCTTTCAGCAATCTGCTTCCAACCTATCTTTCCAAGCTTCGCTCCCCTGTTCTTGCTTTATTACAGTCATGCCTCATAACAAGTCTTTGTATACAATGTTCCACATGCCAATATGACCACCTTCATTTGTCAAAAATTGACTTACCACTTAAGACACAGATGAAATTCTACTTTTCGCCAGCCTGATGTAACTGTTTTCTCGTAGGAATTCCCCACAGCTTTCTTTTTTGGACATTTATTTCTCTGCACTTATTCACTTGTTTTGTTATTGCACCCTTGCTTTTATGACTTTTTCCTCAGTAAATTATAAATAGAATGAGGGAAGAGACTGTTGAAATTGTATATACTTAATTTCTATAGCTAAAGGTCCTAAGCAGGTATATGAGAAGTTCTGAAGGAATGATTTACCAGAACAAAGCTAGACAGAATTCCTCCCCCAGACTAACGAGAGTCGATATTTGTAGTCCTGAGAGCCTGAAAGCTTAAGTGGAAGCTTCTAAGATGGTGGATGCGAGGTATTTGGTCCTCTGCATTTCCTGAGGTAGCAAAGTATTTTTGGAATGGCCAAAGGGAGAAAATAGCAGCCTCGTTGGCACCAAGCACTGGGCAGATTAGTTTTTCCTAAAGGCTCTGATCAACCAAGCACTCTGGTAATCTCTAAGAATGTAATAGAAACTGCTATCACCCGGAAATTTTAGGAATTATCAAGAAAGAACATGCAGTATATATTTTTAATGATTTTAACATTCTTGAATATGGAGCTAGTCCCTAATTAAGTATCAGAATCTTCTGGCCACAAAGCTTGTGAAATAGAATGTGCTTTGTTTTGTTTATCTATATTTTATTGCTTTAATGTGCACTGCTCCCTACAGGTTTGATTTTGATGTTCCAAACACTGACCACTCTGAAGAAAACATGGTCCATGTTTGGGAAATTTTTTGGTAGGTCATAATGATTGCATTGGTCAAGTCCACGTAGTTCTACAGGGGCCAGTCCTAATTCTCAGTAGCTCAATAGAACTAAGCTTAATTTTTCACTCATACTACATGCCCATTGCACCTGGGAAGCCCTGCGGCACATAGTAATTACTCAGGGAATCAAGCTTATGGAGACTTCCTCCTCAAGAAATTCACCCTGGAACAGTCCCATGGGAGACAAAGAGAACTTACATGAAAGTCACTTTCATTCATAACTCATTGGTCAGAAGTGGTCACATGGCTCCACCCACCCTCAAGCAGGGAATATACATGGACCTCTTCTTGGTGAACATTCCTGTATTCATCCAAGATACACTGATCTACCTTTCTCCTCTAATGGATATCAGTTTCTGTTGCTTCTGTAAAAGGTTCAGGAAGCTAATTGTTATTTAAGTAAGTGAACACATTGGAAAGAACAGAGAGTCCAAGCAGATGACTTCAGTATGTTTAATTCCTGGATCAGGAAATTAAATTACTTCTGAACCCCACCAATATCTGTCTCTTTTAGTTAAAATAATCATTAAAATTAAAATTAATTTTGATTAGTGGAACAATCACAGAAGGTGCCTAACTGAATATCTTTCTCTTTCCCTTCTGAGTAGAGAAGAGACAGACAATAAACACTTGAATTTATTTGGTCAAGAACAAGGTTAAAGACTTACCNGATCAGGAAATTAAATTACTTCTGAACCCCACCAATATCTGTCTCTTTTAGTTAAAATAATCATTAAAATTAAAATTAATTTTGATTAGTGGAACAATCACAGAAGGTGCCTAACTGAATATCTTTCTCTTTCCCTTCTGAGTAGAGAAGAGACAGACAATAAACACTTGAATTTATTTGGTCAAGAACAAGGTTAAAGACTTACCATTTTCCTTTATGCTCTGACTTCATGGAGTTGTTGTTTGCGGTAGCAGTGATTTCTTTTATTGCCTGTGTCCTGTGAGAAAGATTATGTGTTAATAAGAACACCCAACCAGCTTTCTTCACATAAAAATGTGAGGTGACATGACAAATGAATCCATCGGGAAATTCCTCTAATTTGAGTAGAGCCAAAACCACAGAGACTAAGGGCAATAATCATTGCTGCTTTCTCTTGCTAAAACTTAGCCCAAGACATTTATTTGAGAGAGTTAAGGGCAAAGAAATGCAAAATAAAGGAGCCATCCATTATCAGAGCAGAAATTACATTTAGGATTTTCTTAATCAATAATCATTGCCCATTATTTGCAGCCACATATGGGATAATAAAATTCTCTTATCAAAGGTACTCTCTGAACCTTGTATGGTCTTCATCAGCTATGAGCAGGTTGTTAGTGCATGACAAAAGAACAATTGGCATTTATCTTCTCTCTGTACTTGGGACAAAAGCAAATTCTTTTGATGTGACCCCCCCACTCCCCCGTCTACCTTCATCCATTCCAACCATACCAACCAGCTTTTTCTATTTCAACATGTCACCTGGACTCTAGGTGGGGCAGAAACATGGATTAGGTGGCCCCTAGGTAGAGCAGGAATTGGGGCAGGGACCCAGGTGTGGCCCTGGGAGCAGTCTAGTCTGGCTTTACTGAGGAGTGGCCAGTCAGTGTCAGGGAGATCCACAAAGTAAGGAATGCATGGGTGTACACAGTCACCAAGAATTCAGAGGTAACTAAAAGTTGGGGAGCCACTAACAGCTAGACTTTTAGAGTCCGAAAAGACATTGAATTGGGGCTCTAATAAACATAGAAAAGTATCGTAGGTAGAAGTTCAAGAAGATTGAAAGTCAGGAAAATTTTGTCACAACAGTCTGTGATTAAAGAACAATTAAGCAGCTTAATTGAATTTCTTTACGAATTCTTTCAATGAAAACATGAATAATTCTTTTACTGACCCCTTTACATAGGTTGAGAGCAAAACTCAACTGAGAACAAAATAATTTCCTTAGGGCAGCGCCTTTGTCCTGTGGGCCTCCCATACAGATTTAGCTAAGGCGCCTTACTTCCCAGCCCACTGAACCACCAAGCCAGAGCACTGGATGACTTCCTCACTCACACCACCTCTCAGCAGGCCTCAGAGCACAGGGACAGCCGTTGCCTCTGACTGGAATGTCTTTGGATTTCCTTTCCTACCTTGTGAGGTGATATCTATGGGTCACCGCCTGCCTTATTCTCACCCATGGAAAGTGGCCCCTGCCCAAACCTATCCCAGGCAGAGAGTAATACCCCACCTCTCCCCACCTCAAGCCAGCATACCTGAAGGCATTCTTCTCAGGGGCAGCCGAGGTTGAGCATCATTGTCTTAGAATGAGTATCTATTACACATTTATTTGAAAATCAACAATTCTATGTTCTTCACTTAGGTTGAATCCAAATGAAACTAAATTGAAACAGCATATACAGTGTGGCCATGTTAGTGTGCATATTTATCCTTCTTTGTGTGTATGCATTAAAATATCTGTTTATGATGATTGTTTCTGAGTGGTGGGATTATGTGTAATTTTTTCACACTGATTTATGTATTTTTCCATGTTGATAGAATTATTTTAACAAGGATGTTTTTATAAAATGAATAGTCATTTAATTTTTTAAATATTTTAGTTATTATTATTTGAGAGAGAAAGAGAGCATGAGAGGGGGGAGGATCAGAGAAAGAAGCAGACTACCAGCCGAGCAGGGAGCCCAATGCAGGACTCAATCCTGGGACTCCAGGATCATGACCCGAGCTGAAGGCAGCCGCTCAACTAACCCACGTGCCCAAAAATGAATAGTCATTTTAAAAGAGACTTTATCTTATCTAAAAATATCTAACCAGCCTCACCCCATTATTCTCTATCACTTCATGATAATGGTTTTCTTTATAGCTCTTACCAGTTTTTTTTAAAGATTTTATTTATTTATTTGACACAGAGAGAGAGAGAGAGAGAGATCAGATCACAAGCAGGCAGAGAGGCAGGCAGAGAGAGGGAGGAGGAAGCAAGCTCCCTGCTGACCAGAGAGCCCGACGCGGGCCTCGATCCCAGGACCCTGAGATCATGACCTGAGCTGAAGGCAGAGGCTTTAACCCACTGAGCCATCCAGGTGCCCCTTACCACAGTTTGTAGTTATATATTTATTCATTCATTTGTTTATTTTCTGTCTTTGCCTCGTGACCTTAAACTCGTCAAGGGAAGGACTGTTATTTCACTCACCGATGTGTTACACAAAACCTAGCTCTGAGCCTGGTACGCAGCAGCTGCTCCAAAACCCTTATTGCTTGATGGAGTCCTGGCTTAGAGCAGCTGCTCTGAAATATTTGTTGCCTGATAGATGGATGGACAAACAAATATGTGATATAGTAGAAGGGGGTCCAGTATGCCTTGAGGAAAAAAGAAGAGAATGAATAATGTTAGAGAAGATAGAAGAAGGCATCACAGAGAAGGAGACACATGAACTGAGTCTGGAATAATCAACAGGATTCCGGGCATCGAAGAAAGAACGCTTTCTAGTTGGTGAGAATATCCAGAGTGAGGGTACAGAAGCATGAAAGGATATATGTGAGACAGAAGTTGGGTGTGGCCAGAAGGTAGGCAGAATTATATGAAAAAATGAGGCAGGAGGGTTGGGTTGGAGCCCACTGTAAAGAGCCTGTAATCAAAGTTAAGTAGTGGGGACTTTAACTTAAGGCAACCTTAGAACATATGGGCAAAAGAAAAGGAGGACAAAGGACAAAAACCTGAGAAATACATTGTAGAGACATAGAGATGGGAAATGGGTTCAAACAGAGCAGTTGGGGGCACCTGGGTGGCTCAGTGGTTTAAGCTTCTGCCCTTCAGCTCAGGTCATGATCTCAGTGTCCTGGGACTGAGCCCCACATCAGGCTCTCTGCTCAGTGGGGAGACTGCTTCCCCCTCTCCCTCTGCCTGCCTCTCTGCCTACTCATGATATCTCTCTCTCTCTCTCTCTCTCTCTCTCTCTCTCTGATAAATAAATAAAATCTTTTAAAAAATTAGAGCATTTGAAGTTGAGAAAAACTAGAAGAAAGTGTGATGTGAGGCAAGTAAAAAAGAGTTTTAAGGAGGAAAGCCTCAGAGGGTCAGATGCTGCAAAGAGACAAAAACAACAGAATTTGGCACATAAATTGGTTAGTAATGACCATGAAAAGACTCAATACAGTAGAGTAGGGATACAGGAATATGATTATAAGGAGAGTTTCTGTGAAGTTATTTTAAAATTATTGTAGATTTGCAGAAAAATAGGAAAGTAGAACAAACTTCCCAGATACCGTTCATCACCTCCTGCTAATGTTAACATCTTGCATAACCAGAGTACGATGATCAAAACCAAGAAATTAACATTGGAACAATACTATCAACTAAAGTACAGATTTTATTTGGATTTCACCTGTTTTCCACTAATGTTCTTTTCCTGTTCTGGGATCACACCCAAGAACCCCACTTTGTGGTTAGCTTTATGTCTCCTTAGTCTTCTCCCATCAGTGATGGTTTCTCACCTCTCCTTGTCTTTCATGACCTTGACCTTTTTAAAAAGAACTGGTCAGTTATTTTGTAGGTTTCCCCTCAATTTGCATTTGTCTGATGATTTCTCATGATTAGATTGAGATTATTATGCATTTCTGGCCTGTCTTGACGTGTCATTTTGGGGGCTTTGATGTTGATAATAAGTTATTCCTGGTTCAAAGTTATGACTTTTCCCTTTGTAATGAATAGGTGTCTTTGAGCAAATTCTTTTTGATAAAGTAAATATCCTGTTTTTCCTCAAACTTCTGCCCACCAATTTTAGCATCCAGCATCTTACAATTTTTACTGTGGTGATGACTTTCTATTTTTCTCATTCCTCCCCCTTCTATTAGTTGGGATTCTGCCATAAGGAAAAGCTGTATTGTGTACTCATTTACCCATACAGTTAAGCATCTATATCAGCAAGGATTCATGGATATTTATATTGTGGGTTTAATTCATTATTATTGCTATTTATTTTTGTTGTTCAAATTATTACAACTTTGGTCATTGGGAATTTTTTTATTTTGGGTTCCTGTGCTTTTCAACATGCCTCTATCAGGTGGAGTTCCTCATTTAGAGATTTGATTTCAGCTTTTCAAATATAATCAGCCTTGTAGAAAGATTGAGCTACAGTACTCTACTCTGGTAAAAATAAACTCTCCACTCATTTCCTCCTCAAACCTTGGAACAGATTGATTAAGAGCCTTGGATAATGTCAAAGGCTGCTATAAAGTAGCCAGTAAGGTTTTAAATTATGTACTGCCATCTTACAGGTGGGTATGATAGCAGATGTGAGAGGAGGCACAGTCTCCTAGAGCGAGTGTCAGAATCACCTGTGGGGAGCCCAACCACACCATCTCTTTCAAACCAGTGTTGAGCACCTGTTACTAACAGGTATGCACACAGTCCTTCAAGTCAGCTGTTGTGGGAGGGGCGGAGCATAAAAGTAGAGAAACACTAATATAGGAAGTTCTGGAAATAAGAACACAGCTGTTGGTCAACCCCCCTTCTAACCTGCCTTTGGACGTAAATTGATTGTCCTTTTATAACATAACTTTAACCTACAACTCTCTTGAATTCCCAGGCTCATCAAACTTCCTAAGGCACAATTCTGAAAGGCAAAAGGGCCATCTGGGACTCAAATGGGCCTGTGTGGGGAGCTAGGAGAATTTCAGAGATTTTAATATTCCTGGTGTAGGGTAAGCATCAGCCTTCAGGCTGGTCTCCTCCACCCCCAAATTGCACCACAAATTGCTGCTTCCCATTTTTACACTGAAACTGGTCACGCTAACAGGTGAAAGTACATTATCTCTATTCTAAAATATAATCAAAGACTTGTTGGTATATGGGGAAAAAAGCCTAAAAACTTCAAAGGTTGATGCAATTGGAGGTACCCTTAGGAAAGCTGTGGAATTGATAACAGAATTTCTTCAAAAACATGGGGTAGAATTCTTTGAGAGGAAAGTTTGTGAGAAGCCCAGTGAGAGAACCCATAAACCTGCCCAACTTCAGTCTTTCTCTACCACTCCCTTTCCTTCTCTTCCCTTCATGCTCCTGAGACAGTAGGGAAGACCAATTAGGACAGCATAGTGGTCCAGCTACAACCCCTCTCTTCCAGCAGACAATGGATAGGTGGAGGGAAACTACCCTTCAAAGTTCTGGAGCTGAATAAGACTTGGGGATGTCATGTACAGCATGGTGACTGTAGTTAACAATACTATAAGAGAGTAGATCTTAAAAGTTCTCATCACATGAAAAAAATTGTAATTCTTTGAGGTGATGTATGTTAACTTGTGGCAATTATTTCACAATAAACATATATCAAATCATTATGTTGTATACCTTGAACAAATACAATGTTTATGCCAATTATATCTCAGTAAAAGTGGGGGGGGAACAAATACATTAAGAAGCATAGTGGTTTTCAACAATGTCTCCTGAATAAACTAATTTAAAATTCAATTTTATGTTTAAAAAAAAAAAGGCCAGGATCACCAGTCCCAATTTATCTCTACAGTAAACTGGGCCCAGAACTCTCTGAAATCTTAAAAGTAAGTCATTCTCACCATCCTACCCAAAATTCAGTTCTCAAATTCAAGTAAAGAAACACATGAGTAAATGAGCCCACAGAGATGACAAACATATTTAGTGGCCCTTTTTCTAACCACAGGAGAGAAAATGGACTTGGCAGAATGAACTTATGAAGGCACTTAGAAATATTTTTTATGTTCACTAATGTAAAATGATAAAGGCAGTGAACCAAATGAAGATAATGTTAATGGAATTTCACACATCTTAAATTATATAAGAGGTTACTATATAATTAATCCCATTTCCCTTCCTTATCTTGGTAAACATTTATCAGGATCTCTCTTTCCCAAATGTTCAGTAGATGTGTTTGTGTATGCTTTGTTGTAGACAGCAACCAGTCTTTTCCTGTCTTTTTAAAAAAATCTCGTCTTCTATCCTACTGCTTGCTAACCGTTCACCTCATGGCACACAGGAAAACAAATGGGATGAACTGGAGGGTATTTTGAGATGTCCATATAGACCTTGATTTAAAAAAAAAAAAAAAAGGCACCTGGGTGGCTCAGTCGGGTAAGCCGCTGCTTTCGGCTCAGGTCATGATCCCAGGGTCCTGGGATCGAGCCCCGCATTGGGCTCCCTGCTCAGCGGAGAGCCTGCTTCTCCCTCTCCTTCTGCCTGTCGCTCTGCCTACTTGTGTTCTCTATCTCTGTCAAATAAATAAATAAATAATAATAAAAATATAAAAAAAAAGAAAGACATGAAATTCATTGAGTCTTTTTAATGACAATCTCTTCCAATTCTTGATAGTCCTTACCAGATGAAAACATTGTGCATGTTAGGAGTAAAAGAATTTTAAAGCCACTATTTCATAACCATTTGAAACTTTATAATAGTGTAAACTCTATGTAAAGGAACTGATGGCTTTTCCTTTTCTTTCATTGACTGTTGTCATGTTGAAATTCATGTGATAATGTGAATAGATGTTGAGCTTTAGCTTTAGCTCATCCAATATCTCTGAATACTGTTGAAGCTATAATTTGTTGAGTGTCCATGCATTAAAACTGTCACCCTGCAGCTAGTTGAATGCCACTAAAAGGGCACGTGAGAGGCAAATGAACAGAAGGATGGCATCAAGACGAAGACAAATGTACTCAGTCAGCTAGACTCAAGCTGCCAGGCATCCCTGGAAAAACACACAGGCTCGCCGGCCTCACCCACCAATTCTTACAAACACTCAGTGTGCCATTTGTCCACGACGTGCAGCATCTCGGCTTCTGACCGCTGGACTAGAGGAGAGAGCAGAGGGGAGATGCCCCCCATGGCCAGGCTCACCTTCACAGTGCCATTGTGAGTATTTGTGTCTTCAGCTCAGGAACAACGGGGCACACCTTCAGAGCTTACTCAGTCTAAGCAGATGTCTTCCACATCACAGAGCGGTAACAGAAACACACAGTCGCTAGACTAAACATAATTTAATTAAAATAGTTAAGAAATCCTCTCCCTGGGGGCACCTGGGTGGCTCAGTTGGTTCAGCTCAGGTCATGATCTCACGGTCCTGGGATTGAGCCCCGCATTGGGACTTCTCCCTCTCCTTCTGCCCCTCCCCTCTGCTTGTGTTTACTCTGTCTCTGTCTCTCCTCTCTCTCAAATAAATAAGATCTTTTTTAAAAAAGGAAATTCTCTCCTAATACTCAAAGTTAAGTCTTTAATTTCTCCCCCATAACTTCAAACCAATCATCTGCCAGCACCCTCTTATCCACACGCCCATCCCACTTCCTCCCATCTTCACAAAGCAGCAGGTGCATTTCTAGGTCAAGCCCAGGTTTCCTTTCTTCCTCTTCTTTCATCCCTCTGAAACCGTTTTGGGCAAACCACTGCTTCTGCTTTGCCTCCCAGTTCCCCTCTGTTTCTCAGGGCTAGCCCTGATGCTGCCTTTTTCTAATTATCCCCAACAGGAGTTGCAACTGAGAAAAATGTATGTGGAAGGAAATCTGTACCTGCCGAAATTCTACTTATTGTCAACTTACTTGAGAATCAATCACTGTTACAGACAATTTACAACTGAATAAATGACTACAAGTCAAACACTTTGTGATCAAGAGCCTTTGGAGAAAATTGATATAGTTTTCTGTGCTTTCTGGCTTTACTCTCTTACTTTTCTGCCAACATTTCGTTCATGGAAACGGCTTTAAAACACCAGAATATCTTCATTGGAAACATTCTTACCAACTTTCAGTTACGTGCCAAACTCCCTGGCTGCTTCTTCAGAGACTCCTCCCTGAACCCCATTTGCCTCACTCTTCCCAAAGCCTCAGCTCGCAAGCCCTTCGGATGAGTGAGCTCTGGAAGTCAGGTTCAATAGGCAAGTACTTATCAGAGCATGTGTTTCTCTAGGGTTCCAAAGGGGAATTCATTAAAAAAACATCCAACCATTATTTCCTTTTTATGTCTCCCATTTTGAAGTTTGATGCAATAATTAACTTCTCTCTTTGCTTCAAGCAAATTCAGACTTGGCTTCAGTTCTTTGTGAAAACAANTGCCAAACTCCCTGGCTGCTTCTTCAGAGACTCCTCCCTGAACCCCATTTGCCTCACTCTTCCCAAAGCCTCAGCTCGCAAGCCCTTCGGATGAGTGAGCTCTGGAAGTCAGGTTCAATAGGCAAGTACTTATCAGAGCATGTGTTTCTCTAGGGTTCCAAAGGGGAATTCATTAAAAAAACATCCAACCATTATTTCCTTTTTATGTCTCCCATTTTGAAGTTTGATGCAATAATTAACTTCTCTCTTTGCTTCAAGCAAATTCAGACTTGGCTTCAGTTCTTTGTGAAAACAACATTTAATATTGACAATTCCATATGCTACACAGTTTTGAATAGGAGAATATGGAAATCCTACTTGGGTTTCAGAACAAAGGAATCACTTTGTGTTTCTCCTAATGAAGTTCAAAAAGAAAGTGTTCGAAGGAGGTGTTGAATGAATCAAAAACAAAAACATAAACAAAATGTCGTAACAGTAAAACTGAAATTCTAGCTTCCAGACAAAACGTCAGTGGATAATTCATAGTTCAGACTTCATTTCTTTTACGAGGATGGTTTTTCACCCTGAGCAAATCTCTGAGAGAGTTTGCCTATTCAGGACCCAGGGAAAAATAGGTTCTTTGCAGTTAAACACTTCGTACCTTGAGAGAAAATTGGAATTTGAAAGAAGCAGCACAAAATTGGACATGGGGAGATCCAGGGTTCCATACATTCTCAGTCCCTGTACAGCCAAGGTTCTTCGTGCCTCCGTTTATCCAATTGTCAGATGGAGATAGTGCCACCTACCCTAACTTGCAGTCTGCAAGGGGCTGGGTCAGACTCACTGACATGAGGCACAGAAAGCTTCAAGAAAGTAAAAGTGCTATACTGATGTCAGGTGGTTTGACATCGATTAACTTTTTATCAAGTGAGGGGACTTCTCCGGACCTCTTGAGGTTTGTGGTCCTAATCAACTTCTTCGTGTCAGCTTCATGGTCATTTACACGTGGATTCTTTGGTTTTACCTTCCTGTTGGACCACATTATGGGCAGCACTCGCAGTTTCCTCATAGCTAGTAAAAGCAAAACCAAACTATTTGGGGAAATATTTTCTCCAGAAGCCTCCTGACACTATAAGAATATTAGGAATCAACATTTGGAATCTCAGATTGGAATTGGAGACATTGGAATCTAAGATTCTCACCAGTGTAAGATATTATCTCCCACGGTCATATTAAGATAAAGAGATCGTGGTCGTGGCTGCCATGAAAGGTTGCACAGTATGTGGACTACACAAAGGGATTAAGGACTGACTGATATCTACTTTTCTGTGCCATTTAGTTATGAAGCCATTTACTTATGGTGCTCTGCCTGCCCAGAGAGGACATTTTCATCCATTTGCACAAAGGCTCCAGAGAGGCTAGAGGTCTTGACTCTGGGTGATTATTTGGATTTTGGGGGAAGGGGTGGCAGTGTGTAGAACCATGGCTTTTTCTCTCTGCTTTATCCAGGTCAGCCACCTCTGAGGCTGCAGACTCCTCCAGCACCCCTTTTGGCTCTCCCCCACCCCTCTCACATGTTTTTCCTGCCCCAACTTTTTCTACCCCTTCCATTCTGCTTTCTCTTCCCTTCCCTGTGTCTCTTTCCCTGTCATCTTTTGCTGCCCTTTCCTCCCACTCTCAGGAGACAGACTGAGTCACAGGAACCATCCCTGTTCTCTGGCCTCCTCACTGAGCCCTCATCATCAGTGGCATCCCCGTAATCACTTAGGAGTTTCAGCTCCGGGATTCTTGACATGACTACAAAGTAGTAGAAGTCTTGCTTCTTTGTTTTATCCTTTTGTCATTCTGCCTGACACCTCTCTCTCCCTAGTGACCAGGGTCTGTGACCCATGCAGACAGACCTGATGGTCTGTTTATCTTATCTTGCGGTGTTAATGGTCAACTGTGTTGCCTCAGTCAGACGTGTTGTCATGGGGGGCGGGAGGGAGGCTGGGAGACTGTGTCTTAGTCCTAAGGAAGGGATTTCAAACAGGAGAATTACAGGCAGCTTTCTGGCTGAGGTAAATGTAGAGAATTTTTTTTTTTTGATAGAATAATCCCTCAAACACGTGCTCGTTCTACCTCTTTCTCTTAGGAATTTTTCACAGATAGGCTTGAAACAAAATGTCCAGCCTCCGTGCCTGCCTCTTGTTCACCTTGCTGCTTTTATAGTTCAGATCGTAATCCGTTCTCCAGAGGGTTCGCATCAGGGCTTTCAACTCGACTGTCCCACAAGACACAATCACTTTCTCAGCCAGGCTGGCCCAAAATCCATCGTTGGTGGTCCAGCATCTTCTCTTCGTCACACCCTCACACCCTCCCCAGCAATCCTAGCCACCCCTGTGCTTTTGGCCTCGCCCACCGCTGACGACTCTCAAGCCTGTACCTCGGGGCTGGAGTCCTTTCCTGAGCTCCGTGTCACTGTGCAGGCTGCCTATCAGACACGTTCACCTGATATTCCTTAGACGCCTCAACTCACAGGCCCCAGACTGAACATCATCTTCCCACTCTGCTGCCATGCAAACCTTTTCCATTTCCCGGTTATTGACACAACCATCCACCAGACACCCAAAAGCCAGGAGCCGCACCCACAATTAGCTCTTCATTTCCTCCCAACTCCTCCCAACTCTGTCTCTTTCTTTTATTCTCACCCTCATTGCCAGGAGACTAGCACCACTCATGCTAAGACAGTTGCAAAAGCCCCAACTTGTGACTCTGTGTCCAGTCTCTCACTTTCTCAAACCATCTTTTGCTTGCTGCCAAAATGATTTTTCCAAAGTGCAAATATTAATTCTGACCATATTAATTCTTTAATAAACCTCCTTCATTTAAGTATTCCTAAGACAAGCTCCCAGTAGTGTTGGGAGGGGTCAGAAGAGCAGGACCTGGAGGGCCCCACCTTCAACACAAAGTTTCTTTTATTACTCTGATTTTTACAATTGTACATTCTTTTCTATAATGTGTCTGTCTTTGTTTAAAAATCAAAATAGCATTTCCCCAAGTCTTCAAGAAAATTGATCCTGCAGAAAAAGGCATTTTATCCCACAGCTCCAGGAACCCTGAGGCCCTCCAGTTTGAGAAGCTCCTGTCCTAGCTGGAATGCACCTTCTTTGTATGTTCTACAAGGGCCTTGACAGGTGTCCATTTGTCTCTGTGGTTCCAGCACTTCATCCATCTCCCTGCAATTCAGTCACACTGAACTTCTTGAAATTCTGTGATCATCACATCTGTTCTCATCTCGGGATGTTTACTTATGCTGTTTTCCCTGAACTAGACTGAGCCCCTCCCCCATCTCCCTGCTTAACTCTTAGACCCAGCTCAAGTGTCATCTGTCCTGTGAAGCTGTCCATGACAAACTCTACCAGGCTGAGTTAACCATCCCTGTTTTTGTGCCACCAAAGTCCCACACCTCTCCCATAGCGTGTATCCCATTAGATTGTAATTCTTTGTCTATGTCTCTCGTCCCCAGTGGACTGTGACTGCTGCAGAGCAAGGTCTGTGTCTTATTCATCTTGACCCTCCCAAGCCCAGCACCATGCCTGGCCCATGCCCCAATGGAGAGTCAATATAGCCAAGACATTTCATCCTAGTGCTCTCCTAGGTTGATCTGACTGATCTGAATGACCGTAGGAATGTCCTCCATCAATTAGATGATCCCAGATGGACAAGGACACTCTGATCAAGGGCAGGTCAGTAGCTTTCCTCTCCTGCTGAATTCCCCCATGAGCTCTCCAGATCTGACGCATAGTAGATTCTCAATGAATATCTATTAAATATCTGTATGAACTAATGATCAGCTCCACTGTTCTCTTGAATTAAGCTACATTATATTTTCTCCATCTTATCTTTCAGGGAATCCTGATATCTCTGAATCCCCATAATGTAACAATGTGCCAGCACTTCCTAGGCACTAAATAAATATATAATAAATCAATGAATGAACAAATGGAGTAATATTTTCATGTGTTTTTCTTTAAAAGTACATGAACTCATTTTAATTTTTCATCCTGACACCTGGTGTGTTTACCAACCTGTTACGAACTAGTTTTTCACTTAGAAATGGAATCTTGACAAATTGATGATAACTGAAATTATTTTGAAAACCTTATCTGTGACCAGTGTGATTTTTTTTTAATTTCAGGCTCCTTTAAGAGTAGAATTTTTGAGTAGCTTTGATGTCTTCCATAGCTAATATAATTTAATGTATAAAACCATGATCCTCAGAGGAAGGGCTATCTCTGTTTTTAAGTATAAATACTCAATAAATGTGGCACTGCTCTTAAGCATTTGGATATAACTACATAAAATTCTACTAAAGTAAAAACTTGGCACCCCACCTAGCGCACAGTTAGGGCTAGGGCTCAGTGAGTACTTTGCTCATCATTTATTCATTCCCTTCTAAGCTTGAATGTGAACTGTTAAGAGCCAATCCCTCTGGAATATCAAAGCAATGCCCAATTTTAGTTGAGGATAATAATGCCCTCTCCTTAACCACCATTTAACTGTAACTAAGTTGCCAGGGACTAATAAAATGTACTCTTTTTGGCTAGGTATAAGCCAAGTGGATAGAAACTTCACACTGGGAAGGATTTTGCCTTGCCCCAAACTTACAGCAGTGTTCTCTAAGGTTTTTTCCTAATTTTGCACACTTCTCCCAGTAGAACGTGTTTGACCAAACATCCTCAATATATGCACAATTATTTATTTATAAATTTTATACATTTATTACCATACTGATATATATGTACTTTTATAAAAGTCATCAAAGGGGGAGATATAAAAATGAATAGCAATAGAAGTTCTTATGTCTTCTTTCCTCACTTCAACAGATTGTTTTATAACTAGCCCACTGGCTAAAGGATATACTTCTGGATCCCACTAGAAGGATCTTGGTGGGATCAATGTTCTCCGGGGTCACTGAGTGCAGGGGACCCCAGCTCACCCATTGGCTTACTCCCTTCAATTCATCTTATCAAAAATAACTGGCTTTAAACCCTCAAGAAAAAATTAGAATCCAGTGATAGAATGATGATTTAAAAGGCTTTATTTCCAGAGGAACTGGCTTTTTATGGTCACGCTAAATGCTGTACTTCACTCTAGATGAGACTTCTGATTATACTGTAGGATAAAGAGAAAGGCAATAAAGCTGCAGTACATTCTCGAAGCATGCCAAAAGGAGTATGGCAAGGAAAAAGAGGGTTTTATCTCACAAGGCCATAAACACTGAAAAAATTAACTTTTCACTCCAGGAAATCAGCAGTCATCAACACACTCTTTGCAAAACATTTAAGACTTGTGATAATAACAAGTACTGCAGTGGCACTCCGTGTGGTTCTCCACTTTGGCATTTCCCATCACTGTGGCCTAAAGGGAAAGGGAGAGAAAAAATGAGTGGATGGATGAATGGATGGATGGATGGATGGATGGATGGACAAAATTGAAAAATGTTAAATAACATTGTCTGTAGCCAGCTGGACTAACTAGATGAATTGTTCTGTTTGCACATTCTCTATTTCAGCTAATATTTCACTCTAAAAGATTGGGCTTGCACAGTGTATGTATGTTACACTCTCTTCCAATCCACCCCTCATCACCTCCACAGCTGTTCCTTGCATTCTGAATAAGACCAGCCTGTCCCCACAAGGTTATTTTTTACTTAAGGGGACAAATCTCTGTACCAATGTCAAGCAAAGGATGGGTCATTAGACACCTCTGACATTAAACCCCATGGATGTGTTCTGGGGACATTTCTCAGGTTGCACTGTTAGGAAACTTTTAGGGCCCTCTAAGTTCTCACCTTGGTAAATGCTTTGGCCACACAGCATGTGGCTTCTGAGGTGATATTCTTTGGAACCAACATTGTCTTCTTCGACCTTGCTGGAGTGGGATATGCTCTGGAGAAGCAGCAGCCCATGCACTGAAAAATTGGGGCACCCAACTTGGAGAAGTATTTGTTTTCCTTTAGCTTGCATTCTGGGCAACCTATCACCAAAAAAGGCAAAGAGTAAAATAATCCAAGAATGATTCAAAAAGAAACAGGAGCACCTGGCTCAGGTGGTAGAGCATGAGACTCTTGATCTCGGGATCGTAAGTTCGAGCCCCACGTTGGGCATAGAGTTTGGTTTTTTTTTTTTTTTTAATTGAAAAATAAATTAAAAAAAAAGAGAACCCAAATTTTCCCTGATTATGAGATGGTAAATATTCTTTTTCGGTTGGAAATAGAAAGAAAATAATAAACATTTTTTGGCTGTTTACTTTCATGCATAGTATCTATTTGTACTGATTGTATTTATTTTCATAGGAAATAATTTTTGCAGATATGCATGGGAGATCTCAAGAGTAGTAGTTTCTCACACAATCATAAAAAAAGAAGAGTAGTTTCTGTCTCTTCAACCATGGATTCTCTATCCCAATGCAAATAGCATGCCTATAGGGAGCACAAAACTTGACAGATGAAAACACCATGCTCATCTGAAAGGAGAATTTTACCCAGAGGCAAAATGTTCCCCTTTAGAACATGCTATTGTTTTTTTCTCCCATGGAAACTCCAAATATTGACAGGGAAAAATATGTCAGAATTAAGAAAGCTTGGTGAGTGGAGAGCCTCATATCAGATGGAGCATCCATACTTGAGAACTGGGATTAAAATATTACCAATTGTCTAAAAAAAACCATAACCAAGAGTAGCTCACAGTTTCATTGCATACAGAATTATATCAGCTACTCAATCAGATTTTCCAAACAATACAGCAAAACAAATGTACTGCATAAAATGTTTTGTTTTTCTCATTTGTTAACTGATGTGAAAATTCATCTACAGAGGCAATGTTAAAATCTTCTCAAATCTTCTGGGAGAAATGTAAAAAAAAAAAAAAAACAAGCTAACTAAATAAGGAGAATTTTCTGCTTATAAAACTCAGATACGGGCGCCTGGGTGGCTCAGTGGGTTAAAGCCGCTGCCTTCGGCTCAGGTCATGATCCCAGGGTCCTGGGATCGAGGCCCACATCGGGCTCTCTGCTCGGCAGGGAGCCTGCTTCCTCCTCTCTCTCTGCCTGCCTCTCTGCCTACTTGTGATCTGATCTCTCTCTGTGTGTGTCAAATAAATAAATAAAATCTTTAAAAAAAAAAAACTCAGATAAAAAAATAAGGAATCTATTTCAGATGAAAATGTACATGCTGCTATTTAAATGGACATGTTAGATAAATTTTCACTATACATTATCTGAACCTAATTTAACTTTATGTAAACAATCGAAAAGTGCCTACATATATAACCAGCAGCAAAGATTTATCACATTTGAAAAGGAGGTGGAAATGTAATTAATGGAGTTATTGATGTACATCTAGAAATGTGTGTTTTTCTTATTACTGCAAATCCATTTGGTTATATACCCTGCATTGTAAACTCTCCATCAGGAAAGGAATGAAGAATATGCAGAAACACAGACAATGTAGCCAGAATGACAGCTGCATATTTTCTGTAGTAATCCATGGCTCTCCTGCAAAATAGACAAGGAAAACAAAGTTACTCTAAAATTGGCTTACCAGTCATAAAAACAACTAGTAGTTTTAATATCACTACTAATAATAGTCATCAGTGTCTTGACTCCTTGGCTTACAGCTCCAAACACACTCTGGAGCCATGTAAATAAGAAAGCAATTTCTCCTTAGGAAAGAGCTAGGGAATTGAATCTTTCCATTTCACATATAAGCCAATAGAATTGGACTTGATGCTAATAAGAAATTCTCTTTTTACATATATCATTCTGCTAAGCCTCAGTGTCCTTATTTATAAGACATGAAACTTGAACTAGATAATGTCTAAGAAGACNTCCTTGTGATCTCTCTCTCTCTGTCAAATAAATAAATAAAATCTTTAAAAAAAAAAAATTTATAAAAAAAAAAAAAGACATGAAACTTGAACTAGATAATGTCTAAGAAGACAGAGAGAATGAAATAGATAAGCTTATATATGACATATAAAATGTATAAGCATTTGAGTTCATACTTCCTATTCCTACATTCCCAGGTGGAAGAACAGAAGGAAAGGACAACGTCTTTCCTGCTTTTTATTCACTGGTGGTAGTGAGCTCTAAGGCTCATTTTCAGTGTGCAACAGTAAATGCTAGCCCAGCATATGACAAGAGTAGACAGTAGAGAATGTTTATCAGAGTTTTCCTAAATGCATTTCTTGACTTATTTATACATGTAGATACACCTTTACCTAAGCATTTTGAGTGCTTAAGATCAGACTAGCCAAGGTCAACTGAGTGACTGAATGTATCCAGCATTGACCTCATTGCATCTGAGAATGGGCGGACAGGGAATTGGATTGTATCCCTACATATCCTACAAAAACCTCATATAAGATAAAATGGGCAAGTTTTTATTCCTATTCTTTAAGGGAAAGTGTTATGGATTACTCCCCTTCAAACCATGAGAGATAAGATGAACAGATCATCAGTTACCAATAAAAAGATAATTCAAAACATTTAAAGGAGAATTAGCACCAAATTTACAGAATCTCTTTTAGAAAATAGAGGAGGAAGGAATAGTTCCCAACTCATTTTGCGAGGCCACAATTACCCTGACACAAAAACTAGACCAATTCAGTATGAAAGAATGAATGAATAAAAGAAAGAAAATGAAAGACCAGTATACCTCATGAAATAAAAATTATAATTAAAAAAAGTAAAAATTATTTGATAATGAAAAGCTTCCAAAAACAAGAGTCAACGAGTTTTCTTAATTTGGTAAAAAACATTTACAAAAAACCTGCAGCTGACATCATACTTAATGGTAAAAAAATAATGATTTCTCCCCAAGACCAGCAATATGGCAAAGATGTCCACTCTCACCTGTTATTCAGTATAGTACTGGAAATTCTAGCCAGTGCAATATGGCAAGAAAAAGAAATTAAAGACACACAAATTAAAAGGGAAGAAATAAAATTATTGTATATATAGATGACATGACTGTCTATGTTTAAAAAAAAAAAAGGAACCTACAGAAAAGGTCCTGGAACTAATTAGTGAGTTCAACAAGATTGCATGGCATAAAGTCAACACATAAAAATGAATTGCATTTCCTCATACTAAAAACAACAATGTGGGCGCCTGGGTGGCTCAGTGGGTTAAAGCCGCTGCCTTTGGCTCAGGTCATGATCCCAGGGTCCTGGGATCGAGGCCCGCATCGGGCTCTCTGCTCCGCAGGGAGCCTGTCTCCTCCTCTCTCTCTGCCTGCCTCTCCGCCTACTTGTAATCTCTCTCTCTGTGTCAAATGAATAAATAAAATCTTTAAAAAAATAAATAAATAAAATAAAAACAACAATGTGAAAACAAATTTAAAACACAATACCATTTACAATTTCTCCAAAGAAAATAAAATACTTAAGTATAAACCTACCAAAATATACACAGAATTTGTATGCTGAAAATTACAAAAAAAACTGATGAATTAAATTAAAGAAAACCTAAATAAATGGAGAGACAGATCAGGTTTATGAATTGGAAGACTCAACATGGTAAAGATGTCAATTATTTCCAAGTTGATCTTTTTGTTGAATGAAATGCCTATCCAAACCCCAGAACAGCTTTTGTAGACATAGACAGGATTATTATTGAAAGGTAAAAGATCTCGAATAGCTAAAACAATTTAAGAAAGAAAGTGGGAGGAATCACTGTTCCCAGTGACTTACGTACAGCAACAGTAATCAAAACTGAGTGATATTGGCAGAGGGATACATACATAGACCAGTAGAACAAAATAAAGACCCCAGAAGTAGACCTATACAAATATGGCCAGCTAGCTTTTGACAAAGATGCCAAAACTATTTAACAGGAATTCAACCTTTTCAACAATGGCTGCCAGTACACTTGGACATCCACAGGCAAACAAAAAAACAAAAACTAAATATAAACTTCATACCTTGCATGAAAATAATTGAAAATGAATTATAGACAAATGTGAAACTATAAAATTTTTAGAACAAAATAGAAAAAAATTGGGGGACCAAGGACTAGGTTGAGTTTTTAGAACATGACGCATTACAGAAAAATTGATAAATTGGACCTCATCTAAATTATGGGTTAATCCTTTCTCAAGAAGATAAAAATAGTACAGACTTGAAGAAAATATTTGAAAGTCGCCTATCCAACAAAGGGCTAGTATCTAGAATAGACAATAAGCTCTCAAAACTCAACAGAAAAACAATCTAATTAGAAAATGGCTGTTGCAGGAGCACCTGGGTGGCTCAGTCTGTTAGGTGACTAACTATTGGTTTCCACTCAGGTCATGTCCTCAGGGTCTGAGACTGAGCCCCACGTCAGTCTCTGTGCTCAGCAGGGAATCTGCTTCAGATTCTCTCTCTACCTATCATCTACCCCTCCCCCAATAAATTAATAAAATCTTTTTTAAAAAAAAAAGAGAGAGAGAAGATGGGTTTTGCAGCAGAAAGGATATATAGATGGCAAATACATACATGGAAAGCATTTAACATCATCAGCCTTTAGTAACATGCAAATTAAAACTACAGCAAAATAGTATATACCCACCAGAATAGCTAAAACAAAACATAATGATAATACCAAACAGTGGTATGGATGCAGAGAAACAGATAATTAAAACATTGTTGGGGGAAAATAAAATTAAAAATCACCTGGGAGTTTCCTTTTTTTTTTTAAGTTTTTATTTACTTATTGGAGAGAGAGAGAGAGACAGAGAGAGTGAGCAAGTGAGAGAGAGAGAAAGAAAAAGCATTAGCCAGGGGAGGGGCAGAGAAGCAGACTCCCCACTGATTAGGGAGCCTGCCATGGTACTCGATCCCAGGACTCCGGGATCATGACCTGAGCCAAAAGGCAGACGCTTAACTGACTGAGCCACCCAGGTGCCCCATTTGGGAGGGTTTTTTTTTTTATATAAAACTTACCATATAACCCAACAGTTGTACTCGGGCATTTATCTCAAAGAAACAAAAATTATGTTCATACAAAACTTGTATACAGAGAGGTTCAGAGCAGCTTTATTTATAATAGACAAAAACTGGAAACAGTCTAAATGCTTTCAATAGATAGATACAAAAATAGATAGATACAAAAATCTATTTTCAATAGATACAAGCCATGGTACATCCACACTAGCTAATACTATGTAGCAACAAAAAGGAACACATTATTGATAGACATGCAAGGCAGATGGATCTCAAAGATATTGTGTTGAGTGAAGGTTGCATGCTGCATGATTCCATTTATATAACACTCTATGTAATATAATAAAATTAGAGAGATGCTGAATAAATTAGCAGTTTTAAGGAGTTAGTGTTGGGGAGGGAGTTGAGGGGGGGGAATAAGTGTGGCTATAAAGGGAGCCACATGGTGATGGAACAGTTCTGGATCTTGATTGTGGTAGTTGTCACACTAATGTACACATGGGATAAAATTGCATGGAACTACACACACATTCACACACACACACACACATGCATGCACACACACACACACACACACACAATACCAGTGAAATCTGACTAAGCTCTGTGCGTTGTACCAATGTCAATTTCCTGGTTTTCACATCTTACTGCAGGTAGGCATGATATTATCTTTGGGAGAAACTGGCTAAAGTATACCCAAGACTTCTGTGTACATATTTTTGCAACTTCTTCTAAATCTATAATTTTTTAAAGCAAAGAGTTTATTTTTTTAAAAAGGCATTCTAAAATAAGGTTTAAAATTGCATAAGTCAAAATTTGTGGTTATTTTTCATGCAGATTGACAGAATGAGACCATATTTTTGCCAAAGTTTTATATCAACCTATACATCTTTTAAGAAAAAAATTGTCAGCAGAACTAACAGTTCATAATATAGGAAAGCAATCTGTATAAATATAGGTAAGACTAAAACAAAGGTATGTTATTATTTCTCCCTGATGTCTATATTTATACATAAGTAATTATGGGTTTTATTTATCTCCATATCTAACTAGCACCAAATAAACATTGATCTAAGTTGGTGGTTCTCAAAGTGTGATCTGGGGACTCTCAACACTTTTAGTGAGTCTGTGAGGTCAAAATTATTTTCATAGTAATCCTAAGATGCTATTCACTTTTTCACTCTCAGCTTCTCTCGAGTGTTCAGAGAAATTTTCTAGAGGCTACATGACATATGCAGTTGCAACGGATGGAATAAAGATGCACATGGGAATTTAACTATGTTCTATTAGGCCAATTTTTCAAAAAAAAAATTTCAGAAAGATAAAACCATGCCACCTTTCTTACTGTTTTTTTTGTTTTGTTTTGGAAGTTGTCATTTTTTTTATAAATATATATTTGTATTACTATGTAATGGGTTAAATCTTATTGTTTTAAAATACATAAATATGTTAAAACTTTTTCTAGCATAATTTCTGAATCAGTAAACATTGAGAAATACAATTTCATAAAAAAATTTTTTGGACTCTTCAACAATTTTTAAGAGCATAAACAGTTTCTGAGAAACAAAAAGTCCGAGAACCAGGGCTTGAGTGATATACAAAGCCACAAGGAAATTTTCAGAATTGAAACTGGTTTCCTTTTTTAAACTAGTATCATTTTTGTGCTTTGATATTGCAGCTCATATATTATGAAAATTCAGCATTATGCAGTGAACAATTATATCAGAATTAATTCAGAGAGAAACATTTATAACAAGACTGCAGAATGTGAGAGCATGAAGTCAACGCACATTTCAGAATCTGCTTCATGATAAAGTGAAGAGAAGGTTGAAAAAGCAGAACAAAAGTCACCATTGCTGTTAGCTTTCAGTAACAGAAGTGACTTTATCTTTATTTTAAAAAGAAATAGGATTAATCAAGCAGAAAGGGATTAACCTTCAAATCTTGAAAACATTTTAATAAATATTTTTATCATTCTAATCACCTTTAGGTCTTTCTGCTATGGAATTTGGGAGAAAAACATTAAGAATCAGGACAGGAAAAATAATTATGTTCAGCTGGGATTTATGCTATTTTACAAAATATGCTCAATCTAAATCAGATTTCCTGACCTCAGCCTCTTTTGGCATTCCAAATGCGTACCTTGCAGACATCCCAGACTCTATGCATCTGACCCCTGGGTCAGTGCTCCAACATGCTCTTACCTCCTGCCACCTGCCACATCAGAATGGTGTTGAGTCCAAGAGAATGTGTGTTTTCTCAACTTGGCCAGGAAAGCCTCGTACCTCCATCTCAGCCCATCCACCTCAGTCCTTTAAGGAGCGGGCCCACTGCCAGCCTCCCTCTGAAGGTTTCACACAACCCCAAAGCCAGAATGCATAATTCTCTCCATTGCATCCACTTACCACTTTACTTAGAATTCTTAGGTGAAGTTCCACAGTCTGCCCTGAACTCTAGCCAGTAATGTACATGTTGGTCTCTCCATTTCTGTGAAAACACCCTAAGGGTAGAAACTACGTCCCTCTGATCCACTACCATCCCCAGCCTAGGGCCTTGCACAGAGTAGAAGCAATTATGTTGCACTGGGACTTTACAACAGTAATAATAGTATCAACCCAAAGTTGCTAACATAGAGCTGTCATTAAGGAACAAGACAACTCTTGAATGGGGACTTAGAATAAATGTTTAATAAAATAAAATAATTAAAATAAAATAATTTCAAATAACAAATTCATTAGGAAATCTAAGTTCTCACCGAGTCCCTTAACTTGTAGCTGACTAACATGTGAATCTCTAAGTGCTAAATATGCCACAGGTAGAAGCCACTCTATGCTGAGATATTAAAGTCTTAAGAATTTAAAAGAAAGCATTAATAAAAAGCATACATAAGAGCTTCAAGGTTTAAATTGTGTGTCTCGGGACGCCTGGGTGGCTCAGTCATTAAGCATCTGTGGCATCTGCCTTCTGCTCAGGTCATGATCCCAGGGTCCTGGGATTGAAGCCCCACATTGGGCTCCCTGCTCAGCGGGAAGCCTGCTTCTCCCTCTCCCACTCCCCCTGCTTGTGTTCCCCTGCCTCTCTGTCAAATAAATAAATAAATAAATAAAAATTAAAAAAAAAAAAATAAATAAATTGGGTGTCTCATCTTAGTTTACGTCAAATTATATGTGTGCACAAATTTAAATTTTGATAAGGCTGAGGAAAAAAAGCATTCTTGAAAGCATAGAAGAATATTATTGTCACAATTTAATACAATTATTTCATATGTTTTCATATTATTTATTGTGATTATATATAATTAATAAAAAATGATTTATGAAATAGGTAAACACTCTACAAGTACATACAAGCTAACTAGCTAGCTAGATAAACCAAGTATCCTATACATACACACACACACCCTGTATGTCAAATGGGGTGCAAAAATAGACACCCCACTTTTTGATGGGAAAGTGGCACACATATTCTCATACTACAGAGGGAATTTAGTCTAAGATACTTTTGTGTACCTTGGCCTTCTTTGGAAATACAACCCACTATCGCATGAAAACTTAGGGGCAATGAATAACCAGGGGGCTTCTCTTTCCATCCCCTCTGCTCTGTTTTTATCACAGAAAAAAAATCCTTATAAAGTTAGGCACCTGTCTATTGACAATTCTGGCCTGTATACACATATCTGTACACACATGTATACACACATATGTGGGGATGTACATGTATATCAAAGATTGCTCCAAGAAGATTACAAGTGCTTGGTACAATGTGACAACCCGCCCTTCACTTGCAAAGACGCTGCCGTTACCCTCCCGCCACCCCACCCCCCACAGCCAGAGAGTAAGGTTTTCGGTTTTTCTAAAGGTGGTGATGGGAGGGGTGACTCATTCATACTCTCCACAGCGAGAAACCCATCTGACTCATAGCTCGCTTTTGAGATGACCGGCTAAGACTAGAGGCACAATTCTTTGTGAACAAAACGGTAGAAATGTAACTGACTTCTAGAGGGTTAGTTAACCTAAGGCTTCACTTCATTAGCCCCATCTAACCCAGCTAACTACCGAGGAGAGGAAGTCAGCTGCCTTCAGTGAACGGTAACGAATGAAAGGGAACCTTTAAAGGAAAGCCTTTAATCCCGGTCACATTGCCTGTCATGAGACAGGTATTTGATAATTGTTTATGAAACAGAGGCTAGACCTGTTAGTTTTGCACCTTGTCTGGTGAGAGAAGATAGCCATAGCTCACCTTGAGGAAAGATTTGAAGGAAGAGTGTCACAAGGGAAAGTAGAATGTTTGTCCGCCATCGTCCCACAACTTCCAGAGTTGGCTCACCTCTCTGCCTCCTGCTGAGTGACTACCTCTGTTTCCAGGTGGATGAATTTAAAGAGCCTGGGGCCAGTAGTAAGGAAAATCAGCTTAGAGTGACCCTGGTAACTATTTTTTTTGAAAGATTTTATTTATTTATTTGACAGAGAGAGAGAGAGAGAGAGAGAGAGATTACAAGTAGGCAGAGAGGCAGGCAGAGAGAGAGGAGGAAGCAGGTTCCCTGCCGAGCAGGGAGCCTGATGCTGGCCTCGATCCCAGGACCCTGAGATCATGACCTGAGTCGAAAGCAGAGGCTTTAACCCACTGAGCCACCCAGGCGCCCGACCCTGGTAACTATTTTTCTTTGCTCATGAATTCTAGGTGCAATAAGTGGGTTTCCACCTTGTTCTTGTAATGTGCTCTGCACCGCAGGTCCATAGTGAGTGTCTTGCATGATGCCATGCTCCAGCCCCCAGCCTCAATAATCCCCTGGGTTCTAGACTTTCAAACATTGCTTCCAGGCGCCACAGAGTCCTTTGGACCTGTTAACACATTCGCTGATAGTTTTTCCAAAGGTGGTGATATGGATGGCTAAGCAATTGGGGGGACAAGGAGAGACTGGTTAATGCTCCCTTAATCTGTACCCAGTCATTTCATCCACTCTTGGATATAGGTAATTACTATTTTCTCTATCTTATAAGAAGATGAGTTTGGGGGGGATGTGTACCTGGGTAGCTTAGCCAGTTAAGTGCCTTTGGCTCAGGTCATGATCCCAGGGTCCTGGGATTGAGCCTCCCGTGGGGCTCCCTGCTCTGTGGGAGTCTTCTCCCTCTCCCTTAGCTCCCCCCCTCACTCATACTCTCTCTCTCTCATGCTCTCTCTCTTAAATAAATAAATAAAATCTTTAAAAATAACTTAAGATAAAATAAAAATAAATAAAAAGATGAGTTTGGGATAATTTGACGGGAGTTCAATGTCATTAAGTGCAGAATTTAAGATCCAAGTTGAGCCCTTGAAAGACTTAAAGACTTTGAATAAGCACCTGTTACATGTCAGGCACCATGCCAAGCGCGGGTGAGCAAACTTGAATACATTTCCTGCTCTCTGACCCAGATATAAAAGCAAGTAACTACATTAGGTGAAGAATGCTATAATGAAAGCATTTGTCGACACTGAGGCATTTGCTGGGTGGAGGACATGAAAAAGGAGAGATGACAAGCAAATGAGAATAAAGAGCGTCTACTTGACCGTAAGAGAATCTCTACAGCAGTAAATACGCATTTTAGTGTTTTGATATTTGTTCAGGGGCTTCATGGATTCAGTAGTCCCCATAATTTATGAAGCAGCTACAGGTGGCAAACAGTGGACTTCAAAGCGCCCCAGGATCCAGAGGAAAATAAGGCCAAGTGAAGTCACACAGCTCTGGAGCAGTATTTGGGATGGGATTTCTGTCTATCAGTCAAGTAACAGTGCTTTGTGCCTCTTTTGTTGGGGCTGTCAACATACCATACAGGCTGAGGAAGACCCAGAAACTTCTGGGGAATGTAAGCCACAGCCACGGCTGCTCAGGCAAGCACCGGAAGCACCCAGGGGTCCAGGGTCATGCTGGTGGCATGTGTTATCGCCCCAGGATCAACTTCGACAAATCACACCCAGGTTACTTGGAAAAGTTGGTATGAGGCATGACCACTTAACGAGAAACCAGAGCTTCTGCCCAGCTGTCAACCTTGATAAACTGTGGGACGAAGTCCATCAGCCTACTGGGGGAAATGTGGCCAGAAACAGGACTGGAGCTGCTCCACTCATTGATGTGGTGTGATCTGGCTACTGCGAAGTTAGGGGGAAGGGAAAGTTCCCAGAACAGCCTGTCATGGTGAAGGCCAAATTCTTCAGTAGAAGAGCTCAGGAGAAGAATTGGGGGTTGGGAGGGGGGACTGCGTCCTAGTAGTTCAAAGCCATGTGGAGGGAGGATGTCTATTAAATGTCAAAAATTGGGGCTGCCTGGTGGCTCAGTGGGTTAAGCCTCTGCCTTCGGCTCAGGTCATGGTCTCAGGATCCTGGGATCGAGCCCCACATCGGGCTCTCTGCTCAGCAGAGGGCCTGCTTCCCCCTCTCTCTCTGCCTGCCTATCTGCCTACTTGTGATCCCTCTGTGTGTCAAATAAATAAATAAAAATCTTTTTTTAAAATGTCAAAAATTGCTTTACAAAAGCGACAACAACAACAACAAACGACAGTGCTTTGTGTCTTCACAAAATCCTTAAAGTGAGCCAACTTGTTTTCCAGATGAAATGGGGAGAAAAGAAAGGGAAAAAGGGGGTTCCATGGAGAAGAGAAATATACAGCACAACTTGTACAATTTACGCTTTACAAAAAACAGGAGTTTCCATAAAGAAGCACGGAACAAAAGATGAACTCAAGATATTTATCTTAAAAAATATTTATTCTAAAAATAAAGGAAAAAAGCAAGCAGTAATTAGAAGAAAACTCAAGGGGTTATGGATTTATGAAAATGACTTTAATCCCTTTATGACCATTCTTTTAACCATCATATTTTAAGAAGTTTCTTTTCTTAATTGAATAAATTTAAGGGGCTTATAATAAGATGCATATTTTCTACTTTGTTATTTAAAGGCACTTTACAATTTAATTATGTAATTAAAATCTTGGTTTTTCCATTACCCTCTGGTTCTCCTAGTGCGTCAGCATTTTTTAAATTGTCTGCATACTAAATCAATAAGAAATTTTGATAAGACATACTCTATGTACCACAAAATATTGTTCTAAATGAGAATTCCAAGTGTTTGCTGTTGAAAAATACCCAATTTTTAAAATTAACTAATGCAAACATTGGTTAGTATCAATTTATGACACAGTAAAGTATCCAATAAAACAGGAACAAAACATTGGATAGTATCAATTTATCGCTCAGAAAAGTAAAATATCCAAAGGCTAGAAAAGTTTCATATGGAGCATTATTATAGTAATATAGGAATGTTTCTTGTAACTTTTTAAAATTTGTGCATTGTATTTTGTTATGTTTCTCTGAGCCATTTTTATGCAATCTTTTGACACACCACGCAACATTTCCATTTAAAAGCATTAAAGCATAAAAACATATTTCATTTGCCTTGAAGTTTTTCAATAATAGAATAGGCAGGACAGGATTATTGATTTCTCTTCCCTGGCACCTTTATAAAGATTTGTTTTCCTGTGATAAAAATAGCTGAAGAGCTTCAAAGAGAAGCTTCTTTGTTGTTCATTGCCCCAAAGTTTTTATTTCTGTGGCAGGTTGTACTTCCCAGAGGTGGCAACAAAAATATGTCTCAGTCCACATTCCTTCTATAGTATGACCTTGCCATTCCCACATCAAAACACAGTATGTATAGCGGCGGGGGGGCCTGGGTGGCTCAGTTGTTTGAGCGTCTATCAGTGCATGTCATGATCTCAGGATCCTGGGATTAAGCCCCGCATTGGATTCCCTGCTCAGCAGGGAATCTGTTTCTCCCTTTCCCTTTGCCTGCTGCACTCCATTCATGCTCTCTCTCTCTCTCTCTCAAATAAATAAATAAATCTTTAAAAAAAAAAACCACAGTGTGTCTATTTTTATACCCCATTTGACTACTGAAACCAATAGAATATGGCAGGAACAAGGTTGGCCAGTTGTTGGCTGTATCCAGGCCCTAACCTGGCAGCTTCTGCTTCCCCTTAGAAGACAGTTGCCAGGGCGCCTGGGTAGCTCAGTGGGTTAAAGCCTCTGCCTTCGGCTCAGGTCATGATCTCAGGGTCCTGGGATCGAGGCCCACATCGGGGTCCCTGCTTCCTCCTCTCTCTCTGCCTGCCTCTCTGCCTACTTGTAATCTCTCTCTCTCTCTCTGTCAAATGAATAAATAAAATCTTAAAAAAAAAAAAAGATAGTTGCCAGATATAAAGTGCTACTACTCTGAGATCACCCTCCGATAAGAAGCCAAGCCACATGGAGAGGGAAAAGAAGGCCAAGAAGTAAGAAATGAAGAAGCCATCCTAGATGACTGATCAATCCAGTTGAGCCTCCAGATGACTCCAACCCCAGCCACAATCTGACCATCAATACCTGAGAAACCCAAGTTAAAAACTGCCCATGGTCACCTACAGAACCATGACAGGACAGTAACTTGTTTTACCCATTAAGTTTTGGGGTAGTTGGATTCACAGCGAGAGATCACTGGAACAAATATCTATTGCTCTCTCTTATAACAGAAATTATTCCTCCAGGGCCAGAAATATAGGACCCCAATCTTGCCTTGCTGCTTTTTCCTCTTTCTACCCTCTCCTTGCTTTTCCTCTGTGGGAGGTTATTTATGTAACACGTATTCAGTTACTCTATTTGGGAAATGTAGCAATGTGTGAAAAAAAATTGGAGTGAGCATTCTACACAGTATCTGCAATACTGGCTTCGGTAATAATAAGAACTCTGCTTTAAAAATAATTCCTACATTTAACAGAGCACTTGCGTGTGCTAGATGTTCTTCTGAGCACCTTGAACACACAAACGTATTCAATACTGATGACAATCTTGTAAAGTATTGCTCTCATTTTGGCTAAAGAAATTCTTGAGGCTAAGTAACCCAGACAAAGTCACAAAATTTGTTGCTAGTGGAGCCAAGATTTTAGAATATCTCTTTACAATTCCAAACTCCAAGCTCTGAACCACACTTCACTCTACAGCCTTCAAATCTTTATATTTTACAATGGAGTTCTTCAATGATTTTTTCAGATGGCATATTCCTAAATAAGATGCTGACATTTTTTGTTTAGAGCAACATTATGTTATGCCAACTTAAATATAACTTGCCCGTGTAATTTTTGATTTTATATATTTATCTGACTTCACCTTCTTCAGAACAGCATCAAGAAAGCCATTTCATTTGGATAGAGAGGCATTTTACACCTGATCGAGTTATGAGGCCTAGTGTCCGCGGGAGAAAGGGGGAAACATTGGCTTTCACATAACATCCCTTTGTTTGATTCTCTTTACACCTTTATGAGGAAAGCCTTGGTATGGCACCGATTTCGTAGACTGGAAAACTACGCTTCAGAAAATTAAAGGGATCTGCCAAGATCACTTGGAAAGTGATCAGATCCTAAGATCATACTTCTTCCACCCGTACCACTCCTATGACCCAGAGCTACTTAGTTAATCCATTTAGGATTAACTTTAGGACATTGATTTACATATAGATCATGCTGTTACAATTGTCTTCACTAATTTGTTTCCCAGTATTGTGCTTGATTTCACACAGTTCAGCCTCAGCCCCTTCTAAACCCTCTCTAAACCCTAAGCCCTGCCTAAACCCTCTATTCTATTAAGGATTCTAGAGCATTTTTATAATGTTATCTGTGAGTCGGATGAACCAAGAAATTACCAGATTACTTTGTGCAACATTACAATAGGTAATGCTGAAATGTTATACACCAAAACCAGAATTTGCAAAGATCATAAATTGATACAAAGCTACTTCAGGATTCACGATCTGTAAAAATAGGAGTTTAGTGCTATGGGTTGTACTGTTCTCACTGGAAATATTAATTAATTCCTGTACATTTTCTCTTTGTGAAAGCAGATTATCTTGATCTATTTTTGGACAAGATGCACATTACCTTCTAATTTTGCTCTTTCTGTTTCCCAGCTCTTACTTTGAGTTTTCATGTAAATTTGAGTCCCACATTTATAAGAAATGTACAATGAAACTGAGACTCTGTTCTGGAACATAATCAATTGCTTTTCTAACATTGTTCACATGCTACCCTTTTCAGCAGGAAATTGTAAGAAATATGACTCAAAATTTCAAAAACTCTATTACTACAAAAAAAAAAGAGAGAGAGAGAGAGAGAGAAAAGAAACTTAAACCAAAACCAAAGTTAAAATTAAAATGAAAGCACATGAGCTATTCATAAATGATAACTGTTCTTATCTTTTTTTTAAAATAATTCAAGACTATAGCAAAGTATTACAATGCAATTTGGATGACCAATATTTTAAATAATTGATTTGGTGTTGGGTCAAGTAATTATTTAAAAGATATCTTCAGAAAATTAAAAAGATTCCTCTGATCTAATATAAAAAATCTTATTTTTGAGTGGGGAAAGGATTATAAGTCCTTAGGAAATAAAAGTTCCTATGAAGTTTAAATGGAGCTTCTGCATTCCCCAAGGGACCCATAATTCTTCCATGTGCCCAAATCCTGTTCCTCAACACTAATAAAAAGGGACAAGAGAGCACTTGTAGTTTCTAGTCTCACTTTCCCAATAAGCTGCCATTTCAATTAGTGCTCATGTAAATATAAGGTTAGCAAAAGTTTCCAGAAACTCTCATTGGAACACACCAACTAGATTTGGTCAAGAGATTCAGAATTACAAGGTCATCACTAATAACTGGAGAAATAGCACTGACTCTTATTTTTGTAGCATTTTACGAAGGAAGAAAATGCAAGCAATGTTATCCAAAAATTTTCAGCACGACTATATTCAAGTCTACAGGAGAACATCTATTCAGAACATATCAGAAGCTATGGTCATTCATTCAGCTAAACAAGTGAGCTGCTTTATCACTGGCCAGACAGAAGATATAGTTATGCATCATTTAAAAACTGATTAGAGTGCCCCTGGGTGGCTCAGTCAGTTAAGCCTCCGACTCTCGATTTTGGCTCAGGTCATGATCTCAGGGTCCTTGGATACAGCGGAGAGTCTGCCTCCCCACTCAGCAGGGAGTCCACTTGAGATTGTTCCTCTCCTTTCCCTCTGCCCCTGCCCCAAATAACACGCTATCTCGTGCTTTCTCTCTCCCTGTCTCTAAAATAAACAACCCAAAAAAAAAAATCTTTAAATAAATAAATAAATAAAAACTGATGGTAAAACAATATCCACAACTTATATAATGCCTACTCTCCTTCTACCTGACCCCTGTAAGCCACTCAAACTAACGTCTTTCAAATGACACCCAATATTTCTTGAAGAAAATTTTTAGATACTGACAGGCACTTGCAGATCTCAGCAGGAGACATTTGGTTTCTGGTTTCTGTTAGATAACATCTTAGCCTGTGATCACAGACCACAGTTTTGCAGACTTCCTCCCAAATCAATCCTTCCGAAAAGAGAATGTGTAAATGTCTGTCTCTCTCTTCACTAAGGCTTATGTAGAGCTGACCTATATTATAGAATATTTTACTCCTCACTCAATTAAGATCCCAGAAATTGTTTCATTTATATTACCTTCCTCCGGACTTTTTGCAGGATGTGTTCAGGGCAGTAGATTGTGGATCTGAAGAGGGATTTTAGTTTTGCCTTGTGATTTCTCAGTAACTACAGTTAATAAAGTCCTCACTTGTCTTTTATACCAGCAGAGTAATAAAAACTGCATGTTCCCACCTGCATCTAAGCCCAGGGATCAACAGTAAATTCCACCCAATGATTGAATGGTCCTTCATGTAATTACCATGACATCAGTTTGATCTTATCTTGTTTCAACCCTTAGATCATTTTTTGTTTTGAGCCATTTTCAGGCGGTGGTGACTTCAAGGTCAGCCTATGAAAAGAGAGTACACTCATTTTCTATGTAATTTTATCAAGACTTACACACAACATCCTGAAAGTTGACACTTTCCTATAAACAAGACTCTATTAATATTACATTTAATTAACTAAGTACCTGATGTTTACTTAAAACAGGAGAGGAAATGTAAATTTCAGATAATAGATACAGAACATTACCAGGCTTACATTATTCTAGTAGGAAACAGAAAAATAAAACACATACTTATTTAGATTTTTCTAACCCATTACTATGTACTTGGATTTGATAAGGATGCATAGAGAAAGTATGAGATGGTTCTGAGAAGGACTGATTAGTTCTCAATAGTGAGCCTTTTTTCCTTTTTTTTAAAATTTCACATCAGTAAAGCTCAGTTTCCTCCTAAACAAAAAATACATGTTAGAACTTGCCAGCTGGGGACACTTAACTCCAAGATTCCCAACCCATGTCTCTCGAAAACTACCCAGCTCCTCAAGATTCAGCTCTGGCTTTTATCCAGAGATTATGATCATTCCAAGATTCCACTCTCCATCTACTCCACTCAGTGCCATTTCTGTAGGAATTGGCTTGAAAATAAACTACCAAGGACCTCCCCAAGGGAGGGCTTAGAAGACCTGTGCGATACAAAAAGCAACTCTCGTTTCACATAAAGACATAGACCAAAGAAAGCAATGTTGTTCTGTGATTTATTATCTGTGATAAGTTGATTTGTTTCAGTTCTTACACCTTTTCAGATTTCCATTATCTCCTTCCAGTGGTTTCTCTTAGGATCCACTCTAACCATTCACCTTTTTCTGGTGACAATTGTTGTCACCATTATTCATGAATTTCTATCATTTACATCTTGAAGGATTAGCAGTACATTTTCAAAGTGGCAGACTCGTTGTGGAAATCTTGGGCCTTTATAGCTTCAGGGGAAGGAAATCTCTCTAGTCTTATGGATAGCTTCCTTTCCCTCCATTCAGACATTTTGTTCTATTCTCTCCCTTCCCTTTGTGCCTTCTTTTGATCCTTCTTTCTTTTTTATCTACATGATTAAGTAGATATGATGCTTCTTGTGTTCTCTTATTAAACTATTTTCATTTGGTTTATGATTCAGTAATGGGTTTCATTTTTATTTCATGATTCTGTATAAGAGTGAGGAATATTAGGGACTCATATGAAAGTTCTTAGAGTATTTTTAAAGTTTACAGTGCTTTTGTATTCTTTTTTAAACATGATGTGTCAAAATAAATAAATTAGACATAGGAGTTGTCGAAACAGTCCCTTCAGCATGTGACCTCTTCCCCTGCCCAGGTCCCAATTTCCCTATTTAGGTGTGACGTTGAATCACTGCATTCTACACCTGAAACCAATACTACACTAACGAGAATTTAAATTAAAACTTGAAACAAACAAACAAAAAAAAAGGAGTGATATTTTTAGTTTTTACATGTTTCTGTATTTATCCTATGTATATATAAAAAAGTTATACATAACTCCCCATCCCCATCCAAATTATCTTTCACACGATAAACAGAACACAAAAGTTGGAGGAAACTGAATTTGCGCTCATAATTTAGAGGCATTTCTTTCTGTTAATATAGTATAAATTATAGTTCTCCATTCTTTCAAAAATGAGCATATATTACTTTTTTGGAGCATATGTCACTTTTAATTATAACTGGGGGAATGAATTTTTAGTTAATGGAGGAGAAATAACAATTTTCAGTTACAACCAGGTAAAGTACCAATACTGAAAATGTTTTCAAGTCTCATTGTTTATGGAGTTGCTTTCCTGTAGTACTAACTGTTCTATCCCATACCTGGCCATTCTCCTCTTGGATAACTGGTAGGGCGGATGGGTGAGAGATCGAAACCACTCCTTCTTCATTTATAGTTATTCCGCAGACGCTAAAATTTGGAGTGCCCATTTCCAAGAAAGTAGACTGGCTGAAGACCCTGGGCCCACTAGTCACTCTTACGAGGCAAGGTCCTGAAACATATCACGCTACAGAGAGTGTGTCAGGCACATCTTTGCCCAGCGGTATGACACGGCGAATTTCATACACACTAAGCTAAATGCATTAATTTTTCCTAATAAAGTTTTGTCTTCTACACACTGAATATTTTTAAATAACCACCTTTGTAAATGTTTCCTATGTCTAATTGATTTGTTTTATTAAACATAATTTGATCTTTCTACTAGCAAAGTATGATTATCACAAACATTATGCTATAATCAGAACAGCTGAGGCATGTTAAATGCCTGCTTTCTCAAGTAGTTTATTCTTCAGTAATTTTAATAATACATGACATGATTTTAAATTTTCAAGCAATCCAAGGGTATGTATAATGAAAAATAAGTCTTCCTTCTATCCCAAAATCGTCACTGCCATTCCCAAAGTTAATCCATTTTTAATAGTTTTTTAATGTTTTCTGATATTTTCTACATATTTAGACACATTTTCTGAGGTATTAGTGTGTCAAGGAGCAAGAATTCCTGTCCCTTCAGAAATTCTTTTGGCTGGACTAAGAATCAAATTGACATGAGACAGATTAACAGGAGAAAATCAAATTTAATAGGCACACATACAGGGAATCCACGTCAACATGGAAACTCCAAAGACAGGCAAAACGAAATATATACACTGAACTCGGGAGAAGAACCTTATAGGGGTCTGGGAGATAGGGGGCTGGGACTCCAGAGAGAGGGGTCTGGGGCTTGAGAGGAGAGGAATGCACTTTACAGGGTGATAAGAAGAGCAGATATTTGGTAATTAGATGTTTGCCCTGCCATATAGATGGGTCACTCAGATAAATGTTATCTCTGTGAATAACCCTTATTCAGGGAAAGACCCCCAATTTAGATTCTTCTATGTGGTTAAGGGAATGACAAAGTTTCTCTTCAGCCCACAGGGTCTCAAATGCCTTCAGCTCCAAGTAATCCCTATGTTGGGATGCCTGGGTGGCTCAGTTGGTTAAGCAGCTGCCTTCAGCTCAGGTCATGATCCCAGGGTCTTGGGATTGAGTCCAGGATTGGGCTCCTTGCTCTGCAGAGAGTTTACTTCTCCCTCTGCCTCTGCCTGCCACTCTGCCTGCTTGTGCTCTCTCTCACTCTCTGACAAATAAATAAATAAAATATTTTTTTTTAAAAAAATCCTCATGCCAAAATGACACATTCTATGGGGCGCCTATACAGAATCCCTTCAACTGTATAGAAATATACCCATTGTTTAGTACCCTGACTTCTTATTTTTTAAAGCTTATTTACTTACTAATTTGTTTATTTTAAGTAATCTCTACACTCAACATGGGGCTCAAACTCATAACCCCAAGGATCACGAGTCACATGCTCTTCAGACAGAGCCAGCCAGGCACCCCTTTCTTCTTTTTAAACCTAATGACATGGTTTGGTGGTTTTTTTCCCCACATGCAGATATGCAGATCTAACCATACTTTTTAAATAGAACAAAGTATTATGGGCCATTAATTATTTAACCAGTCCTCTGTGAATGATCACTTGCATCATTTCCAGTTTTTTACTATTACAAACAATGGTATAATTGTCATCCTTGTTCTGGTTGCATGTACACTTACAGTTTTAGAATACATTTTTAGAAGTGCATTTGGATCAAAGAATATGAGTATTTGAAACTTGTATAGATTGCTCAAGTGCTCTTCGCTGTTCCTCAAAGCCAATGCTATAAATTATGTTAGTTTTTATGAAATAGATGAAAAATCATCTTATTTTCATTTGCATTTATGTAATTTTGAGCAGGGTTAAACACCATTTCATAAATTATAGTTTATTTATGGGTTATTTTTCTATGAACTGCTTGTTCAAAATCTTTCCCAAGTTGTAAATTTCATCTTTAATTTTAAGCTTGAGTTTTGACTCTTTTATGACATTTTTATCATATAATAGTTTATGTAAGCAAAGATATCTATCTTTAACTTTTAGACATGTTGGTTTTATGTAATGCCAAGATACTAAAGAGAAGTCTTGATTTTTTTACTCTAGCATGTGTACTGCTTTATTTATTTTCAGTTTAGATCTTTAATTCACCTATAACTTCTTTGGGAGTGAAGAGTGACATAGAAATCCAGTTTCTTCTTATAGCTAAGTGGCAATTTAGTTGTACAATACCATATAGGGAATAATCAATCCTTTATTTTTCTGGACTAATTTGAAATGCTACTAAATTCGCAAATAGTTGGGGTCTAGTTTTGGGTTCTCTATTGTGACTCATAGCAATAAAAATCATTCCATAAATGATAATAGATGTCTTAAATTTGTTAAGATAATTGAGTAGTAGATTTCATTATTTAGCAACTATCTACAAAGTGTACCAACCAGAGTACATTTACAACCAAAGAGAAATTAGATGTAAATCATATCCTTAAGTTGCTAACAATCTGCTTACTATAAATCGAGGTGTTGGGATTTTCCCTCAACATTCTCTTTGACTTGTTATGAAGCTACTGAGACAGAACCCTGATTTCTTAACCTCCACTCAATTCTTCGATGCTATGTGGCTACATTTCTTGCAGTAGGTCCCATTTTTCATCGATAACCAGAATTTTCAGGTTGTTTAAGATCCGGATTCCCGGGTCCTGTCTGAGATCTACCACATCCAAAGCTCTGTCAGTTGAGCTGAGATATTTGCATTTTGTGTACCAAAGCTTGAAAACCATGAGTATACAGCATTGTTTCATAAGCCAGAAACATAGTTAAGGACCAAAATGGTTTGTTTTCATCTTCAGCTGCCCCTGTCGTACAACTAAATTGAAAATGGTAAAGTCATTGGTTCAGCTGTGTGGGCCTCCACTCTTGTACGAACAGCTGAGACACACAGCAGTAGGAAATCTACCAGAAAGATAGCCCAAAGCTCCAAACAACTACCCCATGGTCACAGACACAAAAACAGCAGCAGACAGTTTCTTGGTCGAGATAAGGTTTTTAATCAGCACAGCAGGTAGGGTGACTGACAGGCTGAAAGAACAACGTGAGACGTGATGTCTAACACAGGCGGCGGCAACGAAATCTCCCCAGAATTGATGGACAAGAAGCAGGCGCACTTGACACATGCAAAGCAGCCAAGGATATTCTCTACTATTTCAGTCAAAGCAGCGCAGCCTAATCAATAACGCAAACATCCTGTTTCTCAGGCTAACAACCTCTGTCACTTGAACCCTCCGAGAGATAAAGAAACTGCGGGGACGATTATGCGTATTCTTCCTCTAGTCTGAACCGTCCATAGACTAGGCAAATAAGGCTGTGGAGGAAGGGGAGGAAAATCTCACAGCTGAAAAGGAACTTGTTTAACATTTGCCCGTTTCTTTACGCGGACCTCCTCCTTCCACTGCAGAAAGCTTTCAGGGATGGGCTCTCAATGAAAAGCTTCACAAGAGAAATGGGTTTTGCGTGGAATCAAAAAGAAGCAACAGGGCTGATAAAGAAGTTCAGTCATATTTATAGCACAACATGCGAGGGACAAATGAAGCCCAACAGAACTTCCTACCCCAATTTTGCAGGGGAGGTCTTGGGAGATTCAATGTCACGTGAGTTTGCCAAAGTCATCTCTGTCCTGAAGAGCTTGACTATTTTGCCATGAGAGGTAAGGGTGCTACGTTTAGAAACCTGTCTATATTCCTTCAGTGGCTGCATAAACGGCCCTGTGCAGCTTTAGAGACAGTGAAGACCCTGGTGGGAGGGAATCACAGCCACTTTAATTAAGGAAAAGGAGATTTCCTTTGGACAATATTTTTGGTGTGGGTAAGAAAAATCCCACTGTTCCTATAAGAACTGTGGGTCGCGCAGTCAGCCGTGCTGGTTGTCCTGGCCTAAAATCTTGGCTGCTATTCAAAAGAAAACACATTTAAGGAAAAAAGAGACCCTGTCACAAACATTACCCTGATATCCTCCCTCCCCACATACCCAACCACCCAGGAGCTCAAACCGAATTGGAGGGTGGAAGATTCTGTCTAATCTCGGCCTCGAATTGCTGTCAAACACTCATTTGGGCTGATATGAGTTCCAGTCATCATTCGCTGAGGGACTCTGTCTCCCACAAAGGTGCCTCCATATTTCACCAGCCTTTTTGAGACACCATGAATCAGCCATGACCCACCAGTCCTTCCCCATACCCATATAGTTCCCATACTCACATCTTCAGGATAAATGTACTCTCTGGGATTCAGGGACCCGTTGGAAATAGAGATAAAGGTTTCCCCCACTTTATTCTTCTCTATGCCTGATCAGATTCCACGGGAGAGGTTTTAACTTGGGTCATTCTCTGAAGCACTAAAGCAGGATTTCAAAGAAAAAAAGAAGAAAGAGAAGGAGAAAGAGGAGGAGTGGAACATAAAGAATTTGTATATACCTGAAAATTGTCAAGAGAATAGAATACCATAAAATATAGCATTAGAACTGTTGATAAAGAGATGGAAAAAATCAATGTGGAGATTGACCCCTAGAATTCAGAGAATTGAGACAATAAAATCTTTATTTGAGTATGTGGTCCCCTCTCCTTACCCCCCCAAATACTGTGTTTTTTGAAAATAAATTTTGTTTGGGGGCACCTGTGTGGCTCAGTCTGTTAAGCATCTGCATTCAGCTCAGGTCATGATCTCAGGGTCCTGGGATTGAGCCTCGTAAGGGACTCCCTGCTCAACGGGGAGTCTGCTTCTTTCTCTCTCCCTCCGCCTTCCCCCCACCCGTGCTCTCTCTCGCTTTCTCTCTCTTTCAAATAAATAAATACACTTTTTAAATAAATTAAATTTTTTTTGAAAATTATTTATCTCCTTTGAGATAAAGGTATTCTGGATGTGGTCCCAGAACTAGAGTTGGAAGCTCTGACCTCAAGCACAATCCACACAAAACTAGTCTTCTCTCATATTTTCCCACAAAATCTCTATTCCACACCTGACATCATTGTTGAGCTTCATGCCAGTGTCTTAGTTCACTGTCCTAACTATCTATTGCTGTGTAATCAAGTACCTCCTCTTTGGCAGCTTAAAGCATATATTATGTCATGTACTTTCTCAGGGTCAGAATTCGGGAAGCCTCTTAGGTGGATGGTTTTGAATCAGGGTCCTTCTTGAGATTGTAGCCAAGCTATCAGATGGGGCTGCAGTCATCTCAAGGCTTGGTCAGTGTGAAGAATCCACTCGTAAACTCATTCACATAGTTGCTGGCAAGCCTCCATTCCTCAGTGGCTGATGGGCAGGGACAGGGTGGTTACCTCGTAGATGTCTCCTTGGGGCTGCTGGCAAACGGTAGCAGGCTTTCCTGTGAGAGGCAGAGAAAGAGAGAGAGAAAGAGAAGACACCCAAAACAGTCACTGCCTGTGAGGATACAGAGTAACTGGAACCCTCATACATTGTTAGTGCGAATGCAAATGGTACGATTACTTTAGAAAACAGTTTAGCATGGTTTTTTTTTTAAGATTTTATTTATTTATTTGACGGAAGAGACACAGTGAGAGAGGGAACACAAGCAGAGGGAGTGGGAGAGGGAGAAGCAGGCTTCCCACCGAGCAGGGAGCCCGATGCAGGGCTCAATCCTAGGACCCCGGGATCATGACCTGAGCCAAAGGCAGACGCTTAACAACTGAGCCACCCAGGCGCCCCAGTTTAGAAGTTTCATATGGAGTTAAATATATAACATATATTTATATTGTGATCCAGCAATCTCTCTCCTAGATATTTATTTAAGAGAAATTAAAACATATGTCCATACGAAGACCTGTATGTGAAAGTTTATAGTAGCTTTAAGCATAATAGCCAAAATCTGAAAATAATTCAATTGTTCTTCAAGTAGTGAACATATAAAGTATGGCACACCCATACGTAGGAATGCGATGAATCAATAAGAAGGCATGAACTACTGATACATGCAACACAGGAATGAAACTCAAAAATCATGCTAAGGAAAGAAGCCAGACACAAAAGGCTATACCAAGTATGATTCCATTTATATGACCTTCTGGAAAAGGCAAAACTACAGCGACAGACATCAGATTAGCGTTTGGGGGATGGGGTGAGGGGATTGGCTCTGAGACACACACAAAAATTTCTTTATCTTGAATGGAGTGATGATTACATGACTGTATATTTTTGTAGATATTCAAGCCATACATCTTAGAAAGGATGGATTTTATTGTACATAGACTATATATCACTAAACCTGACTTTAAAAAAATAATAAAAATGAGGGTAGGAAGGATATTTCATCAGAGGTAACACAAGAGAAAAGGCATGGACGTGCATGCAAGGAAGAGACAACAATATTACAACACAATATTACAAGGACATAACATTCAAAGCAAGGGGTTGCAAGCAGGGAAAACCTGACCTTTTCACATGCCTCTCCAGCTTTGACCTCAAACTCAACATATCCAACACTGCAGCCTGCTTCCCTCTCTCCCCACAAGAGCACCATCTTACCTGCTGATGATGTCATTTTCCTAGTCACTGAATCTCTAAAGCTCAGAATCATTCTTCACGCCTTCCCTTCCCTGTCCTACCAAATCCATGCTACTCTTGCAACGCCATGATTTTTGTGGTATTTATGGGGGCAGCAGTCGTGCAATGACAGTAGTGATATTTTTTAATTTGAATTGAATTAGCCAACATATAGTACATCATTAGTTTTTGATGTAGTGTTCAGGATTCACTAGTTGCGTGTAGCACCCAGTGCTCCTCACATCACATGCCCTCCTTCGTGCCCATCACCCGGGGTTACCCCATCCCCCACCCTCCTGCCCTTCAGGAGTGATTTTCCGTTTCCCTCACATACCATTCTTTCTTACCTCACCGTGGTCATACAGTTCAGGCTTTTATTTCTCCGCACTAGGCGGCCCTCTGACTGGTCTTGGTACCTCTGGCCACTCTCCCTTCTTGCCCGATGAGGCTTCTGAAGATACCAACCTCATCCTGCTATGTCCTGATAAAAAATTCAAGGTCCTTGTCAATGAAAAGACATGTCGATGAAAATCTCCACTTGATCCCAATCTACTTTTCAAGTTTATTCCTCAGTACACCTAAGTGGACCACCTGCTTCAGAGCCAGCTTGAGTGATCATTCCCACCTGTGTGCATTTTCAGATCTTACCATTCTACCCAGGCGCCCTCTCCTCTCCTCTCCGCGTATTTAACTCCTCCCTGTCCACCATGACCCAGCACAAATCCTGCCTCCCCACTCTCACTGCTCTCTCTCAAAGAGATTCTTTGAGTGGCACTTTCTTCCTTCTGTGAACTGCATTCCTCTTGCTCCACCCATTTGGGGTTTTCGGGTTAGACTGATAATGGTAGCATGTATTTCTAAAGCCCTCGAAAGGTTTCAAAGCCCTTTCCTATTCATCATCCTATTTGAGGTCTACTCAACAAACCTATGAGACGATTCCTGTCTCAGAGATAAAGAAGCTATGGTTCCATAATGCACAGTGACTTGCACACAGTCACATGGCTACGTAGAAAATTTTTAATACGTATATATGTTTTAAGATTTTGTTTATTTATTTGAGAGAGAGAGAGAGAGCGGGAAGGAAAGGGAGAGAATCTGAAGTAGACTCCACACTGAGCTCAGAGCTGGACTCGGGGCTCAATCCCATGACCGTGGTGGATCATGACCTGAGCCAAAACCAAGAGTCAGATGCTTAACCGCCTGAGCCACCCAGGTGTCCCCCAAATTTTTATTATATTTTTAAATGAAGACGGAACCAGAATATTGACTTGGCAATCAAGAGGAAGAGGCAGGACTTATTTGTTTGTTTAATTTTAATTTTAATAATATATTCCATTTAACCCAATGTATCCAGAGAAGCAGAACGGTTTTTAATGGAGAAGAAACTATTTAAAGTCCAAAAAAGACTATGTAAAGTCAAAATTTGACCATAACTACATTCAAACTGACCACCCTGTCTGTTCAGCTTTTGTGACACTGGTAAAATAAAGGGCAGAATTTAATCTAAATAGTTCAGCACAGGGCACCTGGCTGACTCAGTCAGTGGAGCATGCGACTCTTGATCTCAGTGTTTTGAGTTTGAGCCCCATGTTGGGTGTAGAGATTACTTAAAAATAAAATCTTTCAAAAATAAATCAATAAGTAAACAGTTCAACAGACAAATTTTTTAAAAGCTTAAAACTGGGAAACTGTACCCTCAGCAAGCACTTATTTCTGCTTTTGCGACTGCTGGAGTTGACTGTGTGGGAGAGTCAACTACTATGTAAAAAGTGAAATTAAAATTTTAAATTTCTTATGTATATTTTTAGAGAACAGAAACAATTAAGATTAAATGTAACTCAAAATACAGTTAGTAGAGTTGGCATTTAAATTGGCTGTTTAATTAGCAAAATTCTATATGATTAAAGTAGTCACTTGAAAATGTCTTTCAAAGCAGAGCATTTTATTTTATTTTTTTTAAGATTTTATTTATTTATTTGACACAGAGAGAGAGATTACAAGTAGGCAGAGAGGCAGGCAGAGAGACAAGGAGAGGAGGAAGCAGGCTCCCTGCCGAGCAGAGAGCCCGATGCGGGCCTCAATCCCAGGACGCTGAGATCATGACCTGAGCCGAAATCAGAGGCTTTAACCCACTGAGCCACCCAGGTGCCCTCAAAGCAGAGCATTTTAATATGCTTCAGTTCTTAGATGACCTGTATCACTGGACCTTTGTTTCCCCTCTGGAATTGACTTGCTCTGCAGTCTGAGTTAAAGGGCTCCTGGACTAATGATTTAAAACGAGCTTATCAGAATGAGAGCAGAAAGTGAATCTTATTTGACAATAAAATACACAAGGCCTTCAAAAACTCTTAGATATCTCTAGAAAATAAAGGATTATAGGGAAAAAACTTTTTTTCCATATTGAAGTCTTAGACTCAGGCTACATTTCATCTGAGACACTGAGTGGGTGATTACCTTTGAGGGCATTAATGAATCACAGAGTTCTTCAGGTCATGCCCCTGATCTAAAACGTGTTTTAAAGCACACACTTTTGTCACTAGGTGTCTGCCTTCGGCTGAGGTCATGATCCCAAGTCCTGGGATCGAGCCCTGCATTGGGCTTCCTCCTCGGCATGAAGTTTGCTTCTTCCTCTCCCACTCCCTCTGCCTGTGTTCCCTCTCTCACTGTATCTCTCTCTGTCAAATAAATAAATAAAATCTTTTAAAAAAAGCACACACTTTAAAAAACCCTTATACACAACCATAAGAAGTTCTTTGAGAAAGGGTATGTAGTTCAACCCCCCCTTTCCACTTAGAACTAGACCAAAACCAGGGCGCCTGGGTGGCTCAGTGGGTTAAAGCCTCCGCCTCCGGCTCAGGTCATGATCTCAGCGTCCTGGGATCGAGCCCCGCATTGGGCTCTCTGCTCAGCGGGGAGCCTGTTTCCTCCTCTCTCTCTGCCTGCCTCTCTGCCTACTTGTGATCTCTCTCTCTCTCGTGATCTCTCTCTCTGTCAAATAAATAAATAAAATTCTTTAAAAAAAAAAAAACTAGACCAAAACCATAATGAGTAAATAAAAATCCAAATAGTTATTTTTTATTTTTTTTAATTTTATTTTTAAGTAATCCCTAAGCCTAATGAGGGACTTGAACTTACAACCCCCAAGATCAAGAGTCACAAGCTCTACCAACTAAGCCAGCCAGGCACCCCCAAATAGTTTTTTAAAACTCCCCATGACAGAGACTAGCTAGGTATTCACCAAAGTTCTTTCCCCTTCCTGTGCACCCAGTTAAACTACATTTTCCTGACTTCCTTGCACCTAGAAGTGGGATCATATGATCACTTCTTTGAATGAAACGTGAGAAAGGATGTGTAACTGCCTCATCATGGAAGTCAAGAAGGGCATACCTTCCCCATGTGCTCTTGCTTTTCCCCTTTATGCCACCTGGATGATGTCAGGGCCTTTGAGGTGACACACTGAAGCTGGCAAAGCCACAGCATGGATGGAGCCTAATCTTTAAAGGTCTGTATACGGGAGACCCCTCCCACATTGTGATGCACAACCCCATATCTCCCTACCTCCCACCACTGACTGCAATGATTTGTGAGGTGAGCCAGAATTCAGTCGCAATTATAAGTCTCTGGGTTTAGGAAGATTGTTTATTAGACCACTGGGTGTTGGCCTACCTGCTAACTCTACGTTACCTTGGAAAGAAATTCCCACTACCACTATAATTCACAATGCAAAGTCCAAACAATGTTGCTTCATGTCCTTTTGTATTAGTTGCCTATAATAGGGGCCTGTGGATCCTAACCTTTTTGGAGGCAAGGACTTTTTTGAACCTGATAAAAAATTCAAAACCCTCTCCTTTGGAAAAATAAATGCATATGTACTCAAAATTTTGCCTAAAATTTCAAGATGTCTTGAGAACCTCAGGAAGCTCATCAATAGATTCCCAGCTTAGACCCCTGCTATCAGTAATTAGTGTTTTAGAAAGGTAGAGGGGCTCTGAACAAGTAGTAATGTGTATTATTCTAGGCTTTCCAGTTGTATTCATCATTCTTTTCATATACAGCTGCCCTGTCATATTCATGTCTGTGATCTTTGGATTTTAAAAATACAGAAAATTAAATGTTTCAACATTGATGTTTCTCTCCCAAAGCAAAAATGTCAATGTAACAGTCCCAATGCCAAACATCAATTCTGTGACCATGCCTTTTGATTTCTGGATCGATTGTGAGCAGCTTCTACATCAGAACCATCAGCAATGTGATGGTCAATATTTTATGCCAGGTACTGTGCAATTGCTTTTGGAAGTGGAATCTTAACTACCTAGCATGACCTTTGAAATGTTTTCAATTTTGCTTTGTCAAGCTCCCTAACTTCATTGTCATCACTCCCCTACATCAACTATTTGTTTTTTTATTTTTGTTGTTGTTGTTTTAAATATTTAAATATTTTATTTAACTATTTTAAATATTTAAAAGGGCACCTGGGTAGCTTAGTTGGTTAAGCCTCTGCCTTCGGCTCAGGTCATGATCCCAGAGCCCTGGTATCGAGTCCCACATCAGGCTCCCTGCTTAGCAGGGAGCCTGCTTCTTCCTCTCCCTCTGCCTGTTGCTCTGCCTACTTGTGCTCTCTCTCTCTCTCGCTTTCTATCGAATGAATAAATAATTGACTAAATCTCTAAAAAATATTTATGGGTGCTTGGGTGGCTCAGTCGGTTAAGTGTTTCCTTTCATTCAGCTCAGGTCATGATCCCAGGGTCCTGGGATGGAGCCCCACATAGGGCTCCCTGCTCAGCAGGGAGTCTGCTTCTCCCTCTCCCTCCTGCTGGCAATCTGTCTATATATATCAAATAAGTAAATAAATGATCTTTTAAAAAATATTTATTTAATGATTTGAGGGGGGGGTATCAAGTCAGTGCACAAGCAGGGGGAGGGGCAGAGTGGAGCCCTTGTGGTGCTCAATCTCACAACCCTGAAATCGTGACCTGAGCCAAAACCAAGAGTCCCTTGCTCAACTGATTGAGCCACCCAAGAGCCCCAACTTTTTGTCTTTTTAATGTCACAGTGATCATGGTGCACTGAACCTACCATGTTCTTCCATGTCTCGTGACTTGGGCTGCAATGTCCTTTCCTTGACTGTCCAAAAGCTCCTATTATCTTCTAAGATTCAGCCCTAGCATCACCTTTCTGATAATCATCCCTGACCTACCCTCTCCTGAATGAAGCACCCCCAAGAGTGCTCCTACCGTGTTATCCAACCCCTGCCATAGTCCTCATCATACATGGTAAGGATTTACTTCTATGCCTCCCATCAAACTACTGGCTCCTTTGGGGAAAAGACTCTTCTATTGCATGTCGCATACGTAGCACAGTGCCTAGCACAGACTGAACCATGACACCCGTATAGCATGTCTATGTTCCACACAACATCAGGGAATGAATAGTTGTGAAGTTGTTTTTACTTGATTAAACTATTAAACTCCCTTGAGTAACCTCAACAGCTAAGACTTCTTTATTGTAATATGACCAGTAGGTAAATTAAAGGCAAGGATTCTAGTATGTTGGCTTTCTGGGATATATATATTCTATAGCTGGAAAATATATATGTGTATACTCTAAAAAGAAATTAACTTTATCACCTATATAAAAATATAAGATATAACAGTATATTCAGTAGCTTTCATTGAATGTCTCCCACGTACCAGACACTGTTCATCCAGACACTGACGATGGACAAACAAAAATTTATACCTGAACAAAATATGTATGATCCCTGCCTTACCAGTGCTTATGGTTATTATAGGGATAATAAATACTAAATAAGCACAAATAAATATATGCTTGTAAGTTACCATAATGTTCTGAAGGAAAAGAGACAAGATGTGAAAAAAAAAAACTTAAAGGAAATAAAGTTAGCTGGGAAACAGGTCAGAGAAATTTAAGAGTTTTTCTCTCTAGATTTAAAAAAAATCAGAAATGAAGATGAATTAGCCACAGTTACCTCTTTCATCCTCAGGTAAATTAACACTCACACTTCCCTAATAAAGGCCCACCCTGAATCCCTTAATAAAGGCCCACCCTGGCTTTTCTTGTTTATTCTTCTATCCTTTATTGTTTTCTAAATAGCCCATGAAGGATTGGTGGTGACTTCCTGGGGAGCCCTATCTTAAGCTTTCTAGTGAGACTTCCCTAAGATTCGGACATATTTATCCAAAAGGAAAAATTCTCTCTAAATGTATTTAATGAAAGGTAGCAAGTCAGATAAATCTAGAAAAAAATTTTGGCTGCATCTCCACCTTGGATATTGTTACAGATGATATCAGGTTTATTTCCCCCTGCTTTCTCTCAAATTGAAAATTTGGATGAGGATAAGGTGAATATTTTCCCCTTTTCCATTCCTTTACAGAGTTTATCTAGAAGCCATTTACTCTCTGAATTGGATGGTAAAATTTAAGGTGCTGGAAAGGTGAAAGGGATCAAGAATCTTGTCAGTTCTATGGGTGGCTTCTTGCTGTACAGTGTCCTCTAAAATTCAGCATTGCTGTTTCAAGGGCAAGTTTACTCCCCTCACCTCTTATCTATGGATTGCTGATCACATTCATGCTACATTCTTGATAAAGATTGCAGGAGTCAAAAAGCCATAAATAGTAACAGAACATCTGAAACAAACTGGAAGGTGCTATTGGTTTATTATTCCCTAAAAATGATTAATCTCCTTAGTATTCTTTTTTTAGAAAAGAAGGAAAGAAATAACACACACACACACACACACACTCAAACTCATCTTGGATTACAACAGAGAGTTTAACTATCGAATCAGACAGTATAATGAGGGAAAGTTCTAGGGCCAAGTTATTCAAGATATAAATTTGTGAGTTAAACTGTAGAACCTCATATCTTTATCATCACAGTTATAAGTGATTTCTGAGGGTCAAAACCCAGACTAAGGAGTTGATATACATCATATTATGATAATACGGTCATAACAATTCTGAATGAAAAAAAAACAGCCCTGAGAAATGGGACATACTATCCCGATTTTACAAATGAATGAAAAGTCACTTCAAAAAATGGAAAGCAGTAGAGCCAACATTTGAACTCAACCCCCAACTTCCCACATCCTAGGATGCTCTCTGATTAAGTATCAGTATTGTTTTCATCTGTTGTATATTGACTTTAAAACTTCAACCTAACTTAATAAAGAGTAGGAGCACAAGATTTTGTGACTGTAAATTGTCAAGCTTGAAGCATTGTTTTTGAATGCATGCTACTTTGTTTACCTTTATTAACTCTACACATAGAAACCCGTCAGTTTAGACACCAATAGTACTTTAATATCATTTTTCAAAGGGCAATTCNAAATTGTCAAGCTTGAAGCATTGTTTTTGAATGCATGCTACTTTGTTTACCTTTATTAACTCCACACATAGAAACCCGTCAGTTTAGACACCAATAGTACTTTAATATCATTTTTCAAAGGGCAATTCTTTAACCTAGTAACTTACTACATCTTCCATCTAATGTGTATTTTAAGTGCTGGCTTTCTCAAACCAATGTTTGTTGTGAAGAGCAGCCACTCTTTAGAGAAAGCCATTTCTAATTATTAAGCTCTCAAATTATCTTGTGGAGAAATCTATTAGTAGGGAAGGGAGGAAGAAAAAATGTATTAGTTGAAATCCAATAGGAAAGGTATCATTTCCATCTTCCAACACCAATTCCTGTTCATTCAGGCTCCAGAGTTGTCCCAAATCTGTTCATCTATGTGACTCTCCCACCCCCTCCTCCCACAAAACCCTGCCAGTCCATTCTTCAGCAGTGCCAATGACAATCTTTTAAAGCACTGCTTCATCCACTCCCCCCTTACAATTCTTTCATTGCTGCCCTTGCCCACTGGGCAATCTCACAGTCCCATCCCCTGGTCCCCTGAGCCTTGAGGGGTCTTCCTGAGTCAGCCCCACTTCTTCAGCCTTCTCTTTGTGCGCCTGTTCTTAGAACATACCAGTGTCTCTCTTCCCTTTTTATGTACTGCCCTGCTANCTGGTCCCCTGAGCCTTGAGGGGTCTTCCTGAGTCAGCCCCACTTCTTCAGCCTTCTCTTTGTGCGCCTGTTCTTAGAACATACCAGTGTCTCTCTTCCCTTTGTATGTANCTGAGCCACCCAGGCGCCCTGCCCTGCTAAACCTTAACTTGAGTTTTGCTTGTCAACCCCACTACCCACCCTTCCCTTTCGGGGATGGAGTGAGACCATCCATCCAGACCTTTTCACACTGGTCCATCTCTGTCCTTCTCTGTTTCCTGACCCTCTACTCTCTCCATTGTTGTCTGCTCCAGGCATGTCCTTCTTGCCGATTCTAGAAATAGCCGGCAGTTTTCCACTTCAGGACTATGCCTCCTGCCCCAAATGCACTTTCCTCAGACACAGCTCATCCTCCACTCCCCTCCCCACCCCACCCCCACCTGCGGCTTCACATCTGCTCAGGTGTCGATTTCTCAGTGGGGCCTTCCCTAAGCATTATGTTTAATATAACATTTCCTTGCACCTCCTACTCCTCCCCTTTTGTTTCTCCCCAAGCAGCCATCACCACCCTTTAATACTATTACCTACATTTTTTAAAAAAAGTATTAGTTGAAATGTATGGCATTACACAGTGGTTACAAATTAATCCTGATTTCTCAATGGCTTAACATAATGCAGATTTATTTCTTGCTCATACTACACATCCACCACAGGTGAGCAGGAGTTTCTACTCCACTCAAGGACCCAAGCTGACCAAGGAGGCTTATGCACCACACTAAAGCCTATCCACAAGTCCCAGGTTTAGAACCCATTCTCTGCTGGGTTTCCTTGATATTTAATTCAGAAGATTCCTCTTCCCCAAACTTCCAACAAGTAAAGCACGGTCATTAAATGGGGTCTACACGATCCTGGGAGTGCTCTAAGACTTTTCACAGGATAAAGGGACATGAATAGTTTTAGGACCATCAATTTCCAAATCCTCAAATTCCACAGGCATTCTTTTCTAAACTTGATCTGCCTGAGAACACATCACAGTCAACCATGTCTGTTCTCCTTTCCCATCTTCCCTTTCTTTTCATAATAACATCTCCTACATTACAGAATAAAGACATGTCTCTCATACAGCTCAGAACTTACCATATTGTATTGCCCTGAGAGTTAAAACCACAGAGTGAAAACAGAGGGAGAATCCAAAATATTTGTGTATCAATAAAGCCATCTTTATTTCTTTTAGGATTTTATTTATTTGTTTGTTTATTTGAGAGAGAGAGAGCATGAGAGGAGTAAGGGGCAGGGAGAGAGCAGGCTCTCCACTGAGCAGGGAGCCTGATGCAGGGCTCAAATCCTAGCACTCTGGGATCATGACCTGAGCCAGAAACAGATGCCCAAGTGACTGAGCCACCCAGCACCCCTGAAGCCATTTTTAATTGAGATGGCGTAAGCCCACAGTAGACCTTAGCAACTTTCTTTGTCTTAAATCTATTTCCATTAAGAGTAATGGGAGGAAATAAAATAAAATAATTTAAAAAAAGGGAGTAACTGGAGGTGCTAGAAATCTTTGTTGAGATGTTTCAATTTTATTTTTTTTTAAGATTTTATTTATTTATTTGACACAGAGAGAGAGATTACAAGTAGGCAGAGAGGCAGGCAGAGAGACAGGGAGAGGAGGAAGCAGGCCCTCTGCTGAGCAGAGAGCCCGATGCGGGCCTCGATCCCAGGACACTGAGATCATGACCTGAGCCGAAAGCAGAGGCTTTAACCCACTGAGCCACCCAGGCGCCCCTCAATTTTATTTTTTTAAGTAATCTTTATGCCTAAGGTGGAGCTCAAACTCACAACCCTGAGATCAAGAAGTCTCATACTCTACCACCTGAGCCAGTCAGGCACCCTGAGATGTTTCAATTTTAGATGGATAGCAGAGTGGCCCAGCAGCGGTTGTGACAATTGCTGCTCAAAGACCTCATTACCTGGATCACCTACATAGTGTCACAAAGTGCACTGCTCCTGAAGATAGACTCTCTTGAGAGCAAAACAAAAGAATCTTAGTAAAGCAAAGTAACAGTCTTTTCTTTCTTTCAGTAACAAATTCCCAGCAAGGCTCTATGACTTAATCTAAAAACTTACCCTAACCCTAGAATTAGGAAGGATGGTGATAATTGATGGGAAGCATACTAACTCATACATTTAATTGAAAAAAGAAGTCAGATTTCTTCTGATGGAAAGTAAATGTGATCTGGTTCACTGGTTGGACAAAAGGGCTGGTGTGGCCATTTTACATGTTGGACATTTTCATAGATTGAAAAAAACTCTAAGGACTTTACCCCCTCTCAGAAAAAAAAATGTAAATGACAAGATAGAATATATTTGCAAAGGTGAATTGACATCAATAGTTTCTCAATTTTCCCAATTGTTTCTGAATTTGAGATGCCTTTAAATGAATGAATAAGAGTAACTAATACTCATTTGATAACTCTTAGTGAAGCCTCTTTGGGAGAATTCCCAGAAATCAAAGGACTCTAATGGCTGAGTAAGTTAGGTGGTTTCTAATTCTGTGCTTTCAACAAAATTGAAGGAGCCCCTAATTAAGTTGTCAGTTGCAATATTTTTAGCATATAACTTGAAAGAAATTTTTTAAATTGAGTAATATTGCCACAATAAAACTTCCTCCATTCCATTAGTTTTAGGAATAAAGATTTCTCAGAGCTTACCTCATAAAAATAAACAAAAATAGAATAGAACTGATGCTGAAAATCTCATCTTATAGTGATAACAGTTTCCTATAGATGCACCTAAAATGTGAGTGGTAAGTGACACCACACCATACGATTGGTGTAAGAAGTAAATAAACTAACATGAAAAGGACTTAGACAATGTGTGGCACAAAATGAATGGCAACACACATGACCTATGACTATTACCATCATCCTCATTATCATCACCCTTGTACCTGGCATAGAGCGGACAATTGTGAATCACAGCTACCTCTACACACATTGTCTAAATGTTTTGTGTTAATGTTTATCGGAGATCATAATATATGTATGTTGTTTTGGTAAATTGGCACTAAAAATATTTTTTGTGGCGAGAAAGGATTTTAGGATTATCTACTAAAGATTTTTGAGTATTGAAACATATTATGTTGGGATAAAATTATATAGGAGAAATGCAATAGAAATGAGTTTGAAAAGAAAAGGTAACAATGTAAAACTCCTTTATTAAGGAAGAGTTCATATATTTTTAAGTAATTTACGTAGATATCAAATTGGTACAGAATTTACATTATATGTGATACATTGAAAAGAGTGATATAACCATTTTAATTTAAAATGTCAAGCTTATAATATGCAGGAAATTACACACTTTGCAACTACTTAAACTTACAATGGAAATCTTTTAGAACCTAAAAAATGTATTGACTGAGTACATATATAATGAAAATATTATGAAGACCACTGCCCTGGAGCTCTGTCTTTGATTTTCCACTCTGTAACACCTGCTTAGTCACACTCATTGTTCAGTTAGCCTCCTTATCATCAACTTTAACTGTTAAAGAGAGATTCTCTGAGCAGACATCTCCACATATTTGCATTTTCGTTTATATCTCCAAATGTCTGTGGAACATCTCCAGTTACTGTTCTAACAACCTCATGCATAACTTGTTCAAACCAAACTTATTTTTCTTCCAAATTCTTATTCTATTTTTGCTAGTATATATATTTTTAAGTTACCAGAAAACTAATACAAATGGAGCTCATTTTAGAAGGGCATGTATTGACTTATATAACTGAAGCTTTCATTCAGAGGGATAGTTGGACTGACTTCAGGGCTCAAAGCTTGTCTTTGGAGCTCAGCATCCCTCCATAGCCTGGTTCTCCCTTCCACTGTGTCACAGGCTCCATATAATAGCAGCTCTGGACTTATCTCTGTGTCCTAACTCAGCAGTCTAGAGCATCTGTCTTTCTCCTCAAGAAACATTCCTACTTGGACTCCTTTGGGATCGGTCAATCCTAGATGACTAGGGCCAAGGGAACTGAAGGCCTGGCCAGGATGGAATCACCCGAATCACCTGCCTCCACATTTCAGGGCCAGATGGAGCTCAATGCACAAGAGCTACATGGACTGAGATTCTGAAAGCAGAGACCCCAAAGCAAAACTTGAAGGCTATAACTAACTGCAAGGGAGTTTAGATGCTTGACCACAATTCCACTGTCCACCCTACAACCCACTTCCATTCCAAAACCATTCTCCATCTTGGGATTACTTTTAACTTTTCCTCTTGTTTGATCCCAATACTCATTCACTCAGAGTAAAGGTGGTCCAGGCTTAAATCCCACCTCTACTCTTTCTTAGCTCCATAAATTTGGGCAAGTTTGCTTCACTGCTCTTTTTGTTAATCTCTTCATCTATAAGATGTGGATATAGTATCTTTTTCATGGGGTTGCTGTGAGAAGTAAATAAGCTAATTCAGGAGTACTTGGGTGGCTCAGTCGGTTAAGCGTACGACTCTTAATTTCAGCTCAGGTCATGATCTCAAGGTTGTGAGATTGAGCCCACCTTGGGCTCTGTGCTGGGCATGGAGCCTGCTTAAAATTCTCTCTCTGCTTCTCCACCACCCTCTCTCTCCCACTCTAAAAAAAAAAAAAAAAGACTAATTCACATAAAGCACCTAGGCAATGTCTGGCACATAAAAAAGTTCTATGCAAATTTATTATTATTATTATTATTATTATTATCATCATCCCCCCTATGCTTGGCACAAAGGTTACAAAAATTAATAATGGAGACACTTTAGCACATGCATCTCAGGCCCTGCCTGGTCCCAAACTGCTTTTCTAGCTTTCTTTTTGGTTATGATCCCCAGTGGAGTTGCCCTGGGGGGCTTTTATCTACTTTCCACACATTCCCTGTATTTCCTGTCTTCTGCTTCTCTGCTTTGTTCACTCTATTCACTTTTCCCGGAATGTTCCTGCTTTACATGTCTGGGTTTACCAGGGTTTGGTGTTGGTATTTGTTTCTTTTCTTTGTTAGAGGCACAGGCTAAAATAATTACAGACTGGGCTGCAGTTTTTGAAGACATAAAGGCAGGCTAGTTAAAGGACAGACTTGTTCTCAGTCTGACTTCTAGTAACAGTCCACGCAGCACCTTTTTAAGCAGCATAATTGGGATCTTGTTGATGAAGAGAGAGAGAGAATGCTGCTGGCGAGCAATAAAATATATGCTTTATCATAAAAGCTGAGCAGAATGTGTTCACTGTTTGGGGAGCAAACTGGAGTTTGATGGAATGAGTTGGCATTCTGGGATGAATAAGCTAAGCAGCCCAGAATTGAAACACCCTGGACTCCTGACCATCTCTAAGGCCCAGACAGGTGCTAATAAGATTGCTTACCTCCACAACCTCATCAAAGACATTTGATAAAATTGTGGAACATTTGAACATGTCCTTCTGACTAGCATCACAAAGCAAGATTATTCCGAGGTTCTGTGCATACCTGGTCTCTATGAGGACATGCCTTTGTAGTCAGCTCCCATGGGGGATGCCCTATCAGACCATCTGCTCTATGCTTGGTCCAACCCAGATCCTATGGCCTCAGTTGTCATGGGAAAAGTATAACTTGGCATACATAACTCCAGAGTTCTTAGCCAAACTGAGTTTTGGCTTTAAAAGAAAGTCATGTAAGTTCATAATCCCACAGCCTTACATATGAAATCTAAAAATCTCTTAAAACTGAAATTTTATTCATAATTCAGTTGACAGTAAAACCTGATCCAACTTAGAATCATTTGGCAATAAATCCTGGCCTGAACTGAGGAGACCATTTATAATATTTATTTTACTTTATGCGAATATTTATGTTTTGCTGAGAAATGCTGGTACACTTGATTATGAGTTACTTTCCCAAACTGTACCAGAGAGAGATACCAAATAGTATTGTATTCTCTCTATACATCGATATCTATGTCTATAGCCTCTGGTAGAGCTGGGGAAAGTAATTTATAATCAAGTAATCTAGTACTCCAATATTTCTTAGCAAAACACATATACACATATACTTTTTCTAAAATTAATACCTTTTTTAAAAATGTCTATGAATTGTGAAACACATCTCTCCCCAAGGGTTGCAGACATGGAATCATTAACCTGAGAAGATATAAAAACAGCCAACAAATACAGTCTTCCTTTTGCCATGTGTTTGACCTACTACATAGGCACCGGGGTTGAATGAGGCTGGGTCTAAAGACATTTTAAATGAGTAATAATGGGCACCATACTATTAATTTTCATTTACTATTTCCTGCTTGCTAGGAAGTTTTCCTAATCTCCTTCACTTGCAGTCTCATGGAAATGCTAGTAAACTTGCTTCAGTTCCTTGGAGATAGTACACATCCTAAAAGTTATCCTTTTTGTACACCTGCTTCTTTACCCAAACAATAAAGCATTTCTGCTTTTATTACCCAGGACTTGTATTGTTGTCCCCAGAATCCCAATGTAGGCCTGAAGGGAGCCCCCAGTTCACCTGCTCCTTTAGAGTTATCACAGTGTCCTTTGTTCTAACAAAGGTAGCAGGCCGGTTCCAAAGTTTGGCTTCCTTTTTTCCATCTTTTTCTAACTCAATATTTCTAAAATCCTGCTTCCCTCATCTACCATCAACACTTTTGTCATTTTCTTTTTTTTTTTTAAGATTTTATTTATTTATTTGACACAGAGAGATTACAAGTAGGCAGAGAGAGAGGAGGAAGCAGGCTCCCTGCTGAGCAGAGAGTCCCATGTGGGCCTCGATCCCAGGACCCTGAGATCATGACCTGAGCCAAAGGCAGAGGCTTTAACCCACTGAGCCACCCAGGTGCCCCACTTTTGTCATTTTCTTCTTTTTTGTTTTCAACTCTCACTTTCCTTTATTGCTCCCAAAATAATTGTGCACCTATTTTGGAAATAAAATTTTCACAATTATCAAAATGCATGTCGAAATCAAATTAAGTACACTAGAATTTCATGTAAAAGGAACTTGCACCTAGGGAAGGATTGTTGACTTTACAAGACTTTAAATATAATTTCTAGACGTCACTTTCATGCAGACAGCTCTGATTCTGTATATACTGCATAGTCATAATAATTTACGGGATAATGTGACTTTCCCCCAAAGGTAAGACTGATAATTCTTGTTCCTGGCTTATGGGTGGCTTAAAAAGCTCAAGCAGTTTTCTCCCACACATGCCTTCACACCCAATGCAAACCATCACCAATGTGGGGTGAGTTTAATCATTCAGTCTGATTATCCTGAAGATTCTCTACCCCACACTTTTCCAAGAAGACATTGCTACAAAGCCGGGCATTTTCTCTGGTAGATAGTTCACATCTTCAGCAGTGAACTCTGCTTTTTAATTTATACTTATTAAACAAGACATACACACCAAGCAAAAAATCTTGAGCTCTGTGACTACAACAATAATTAGCAGCACAGAACTATTTTTCTGTAAGATCCTCAGAGAAAGTTTGTAATCTGTACAAATTGTAAAAACATGGTCTTACCAGAGGAAGAGGTGAGACTCCCTAATCCCTGAGACAACACAAGGGGCTTCTCTGTCATTTGTGCGTAGTTTGTTCTCTAAGTGATCTTCTCTTAAATAAGTAACAATTGGCATGTCTTTGCCAGTGGCATTTTATGACTAGACCCAGCTCCAGCACAGATGTGCTGACATGGAAGTGGTAAGAAGCAGTAGTTTATGTTCATGCTAATGCATTCCTGTAGACTAAAAGTCAATAACCACTTAATATTCAGAAAGCACCCTCATGCTGGCGAGTCCAATTCTTCTGTCTTAGTTGGTTCAGGCTGCCATAACAAAATACTTCATAGGGTTTAAACAACAGATATTCATTTTCTCACAGTTCTGGGAGCTGGAAGTCTGAGATTAGGGTGCCAGCATGGTCAGTTCTGGTGAGAATCCTTCTCCTGCCTTGTAGACAAACACCTTCTTACTGGTCCTCCCACAGAGAGAAAGAGCAGGCCCTGTCATCTCTCCTTAAAGGAGCATGAAACCCACCACAAGGGCCCCACCCTGATAAGCTCATCTAAACCAAGTCACCTCCTCAGAGCCCCATCTCCAAACACCATGACATTGGGAGTTAGGGCTTAACCATTCACTGAGGCGGAGGGACACCATTCAGTCCACAGCAACTTCATAATACCTCTTCCAAATGAGCAATGGAATAGTTATACAGAAGCTAAGTTTCGTGTGAAAAGCACCTGGAAAGAAGGATGTAGCAGGTACAAGTTAAAGGGCCCTATTTTGAACTAAACACACAGAAACACACACACATGATTTCATGACATGGCATCTGAGAAAATCCCCCAAACTATGGTACTTGGTTCTTCACGCAAGCCACAATGAACTCTCTAGTTTGATGATTCTTTTAGGGAAATTTACATTTCAGAATAGTTTCTGGTGTTTTTGATAATTCCACCTGAAGACTAGCTACAGAAACAAAAACAGGGAGCAGTAATTTTTCCCTGGCCCTTTTTCCTGCTGAACTGGTCTCCCTGCATAACTTCGTCCACAACCAAGCCTCCACAAAGGCACTCCTTTGCCCATTACTGGATTGAACACTTTGAAGTGAAAAGGAGTTGTTTTTTACCGTTCATTTATAATTCTTTTCAGTTTCTGTACAGCCGTGCTTCAGTGATTGGGTTTGGCCTACAGGGGATTCCAGGAATAAAAGATTATTCGCTATTTGTTTGGTTTTTTTTTAAAGATTGTATTCATTTATCTATTTTCCAGAGAGAGAGAGAAAGCACAAGCAGGGGGAGTGGTGGACAGAGGGAGAAGTAGACTCCCCACTGAACATGGAACCCGATGTGGGACTCAATCCCAGGACCCTGGGATCATGACCTGAGCTGAAGGCAGTTGCCTAACAACTGAGCCACCCAGGAATGCCTAAAATATTATTCTTTTCAAGACCTATTCCTTCCTCGATTGGCTTTTGTGTTTGGGCTTTGTTATATTTTTACTAAAAACCAGTGTGTCTCCACTTCCCACCCAAGACTTATCTCCTTCATGAAACTTTCCGTGGCTCTTAAAACATGTGTTATGTGGGCTGCATCATAACATTCTCGAAAATTTTTGAAGGTGGTCAGATATGACATTCAATAAATATTTGACTGATTCATTGATATTCTTTATTAATAGCTCTAGCCCATTAATTACTTACCCACGGTATACAGTTTTTAAAAAGAGGGAGCAGGAGAGAGAGCAAGTTGTTTGCAATTGGACTTCTTTCTGGAAGCTTCTTTATTGTTTCTGCCACCCAAAGCATCTCATCTGACCCATAGGGCCACCTAGAGAAAGTCAGGACACCAGACACACCCATTCTTGGATACCCAAATTTTTTTTAAGATTTTTATTTATTTATTTGACAGAGATCACAAGTAGGCAGAGAAGCAGGCAGAGAGAGAGAGTGGGAAGCAGGCTCTCTGCTGAGCAGAGTCCGATGTGGGGTTCAATCCCAGGACCCTGGGATCATGACCTGAGCTGAAGGCAGACGCTTAATGACTGAGCCACCCAGGCACCCCTTGGATTCCCAAATTTATCTGGAGAGTCTATTAACATCCCTCTCTTAACCCAGAGTGTTGTTTGAAGAGATATAGACCTCTTTTCAAGGGACCTGTCACTAACATCTGACTACTGTTTACTTTCCAGTGTTGTCTTCCTCTCCTGCTACAGGACGAGGTTTGTATGGGGGTTTGGTTTCATTTTGTTGTTCTGTTTCCATTGCTCTCAGGTAGGAACAAAGGGAGACTGGGGCAGAGTGGAACTCACTTGTTAAGTATTCTTTCCAGTCTTTCTGCCTTATACTTGGTCCTGGAAATTTGAACTTAAAAAGAAAGCAAGCAAAAAAAGGAAGTTCCTGCCTCAGCTCTCTGGTTCAGTTGTCCTTGGGGCAATGATGGCCTACCATCCAGTAGTGTGTTATTAGGAAAGAGTTAGGGAACGAAAAAAAAAATTCATATTTTGAAACATCATCTAGTTGTAGATTATGGTAATTTGGTTCAATGTCAGTCGTACTGCAATAAGTACTGAAGAACTTATTAAAATGATACTTCAGGGGGCACCTGGGTGGCTCAGATGCTTAAGCATCTGCCTTCAGCTCAGGTCATGATCTCCAGGTCCTGGGATCGAGCCCCAGTTTGGGCTCCCAGCTCAACAAGGAGTCTGTCTGCGTCTCCCTCTTCCTCTGCCTCTTCCCCTGCTTGTGCTCTCTCTGTCTCTCTCTCTTTCAAACGAATAAATAAATAAAATAAAACTATACTTCTGGGAAATAGGATTTTGTAATAAATTTAAACATTGTTTTTAAATGAATCATAAAATTAAGTTTATCCTGGATTCCTTCGTGTTTCCCCAAGTGTTAGCTCAGACGACAACTTAACACTATCAACAACCTTTTTCCTATGAAAGTCCACGTGCAATTTCTATCTATAAAGTGGAATTTTGATCTTTGATTGCTGTGAAAGCAGTGGGTTGCTTTCAGCAAAGGTGACATTTTGCCCCTAATCAAGTAAGAGAATAGCTGTGTAAGGAGCTGTTATCTTGGTGTGAAAAAATGGAGACTGTGCATCTCTGACAAGGAATGTTTTTGCAAGTTGTTGATCTCGGGGGAAATTTAGGGGAGGAAGTTAATATTTTCTTGCTAAAATATCTATCACCATGAACTGTGAACTAATTGCAAATAATGCAAAGGCCCGTATGAGCGAAAATTATCTGTTTACAAAGATCTGTAGGAGAGTAAATTTAGCTGCAGGATATATGTTATAAAGGCTTTTTATTAAAAAGTGGTTAATATTACATTCTTCTCTCAGTATTTTCTACATTCTTATTGCCGTTAGTCAACTATGTTACAAGAGGAATGTATTACATTCTTTGTATTCCTATTAATCTTTTTAAAAATAAATATTATATTGTTTTTCATTTTATCATTGCATTACATAGCTATTGTTTTTCCACTAAGCAATGATTTTTACCACATGGCTGAAATCAATAGACATTTCACAAGTAATATACATAGGTTTATAATCAATCAAAGCCCCCAAAGATCTAACGTAGCACTGAGTAAATTGAGTTTGAATTCATCCTTGCTATTATTGTCTCTTTTGAAAGCTAATTTTTAAAGGTCCTGGTTTTTTTTACTGAGAAAATAATGCAATTCTCAATAGTAACTGACAAAAATCTAAGGAAATATAACTCAGAAAAACGTATTTACTTCACATAGATGAAATGTGAAAATTTGGAAACTTTTTCTTCCACACTTGCTCTGCCTCTGGTAATACAGCACAACAGGATATTTTGAGACTACTCTGATTTTCTGCAATTTTTGCATAGAAAACCTTCACCTAAAAAAGGGGTTGGAAATAGAGTGTTTGATTTCCAGGAAGGCAAAACCAAACTTCTCTCTTAGGAAAAGGCATATGAAACCACGAATTGCTTCGGGTTATTTGATTATACCACCTGCCCCCAAGTCAAGACACTAAAATGAGAGTAACTAAAAACTTAAAGGGCCAGGGCACCTGGCTGGCTCACTTTGTATAGCATGTGACTCTTGATCTCAGGGTTGTGAGTTCATGCCCCATGTTGGGTGTGGAGCAAGAAAGAAAGAAAGAAAGAAAGAAAGAAAGAAAGAAAGAAAGAAAGAAAGAAAGAAAGAAAGAAAGAAAGAAAGAAAGAAAGAAAGAAAGAAAGCAGGAAGGAAGGAGGAAGGAAGGAAGGAAGGAAAGAGGAGGGAGGAGGGAAGGAAAGAAAGGAGGAAGGGAGAGAGAGAGAGAGAAAGAAGAAAAGCTTAAAGATCAAATTATTAAAGTAACTTTAGCACCTAAATTAGAATATGACACTAATTGATATTGAGAGTAGAAGGGGAAATACAGAGTTAACATTAAGGAAATTTGAAAATATGGCTGTGGATGGGTACACATATCAAAAGAATCTAACTAGCACTTAGAGGTCCTGGTAAAGAAAACCAGACAACTCCAGATACAGAAAATACAGAGATAATAGAAATCAACTATTGTCACACCAGGACCTCAAACTTTTCATATCCAGTTTCCATGTTTGCAGAGTGCCTGGGAATTCCTGCTTCCTATGTATAGTATAGTGCTCCTTAATATTAATACTTAATATAGTGCTCCTTAATGCTAGTCTTTTATCATACCCCATCATAGTTCAACTGGCACTTCTTCAGGTTCTAGAACCCACCTTCAGGATTCTCCCATCTGCCAGGAAGAATTTCATGGTTGAGTGTTTACCAATGAATAATTTCTCACTTATATTAACATGGTAGAGCAGCAACAGTGTGTAAGTACTATTTCTCTAAAGAAACTTGCTGCAATGATTTTTACACATTATCCTTAGGAACTTGAACTCAGCGTTATTTGGAACGGCAGTACACATGTATGCACAAAAGTTATAAAGGAAACTTGTCGGGGAATGTTTTGATAGTAGAGAGAAAGAAAAGAAAGGAAGGGAGTAAACACTTTGGACAGAATTAAATTTAACAATTAACTATAGGGGCGTCTGGGTGGCTCAGTCAGTTAAGTATCTGCCTTCAGTTCATGATCCCAGGATCCTGGGATCCAGACCCGCAACTGGGCTCCCTGCTCAGCAGGAAGCCTGCTTCTCCCTCTCCCACTCCCTCTGCTAGTGTTCCCTCTCTGTCTCTCTCTCTGTCAAACAAATAAATAAAATCTTTTTAAAAAAACTGTTAAAAAAACAAATCTCTGCAAGATAATGGGAATTGTATAAAATAACCATAAACTTTCTGGGCTCACAAATCATTCTATAGTCCTTCTGACCTCTCCATAAAACCTGTCAGAGAGCTATCCTTCCCCCTTTCCTGCCTTTTGATTTAGAAATTAGAATCAGACGTGTTTTGTTGAAAAGGACCAACAAACCAAAAGGGAATAAGGACCATTTGAAATTTGCAGTTCAGAGAAAAGTCAGAGCCAGAAACTTTTTGACTTCTCTACGGTTAATATTATTTTTGCAGAATATAATATGACTTAGCTATATAGTAACCCATAAAATGTTAGAATAACAATCATCCCTTCAAGCTTTAGTTAGTATTCCTTTAGAACAGGGTGATTTTCAGAAACTTAAATGCTTGCAACTGAAAACAGCTTTTATGAATAAGAATAAGGTGGATTCTCACCAGATCAATACCTTGTTTTCAAGGGGCCAGGTTCTCATTCCACGTAACTATGGAAATCAGATTACACAGGAAGGCAATCTTCCCCAGAGGGAGCTGGTTACAGGTGAACTTTCTGATACTGCCAAGGAAATTGAAATTCTGGATCTAAGCTATGTTAATTGAATTCAACACACTCTAACAGGTAGATACATCATTATAGTATTTTTATTCTGGTAAGGGGGAAACAAAGCACAAATAATATGACTGAAAGGCTTACTTTTCCTCTAAGTATATGCTACTGAACAAATGTGGAAACATTCTCTGCATCAAAGTCCCTATTTAACAAGGCATCTTTTAACTACTTCCAACAGTAACATGTCAGCAACTGATTTTGATAAATCATTATCTGAGCCAAATTACTAGCATCTACCCTAAGTATGTCTGTTTTAAAGTTTCAAGTTGTTGTTCCTCATAATATTAAAATTGATCAGTTTAAATACTATCTTCCTTTTACAACACTAGCACTTGTATTAGTTTCCTATGCCTTCTATAATAAAGTTATCACAAACTGGTGACTGAAAACAATGCAATTTGTTATCTTATAGCTCTGGAGGTCAGAAGTCCTAAATGGGTCTTACTGTGCTAAAATCAAGGTTTGGACAGGTCTGCATTCCTTCTGGAGGCTCTAGGACAGAATCCCTCTTCTGGCCTTTTCCAGTTTCGAGAGGCCACTGAATTTCTTGGCTGGTGTCCCCCTTCTATCTTCAAAGCCAGCAATGGTTGGTCAAGTTTTTTTTCACATCAAATCATTCTGATCTCTTCTGCCTCATTCTTGCACATTTAAAGGACACTTGTGGTGACATTAGTTCAGAATAAGCACCTAACTGAAAGCCAGATTAGAGACTGTAATTTCATCTACAACCATAATCCTCCTTGGTCTTGTAACCTGACCTATTCACAGGTTCTGGGGATAGGGCATGGACATCTGTAGGTGAGAAGGTATCATTCTGGCCACCACAGTGGTCCCCACAATGTTTATTATAATTTCTCACATCCTAAAGACTCATTTTTGGACTAAGATCTATTTCAACTTTTAAATGGTCTTTATAGGTCATACTCTGTTACAGGTTGGACTGTATCCTCCAGAAAGTTGTGTCAAAGTCCTGACCTCTGTTACCTGTGACTGTGACCTCACTTGGAAATAGGGTTTGTGCAGAGGTAATCGAGTTAGGATGATTGAATTGCCAGCCAAACATCTGGGTGGAGCTGCCCTACAGGCAGGGGGATATGTGAAGCTGAAGCTCAGGGGAAAGTTCAGACTGGAGGTATTGATTTGGGGAGTCATCTTCATAAAAATAAAAGTTAAAGCCATGAACATGGAAGAGATTCCCAAGGGAGAAGATATAATGAAAAGGTTGATAGTAGAAGAGCCAAAGAAAATGAAGGCAAATATTTATATAATCTTGAAAAAGAAAAGAAAAGGTTGATAGCAGGAAGTTAAAAAACCATTTAGCAGCCTGAAGAGTTTCTAGTGATATCAAAGATCTAATATAATGGAATTGTATTATACCACTGGAGACAGGAACAAAGAAAATAATTAGTAACTCAGTATCTTGAGCAACTAAGATGCAATTTCAAATCTTAAGGACCTAGAAGATACAGCCCCAAACTAGAAACTTAATGGTGCAAATGTGGCTCTTTCTGGGCTTGGTCCTACTTTGTGGCAACATAGCTAAACACACCAAGGTCAGAATGGTCAGCAAACAGAGGACCCATTATGGGGCCACCCTCCAGAAAATAGTGAGGAAAGCTGAAATAAGCCAACATGCCAAGTACACTTTCTTCTTCGGTGGCAAATCCAAAGCGAAAAGACCAGCTGTGAGGATCTGGCGCTGCGGTTTCTGCATGAAAACAGTAGGCAGGGGTGCCTGGACCCCCAACGCCACTTCCACCGTCACAGTAACATCCGCCATCGGAAGACTGAACGAATTGAAAGACCAGCAGAAGCTCCACCATTTGAACCCTTGCTAGCCTATAACAAATGAGGGAATGCAGGCAACAAAATTACATGGTTTCTTGTTAAATTTAATTGGATGTTCTGGTTTGCATTGCATTGATTTTGCTTTCTCAAAAAAAAAGACTTGGAAATTAAAAATCCTTTTAAGTTTTTTGGGGAAAAAATCATGGTAAATGTGTCACAAGAAGTTATTTTCCAAAAGAATTGTGTAAATGAGGGCTTTATGATATCAGTGGTGGAAGTAAGAAGCTTGAGGTTCAATTCATGAAGGTCCTCACTGCAAGTTTCTGGGCATCCTACACTACACACTCAAGGCACATGTGATAATCTTCAGTCATCTTTAACAGAATGAGGTGACTTAGTGCAAAAACAAAAACAAAAACAAAAACAAAAACAACCAACAGGGCACCTGGGTGGCTCAGTGGGTTGAAGCCTCTGCTTTCGGCTCAGGTCATGATCTCAGGGATCGAGGCCCGCTGAGCAGGGAGCCTGCTTCCCCCTCTCTCTCTGCCTGCCTCTCTGCCTCCTTGTGATCTCTCTCCCTCTGTGAAATAAATAAAAAAATAAAAATCTTTAAAAAAAAAAAACAACCAACAACTTATACAGGGAAATGATGGTAATCAGTTACCCTTTTAAAATAGTCTTTTGTTTCCCATATAAATAGTGCAAGTATATGAAAGATGCAAAATTCTCCAAAAGATTGAGTTGTCATAAAACTAGTTTTTAAAGTTTATAGCTTTGTAACCTCAAATAAAAAGTATACAGCAGTTTCTAATAATCCTGTGAGGAGCAATACAAACTGATCATTTGGAAGCTAAAAAATCATGTTTTGACTTTAATCTTGAAAGTTCATTTGAACCACATCTGGTTCATTCTTAAGTCCTGGTTTTATGCATTTGACAGGAAACTCGAGCAAAGAGAAAACAAATTTCTAGTGGTTTCTCCTTTCAGCTTTACTCCACTGCTGTGTTGTGCCAGTCAGTACTCAGCGAGAAATGATTCTCGTTTTCTAAATGATGCACCAAAGTTGCAGACAGTTGAATGCTTATAAAGTTTCTGTTATTTTCTACACTTAAAATAGGGCAGAACACCAAAGAAGGAAATGCTATAGTGGAATGGAAGGGACAGCAAGCTTTGAGCATCCTGAAGCAAAGGGGAAAAGTGCCTCCCTGTTTCACGTTATATTTCATACACAGAATAAGTAACTCTCCCTAGAAATCAAACCATTTACCTTTGTCACTAACTCAAAAGAGGAATATTATGCCAGAAAGCTATTCAATGGGCAGAAATATAAAATAAGAAAGAAACATTAGCTCCATCTTAATATTCCTCTATTGACTTAAGAGTAAAGTATTCCCTTAAGAGTATATTTTAAATCAAATTTAAACAATTTCAAACACAGTATATTTATGGAATTCCGTATTAATGTTACGCAGAGCTAACAATTGCTTAAAATGATATCTGATTTTAATCAACAATATCCTTCAGAAATTAATAAGAGCAGTGATCAAGTCAAGAGATACTCAATTTGACCCAAAATTTAAGAAATGCTCATTAAAATGGGGTACTATTTTTAAAGTATGAAATAGTTTTAAAAGTTTGGCAAAACAGCTCTACTAAGGATTTAGAGAAAACAGACTCTCTTCTACTCTGTTGATGGGACTATAACTTGGCCCAACATTTGGAAGGACAATTTGGCAATATGTGACGAAATTAAAAGCATACATTGCTTTTGATCCAATAGTACCTTGTTGGGGGGAGTTTATCCCATGGATATTTGCTTTCTCAGATAAGTAGATATATGCACCAGGAAGGTCACTACCGCATTTTTATAGTAATATAAAAAAGGAAATAACCTAATTGCTCATCAGTGATATAAATAATTATACTCTATTCCTTTATACCATGAGATACCATACAGTCATTGCAAATAATGCAGATATGAAGAGATTTCTAAATGAATTGTTAAGAGAAAAAAGCAAAATAGAAAAATGCCTGAGTGTTATGAGTTGATTTGTTTAAGAAAGTGAAGTGGTGATATATGTATATACACACAAATGCTTACATACACAGAGGAATATTCTTAAGAATAAATAAACTGATATTGAGTTTAGTGATGGACTAACGGTCAAGAATGAGGAAGATTTTTAAAAAATCTATGCCCGGGCGCCTGGGTGGCTCAGTGGGTTAAAGCCTCTGCTTTCGGCTCAGGTCATGATCTCAGCGTCGTGGGATCGAGGCCCGCGTCGGGCTCTCTGCTCAGCGGGGAGCCTGCTTCCTCCTCTCTCTGTTTCTCTGCCTGCCTCTCTGCCTATTTGTAATCTCTCTCTCTCTGTCAAATAAATAAATAAAAAATCTTAAAAAAAAAAAAATCTATGCCTGTTTTTACTGCTTGAAAAATATATGCAAACATGAATTACGTTTATAACTTTAAAATATATGGCACCTAATCAGCAATTATAGAAACCATTGGAATTCACAAATCAAAATTTAAAATAAGTCTTCCTTCCCTTTCCACTTATGTATATTTTTAAAATGCATTTTATCGTAACAGATAAATACAAAGTTTTGAACTCTCGTCCTTCTATCCCTGCATACCCTTTTTTTTTAAGATTAAAAAATATATATATCTCTACACCCAGTGTGTAGAGAACTTACAACCTGAGATCAAGTCACACAGTCCACCAACTGAGCCAGCCAGGCACCTCTGAACACCCCTTCTGATAGGGCTCTTAAGGCATAGTAAAGTTCTCTTCAACAAGTAGCCTCACTAGAGAATGTATGAAGAAGGGGTTGAAAAACACACATTTATTAAAAACACATCAATTGGGCGCCTGGGTGGCTCAGTGGGTTAAAGCCTCTGCCTTCGGCTCAGGTCATGATCTCAGGGTCCTGGGATCGAGGCCCACATCGGGCTCTCTGCTCAGCAGGGAGCCTGCTTCCTCCTCTCTCCTCTCTCTCTGTCTGCCTCTCTGCCTACTTGTAATCTCTCTCTCTGTGTCAAATAAATAAATAAATAAAATCTTAAAAAAAAAAAAAGAAAACACATCAATTTTATACCCAGCATTGAACTAAGGGCTTAGGACCCAAATGATTCACAAAACAAAGTCTTTGGCTAATTAGAATGATCAGAACAAATTATGAAGCATTAGCTATAAGTTTTAAAAAAGTGGTTTGTGTTCATTGGTGAGTGAAGGTAGAAGGAAGGTGTTTAGACATTTTTTATAAAATTAGTAGGGTTGCCTGGCAGGCCCAGTGGGTGGAGCATGCAACTCTTGATCTTGGGGTCTTGAGTTCAAGCCCAAAGTTGGGGGTAAAGTTTTTGTTTTTCTTTTAAGATTTTATTTATTGATTTGACAGAGAGAGAGAGAGCATAAGCTGGGGGAGTGGCAGGCAGAAGAAGACGGAGAAGCAGGCTCCCCACTGAGCAGGGAGCCAGATGTGTGTCTCAATCTCAGGACCCTGGGATCATGACCTGAGCCAAAGGCAGAAGCTTAACCAACTGAGCCACCCAGGCACCCTGGTACAGTTTACTTAAAAAGAAAGAAAGAAAGAAAGAAAGAAAGAAAGAAAGAAAGAAAGGAAGGAAGGAAGGAAGGAAGGAAGGAAGGAAGGAAGGAAGGAAGGAAGAAAGAAAGAATAAGAAAGAAAAGAAAAGAAGAGAAAAGAAAAAAAAATTGGTTCAAGGGCCATGAGTTGGAGGGAAGGAAGGAAAGGCAGAAGTAGACAACCATAGGTTAGAACAGCATGATCTGAAGTCCCCTGAAGTGTTAGTTAGAAATGTAGGTTTCCATTGCCCAACCCTAGTCTACTGAGTCAGACTGACTTTCTAGAAGTGTGGTCAGGGAAATTGCATTTAAGTTAATTTGTCCAGTTGATCTTTACCACACTAAAATTTGAAAGCTTTTCTCTCAGAGAATTCAGATCCTGAAGAATAAGTCCTACCTGGACCCAGAAGTAGTCTCCTCATACTTATTTTCTCTTTAGATTTCTAGGAAGGTAGAAGGGTCCATATTAAGCAGTGCATTGGATGTTAGTTGGTAAACTCATGGTGAAGAAATTGAGAAAAGAACCAGTCATGTTAAGAAAACCATTGGGTTGGAAATTTAGAATCTCTAAAGAAGACAATAAAAAAAATCAATATTGTGACAAAATCTAAGAGCAAAGACAAAATTATATTAGACCTGAAGCACAGATTAAGTTTGTGAAAGAGGAAGCTAGAGCCCACATGTTTGCAGTTCATCTGTTACAGTGTAACAACTGACATATATCTTGTCTTCTTACTATTGTACTTGAGTTACAACTTTTGATAATAGACAATTTTATTGTTCAAGTATAGATCCCCCAAATATTTTGAAAGACAGTTGTAAATACACTTACAAAGTTTGGAGGGCATATGTTCTTCCTGCAGAGTCTAGGACATTTTAAATAATGAGGATAAGTATAAATCCTTTCCAAAGGACTGTAAAATATAAACTGAATTGAATTGGTTTCAATGGGCATTTGTTGACTACTTATTATTACCTTGCAATGTGCCAAAGTGTTTTAGAGAACTGAGGCTGAATACAAAACAAAATCTCTACCCTCAAAGGGCTTACAGGCTCCTGAGCAAGGCTCATCTATAGATTAACTGTAATAAAAGGCAAAGTGACAGATTCCAAACCAAATATAGTAAGTAGCAAATCAAAGGTATGGGTATTTGAAAAGCTGTTATTTCTGCATGGGAAGGGCAGGTAAAGGGAAGCAGAACAAGTGAGTCAAATCTACTCTAATGATGATGTTACACCTAGACTTCACTCCAACCAGGCAGACCAAGGAAGGCTTCACAGAGGAGCTCTGGTTAGAGAGGAAATCAAGAGGATGGGAATGTGGGGAGAGAAATAGTAAGAGAACAGTATTATAAAGGTAGGAGAGAGGGTAAGTGCTTAGTGGGACTGACTCCGCCCAGTATATGAATAGAATACTAAATACTCCAGTGATATTAATTGAATGATTGTTATTGTTTTATTGAAGAATATGTCTGTAAGAGCCACAGAAATCAGCAAAACTTCTTAAAGTGAACCTTTTTAAAGTTGATGTCCTAAAAGGGAAAGAAACTTGTGCATTTCCAAGTTCTTCACACTCTGACAGGCGTATTTTAAAAAATCCAAATGCTTACGGGTGAAATAGCTGAAGGGCATTAAGAGATAGAAACTTCTTGTTATAAAATAAATAAGTCATGGTGATGAAAAGTTCAGCATAAGGAAGGAATATAGTCTATAATATTGTGATCACGTTGTACGGTGACACATGGTGACCATACTTATTGGGGTGAGCATTGAGTAATGTATACAATAGTTAATAATCAACGCGTTATATACCTAAAAGTAATATAACATTGTACATGGATTTTATTTCAGTAAAAGAAAGCATTAAAAAAAATCCAGATGCCTGAAAGGGAGCAGAATTTGTCACCCCAAAATGTGTCTCTTTAGCACGAAGTTTATCTTATCTACTTATTTTGATTTAAATTCAATTAGCCAACATATAATACATCATTAGTTTCAGATGTTGAGTTAATTCTTCAGTTGCATATAACACCCAGTGCTCTTGACATCTCGTGCCCTCCTTAATGCCCATCACCCAGTTACCCCATCTCCCCACCCACCTCCCCTCCAGCAACCCTCAGTTTGTTTCCTAGAGTTAAGAGTCAGCATGCGGATTATTTTAAACTGGCTATTATTATAAACCGATTAAGAAACAACAGACACAGGAAAAGTTCTGAAAACTGAGTAGAAGTTACTCTTTTGTAAGAGACATTTATATTTATGAGGGAAATCTCTTGTTTCTAACGGTGTCTCCCTCTCTGTGCCAGGAAGAGGGGAATGACTCAACCTCAAGAAACTTTTATCCATAGAGAAAACAAGACTGAAATCTGCTTTACAACCATACCCTGGTTTGGTGTGCTTTTCCTGGTAACCTCCCATAACTGTCTCCCCCCACCTTCTTTTGTCTTTAGCTGAGGATAATATTTAAGGTGATGGCTTTGGCCATTTAGGGGGCTTACTCAGTTTTCCAGGGTCTCTCCCGTGTATACAGGAAGTATGTATGAGGGAGCAAGAATTCTTTTCTGTAGAGTCCACTTCTGTTCAACCTTGTTGAACAAGGGAAACCCAATAGAGATAAAAGGGCCCAGAGCAACCATTGGAGCTGAAAGCAAAACAGGCTCATTAGCAACCCACCTTGAAATAGCCATAGGCCCTAGCTGACCAATGAGCAACTTACAACCCAGCACAGGAACCAAAAAAGGAAAATTCCTTATGTTCCCGTACCTCCTCACCATCCCCCCTTCACTAGAGTCCCTCACCACTGCCTCCTGGCAGACAGTCTCTCCTTTGCTGTCCTGCCGGCTGCTCTTTTGCAGTGTATTCAATAAACTCCCATCTTCTGGGGCACCTGAGTGGCTCAGGTCATGATCCCAGGGTCCTGGGATAAGCCCTGCATCAGGCTTCCTGCTCAGTGTGGAGCCTGCTTCACCCTCTCCTTCGGCCTGCCGCTCCCTCTGCTGGTGCTCTCTCTCTCTCTGTCAAATACATGAAATCTTTTAAAAATTAAAAAAAAAAAGAACCCCTTTTTTTTTATCATTTGTTCTGTTTTGGGTACGTTCTTTCACCACCCATGCCACATGCTCCACCCAATCAGGTCACCCCATATTGTCCCCTCAAATGTCCTTCTAACTGGACTAAGACTCAAATTGACATAAGACAAATTCACGAGAGAAAATCAAATGTAATAGGCATACACACAGGGAATTCGCATAGACAAGGAAATTCCAAAGACAGGCAAAATGAGGCATATATGTCATTCCGAACTAAGTAGAGAGTGTGGGGGTCTGGGATTTCAGAGGAGAGGAACTTCACAGGGTGATAAGAAGAGCAGATGTTTGCTAATTAGATGTTTGTCCTACCATACAGATGGGTCACTCAGATAAAATTTACATCTACTAATAATTCTTAGTCTGAAAGACCCCCAGTTTAGGTTCTTCTGTGTGGTTAAGGAAAGAACAAAAGTTTCACTTGAGCCCATAAGGTCTCAAGTGCTTTTAGCTCAAAATGATGCACATGCCAAAGCAGCACATTCAGGGAGGTGTTTGTCCTGAACCCCTTCATGTACATGTTATTAAACTTCATTTTTCTCCTGTTGATGTTTTTATTTTTATTTTTTTAAACATTTTATTTATTTATTTGACAGAGAAAGAGATCATAAGTAGGCAGAGAGGCAGGCAGAGAGAGAGAGGGAAGCAGGCCCCCTGCTGAGCAGAGAGCCAATGCAAGACTCCATTCCAGGACCCTGAGATCATGACCTGAGCCGAAGGTAGACGCTTAACCCACTGAGCCACCCAAGCGCCATGTTTTTATATCAATTTAATGAGGCCAGCCAAGTTGAGGCCAACCTAGATGGTAAGAAGGGAACGCTTTTCCACCCTTAGAATTTTAGCAAGCCGGGTGGGACAGGTTAGATTGACACAAGGTCACTCACCAACCCCAAGACAATTTCTGTGCAATGAGACACTTTGTGAAATAACACACAGTCCCTCTAAGGTATTAGTTTGACTCCAAGAGACCCAAGGCTTTAAGTTAACGTGCATATCACCAGCCAGTCACTGTTTGCTTTAGGTCTGCAGCAGCTGAGAGATTCTGGGACCTCTGACAAAAAGCTGGCAGAAGGTAAGAATTCCTACCACGTCAGTCTCCCAGATCTCTGCCTGCAGGATCTGGTGGAAGTGAAAGTAATGAGAGTCCTTTTTTATTTTTTTTTATTTGCTTTGCTTTTTTAAAATTTATATTAGCAGAGAAAATATTTGTGGAACTATTTTCTTGGGTATAGTGACTCTGGCAAAGATTTGTTTTGAGTATGGTTGGTTTTTATTGATCCTTTTCCTCCCAGAGATAGTCAATGTTTTTCTTAGTTTCTGTCTGTTGTGTTGTTTGTCATCAAGAGGAAAACCATAAGGTAGGATGTAGGCATAGGCATGCCTCTCCACCAGCTTTTCGAGCCTGCCTTGGACTGGCAGTTCATGGTTCTCACCAGACCAGCAACTGTCTAGACAAACTTGACTGTAGGTTAATCTGAACATGGGGTGAAGGTTGTTGCCAAGGGGCATCTTGGAAGCCAAAGCCACTATATTGGTGGGCACAAATAGAGCACTTAAGAGCGGTTAGATTGCTTGCCACCTTACCCAAAGACCCCTCCCCTCCATGTTAGGATACGTTGGTCACAGAACAGGTTAGATTGACACAAGGTCACCAACGCCAAGACAATTTCTGTGCAATGAGACACTTTGTGAAATAACACACAGTCCCTCTAAGGTATTAGTTTGACTCCAAGAGACCCAAAGGCTTTAAGTTAATGTGCCTATCAGAAAAACTGGATGAGGCTTTCCTTTAGTCTTCTATGTCTTGGGAACATGGCTTTGTGACCAGAGAGAGTATTCTCACTGCCAACCATAGGATGCACAAACTGGTGTACATTTAACAGACAGCCCAATAGGCTGCGGATCCAAAAAGAGTCACGGGAACCTCTGTTTATAGCCAGTGGGTCAGAAGTACAGGTAACAGCCTGGGCTTGCAAATGGCAACTGCATTCTGTTGATCCAACTGTGCCCATCCTTGGAGGAGTTTGTTTTAAGGGGTCCCGGTTCATAAGGGACCTTGTTGACTCAACCTCTGTTGTTTTGGTAGTGCTGGAGAAATCCCATTCTAGTAGTGCCTGCCCAGTGTCACAGATTAGCGGGTCTGTGACTGGAGGCATCTCACATTCTTGTAGGAAACTGGATACACTGCTCTTCACCATTCTTACCACCTGTGCCAGTAAAGTCTGACTTCTGAAGCTACCTCTGGGAGCGAGCTTTCTGAATCTTGTGAGGGCTGCATCTTTTGTGCTCTCCCATGGGGACACCCCTTGTGTCTGTGGTTAAGCCATAAAAAAGCTTGTTGGTTTGAATCTTTATTAAGATTAAAATAAGTTCCTACTCAACAATTGTTGGATGATGGATCCTTTGAACTGGACAAATTTCTGTATCTAATTTTTTTTCCACAGAAAACTTTTATCCTAAATGGTTGTCTTATTGGTACCTGTGGAAAGACCACATTGAAAAGTAGATACAAAGGATGATGGCTAGCCTTAGGGATTGACTCCCTTAATAAGTTGGAAGAACAGAAATTAAACATGGTGCAAAAATTAAAGTCCTCATCTAATGTAAATTCCCCTTCTTCATCTCTCATACACCCCTTTATCCTCACCTCCCTGTCCCTGACCCTCCTGAGGATCTTTTCTATCTCTGGGCCCCTGGTTTAACCCCCATTTCAAAATTCAACCTCATTGCCCCAACAAAGTCCCTTACATAACAAAACTCCTCCAATTTCCCCAGAAAACCCCTTAAATACCCAGCTGCCTATTTTTGTTTGTTTGTTTTAAAGATTTTATTTATTTACTTGAGTGAGAACTTGACTCACCACTGAGCAGGGAGCCCAACCCCATTGCTGTCAATGGGGCTCCATCCTAGGACCCCGATCCCAGGACCCTGAGATCATGACCTGAGCCAAAGGCAGAGGCTTAGCCAACTGCGCCACCCAAGCACAACCTCCCCCACCCCCACCCCCACCTGCCTGTTTTGACTTACCTTTCTCTACAAGATTTGTACAGGGCACTCAAGTCTGATTTCCAGCCCCAGGGTGGACAGGTTACTCGTGTTAAAAGTCAGGAAGTAAATTTAGCAGAAGCACCTGAGACTAGGGTAGAGCTCACTCTGCTGTTTCTTACAATTCCTCCTACTTTCCAGGGCTCTGCAATCACACTGTGCCAACTTCAGGCCTTCCTGTGCAATGTTCTTTGTGGATGTATCCTGGACCTCCACTGCAAAAAATTCATATCCCCTGGATAGCAACAGATCTTCTAAACTATAAAGCCCTTTCAGAAGACCCCACCAAATTTAGAAGGGAGTTGGAAAGATTAGTGGTCATTCACAAGAGCACTCAGAGAGACCTAGATTGGCTGTCGAGGGGTATTCTTCCCTCCCAGGGTCATACTATAGTTATCAGACAAGCCAGATGGCCCCCTGGGGGAACTTCCTCCGCTCACCCCCAAAGGAAACAGATGACCAGAATCTCTTCCAAGCCCTCCTACAGATGACCAGGAAATAGCTCAGTTGGATGCTGATAGGGGCTTGATAGGAACAATATCAGAAGCTTTCTCCCTAAAGTGAATTGGTCTAAGTTTGAGTTATATGTTCAGAAAGAAGAGCATCCAAAGACCTTTGTTAAATGCTTTATATAGACTTTTTAAAGACGTAAAACATTAAGCCCTGAAGTTCTAGAACAAAGATATCTTTTTAAATTCCCATTTTATGGGCGCCTGGGTGGCTCAGTGGGTTAAAGCCTCTGCTTTCGGCTCAGGTCATGATCCCAGCGTCCTGGGATCCAGGCCCGCATCGGGCTATCTGCTCAGCAGGGAGCCTGCTTCCTCCTCTCTCTCTCTGCCTGCCTCTCCGCCTACTTGTAATCTCTCTCTCTCTCTCTCTCTGTCAAATAAATAAATAAAAATCTTTAAAAAAAATAAATTCCCATTTTATTTGTAATGGAAGTCTTTCTGATATAAAGAAACAAATCAAAGAGTATTTAATTGGATGGGTAGTTCAGCCCCTTGATATTCAGGCTGCAATCCAGTTCTTTAAGGAATTAGAAATGACTGTCTTTATCTTGCAAATCTCTACAAAGCCAAAAATGTGGTTCTAGAAGCATTTCAAAGTTGACTATTCTCGCCAATCCTAAAACCCCTACTCATCTCAAAATTCTTTGTCTATTGTAAAAGATCAGGAAATTGGAAACACAAATGTCATGCCCTTAAGGAAAGGAAAAATTTAAATAGTAACTAATGGGGGCACCTGGGTGGCTCAGTGGGTTAAGCCTCTGCCTTCAGCTCAGGTCATGATCTCAAGGTCCTGGGATCAAGCCCCACATTGGGCTCTCTGCTCAGCAGGGAGCCTGCTTCCCCCTCTCCTTCTGCCTACTTGTGAACTCTCTCTCTCTCTCTCTCTCTGTCAAATAAATAAATAAAATCTTTTTTTTTTTTAAGTAACTAATGTAGGGGTGTCTGGCTGGCTCATTAGGTAGAGGATGTAACTCTTGACCTCAGGGTCATTAGTTCAACCTCCACATTTGGGCAAAGAGCTTACTTAACCAAAACAAAACAAAATAGTAATTAATTTAAACCTCCGATAATAGGCAAATATACCCTACTGTGAGGCCTTGCCAGGTCTGAGGACCCAGGAGGGGTCTGGAAGGACCGACCAATAGTGTCCTTGGCTATATGCAGGATAGAAATCAAACTTGAGCCAGTGGGAAGTGAGACTAGAGTTTACTGATGATATATGAAGAGAGAGCAGATACAGATGGAGAGGCTGGGAGACTCAGAAAGGAAAAGGAGAATGGGTCTTGTTTTGCTTACGGTCTGGTGTTTTCATTGAGGACAGTCATCTGGTATACGTATCTTCTCAGGCATTCAGGAACTGGTCGAACAAGGACAAGGATTCAGCTGTCCTCCATAAGTCACTTATGCTCTAAAGCCAGGGGTCTTGGTTGTCAGGGTGCCTGTAGTCAGTGGTCTTAGAAAATGTACTTGATAACCTTGCCTGGTGACTCCTTAGATGTGATCTATTATGCTAGAAGTCTCCAAAACAAACAAACAAACAAAACCAAAAAACATTAACTCCTTGACCTTTATAAGGAGGACATACATTAAGAAGGGGTGCAGGTTCTAGCAAGAATAGAAGCAGGAAAAGGAGTGGATGGGGGGAAAAACAGCTGTTTTTCTTTGGGTCTCTTCAGTTTCCCTCTCTCACCATCCTGGAGGAAACTTGGATAATTTCTCTGTGCCTTTGTGATGTAGATTTTCTATCCCATCTTCTCTGGGAACTAAGAGCCATTTTTTGAAATGCAAACTTTAGGGAGAAGTTTCTCATCAGAAGAAATACAAAGGGGGTAGGTATTTAGAAAGTAGGCTAAGAAAAAGTCTTAAATGGATTCTTCTCAAATATTAGTAGAAAAAGCTTTAGCCATCTAAGGAGGTAAACTTAATTTGTTCCATTTGCCAGAAACACAGCTTGGATCCAATTTCCCTTCTATAAACCAGTAAGTTTTACAGTATCATGCCCATCTCATAGCTAAAGTTTTATTTTACTTTATTTTTTAAAGATTTTATTTATGTATTTATGTATTTAAGAAAGAGAGAGCATGAGCAGGGAGAGGGGAAGAGGGAGGAGCAGAGGGAGAGGAAGAGAGAATCTCAGGAAGATGTCACACTAAGCTTGGGCACCGATGCAGAGCTGGATCTCACAACCCTGAGATCATGACCTGAGCTGAAATCAAGTGTCGATGTTTAACCAGCTGAGCCATCCAGACATCCCTCATAGCTAAAATTTTAAAGCAAAGCTTTAAGATTTCTTTGAGTCTGTCTATATGTTTATGTGTATCTATGCATGTATATACATGTTATAGATGTGCGATATTTTTGTTTCTAAAATTAATTTGTAGGAGGGCTCTGTTTAAAACAAATTCTTAAAAACAAATTCTTCTAAACGGTTGTTGGGAACAACTCGTTTAGATAGATGTAAGTGGGATAAGAGTTATAGATAAACTTTTTAACAGCAATTATATTTTAAGGTATGTGTCCTTAGAAACAATTTCCCAAATCTCTTTGGTAATTTGAAACTTCAGTTTTGCTAAGTTAAAATAAATGATGAGATATTTATTGAATATCTAGATCATTTTCAAATGAGATAAGATGGTGATTGTAGAAAGAAAAATTATGCCTCAGTAGAAATTATAATGTGTAGATATCAGATTTTAGTCCTGTTAACTCCCTCAAGTTAATTGTCTTTGAGCTGTTGGTATTTCCTGTAAATTAGATGGATCCTAAATTCTTCTAGTTTCCTCATCTGGCTACAATCTCCAAACTAACTTCTCCAATTTTTCTCCCATCCTTTGATCTGGGAATCACCGAGAACCAAAACTATCTTTCACCTCAAAGCCCTGCAAACTGAAACAGACACTTGATATAAGTGTCAGAGAAATTGGGGCACTTGGGTGGCTCAGTCCTTTGTGTCTGACTCTTAAGTTCAGCTCAGGTCATGATCTCAGGGTCATGAGATCAAGCCCCAAGTCAATCTCCATGCTCAGCTCCGAGTCAGCTTGACTTTCTCCCTCCCTCTCTCGCTGCTCTTCCCCATCCCCACCCCCATGTTCTCTGTCTCAAATAAATGAATCTTTTTTTTTTAAGATTTTATTTATTTGATAGAGAAAGAGGGAGAGCACAAGTAGGCAGAGCAGTAGGCAGAGAGAGGGAGATCCAGGCTCCCCACTGAGCAGTGAGCCTGATGCGGGGGCTCTGTCCCAGGACTCCAGGATCATGACCTGAGCTGAAGGCAGATGCTTAACCATTTGAGCCACCCAGGTGTCCCTCAAATAAATAAATCTTTCAAAAAATTCAGAGAAGTAGCCACAACAGCTCATATTTAGACAATCTTCTTCACACTTGTTGCTGTATGGTCTTCTCAGAAAGCTTACTGGTACCCAGATGATATAATCAGAGGCATTCAAACTGCAAACGACAAAAATGTCTCAGATTGTCATTGCCTCCCTCACTCCATCGGAAGATGTTTCAATCCTGACAACTAGAAATCCTGACTGGCTGTCCCCTGGGCTCAGAAACTGATTTAAAATATGTTCCAATCGTTAACCTTTGTTTTTCTTTTGTTTCCACAGAAATGGTTCTCGTTAATTACCTGATTGCTTTCACAATATAGGCCTAACTTTGGGATCCCATCTAGACTATCTTCTGAAATGAGACCTGAGTGTTTAACTGAACTGACCAATTGTCAGAACCAAGAGACAGCTTCAGTGAGATGGAGCAACTCAAGCTTCTTGACTGTGAAATTTCTTATTTAACATTTCAAAGGTGGGACTAAAGGGCAGCAGAATTTGTTACCCCAAAAATGTGTCTCTTAGCCTGCAGATTATCTCAAACTGGTTATTTTTAAGAAACAGCAGACACAGTTAAGCTCTGAGAACTGACTAGAAGTTACTCTTTCATAAGAGTATTTTATATTTATAAGGGAAATTTCCATTTGTAACGGTGTTTCCCGCCTTCACTGTGTCTGGAAGAAGCGGATGATTCGATCTCTAGAAACTCATATCGACAGAAAACACCAGGACATAGATCTGCATAACAACCATACCTGGCTTACAGTTTTCCTGGGTCTGTTCCAAGTACACAGGAGGCATACATGTTATTGAACTTTGTTTTCTCCTGTTAATCTGGCCCTTTTTTTTTTAAGATTTTGTTTATTTATTTATTTGACACAGAGAGAGAGATCACAAGTAGGCAGAGAGGCAGGCAGAGAGAGAGAGGGAAGCAGGCTCCCTGCTGAGCAGAGAGCCCTATGCGGGGCCTCGATCCCAGGACCCTGAGATCATGACCTGAGCCAAAGGCAGAGGCTTAACCCACTGAGCCACCCAGGCACCCCTCTCCTGTTAATCTGTTTTAAAATGATTTAATCACTAGACCTTAGAAGGGAAGAAGGGAAAACTTTTCTGATCCTTCATGCCACAAAAGTAATACTCTCTGAGGGATTTCCAATGAGGTAAATGAGATATAGTGATTAAAACAGAAATATGAGGACTGCGGGTCTTTTTGCAGCCGCGGCAGCTCCAGAGCAGCGTACGAACTGCGTCGGCCGGAGTCATGGCAGGGCAGGCGTTTAGAAAGTTTCTTCCCCTCTTTGACCGAGTTTTAGTTGAAAGGAGTGCAGCTGAAACTGTAACCAAAGGCGGTATTATGCTTCCAGAAAAATCTCAAGGAAAAGTGTTGCAAGCAACAGTAGTAGCTGTTGGATCTGGCTCCAAAGGAAAGGGTGGAGAGATTCAGCCAGTTAGTGTGAAAGTTGGAGATAAAGTTCTTCTCCCAGAATATGGAGGCACCAAAGTAGTTCTAGATGACAAGGATTATTTCTTATTTAGAGATGGTGACATTCTCGGAAAGTATGTGGACTGAAATCATTGTTAAAGTGGCATGAAGTGAAGCTGCCCATTCCAGTGAAGTTGTGAAATCTTTCATTATGTAAATAATTTTCATGTCTCTCTTTTATAATAAACTAATGGTATCCAAACTAATGATAAAAAAAAAAACAGAAATATGAGAAAAGAAAGGCACTTTCTACATTTCTCTTTTTGCTTCTTTGGAGAGATACTGTGAACTAATTCAAAGATTCTCTACAGAAATGATGCATGCTACTTTGATGCTTCCAAGATTTTATTTTACTTTATTTAGTGATTATTTTACTAATCGACCTTGGTTGATTTATAAGTTTGAATAATTGAGGCTGTATTAAAAAGCATTTCCTGGGGCACCTGGGTGGCTCATTCGGTTGGGCCGCTGTCTTGGGCTCCGGTGGTGATCCCAGGGAACGAGTCCCACATGGGGCTCCCTGCTCCGCGGAGAGCCTGCTTCTCCTTCTGCCTGCCACTTGGCCAACGGGTGCTCTCTCTCTATTTCTCTGTCAAATAAATACATAACATCTTAAAAAAAAAAAAGCATTTCTTTAAGGTGTTGTTCCTCTTTCTTATTCACACATGGTTTTCCTCCTGTGGAAAGAAAAAAATTATCCAAGTAGGCAATAAAAATGTCCCTCCTCATTTAATTACCTGTTCATCTTCTTTCTGGGACAACTCAAGGACTAAAATCAATCCTCCTAAACGTGGGTCCCGTGTCCCTTTGCTTTGGAATCATTTCAGCATGTGCAACAGTACCTGCCTGCCTCGTGTTTTCAACATCTTATCTGACTCCCTTCACTGTTCCTCTCAAGAAAAATGTCTTCCACGTCAAAGTGTGGTATGTTTTTAACCGATGCCAACAGAGCGTCAAACCCACGCTCCTCCTTTGTATCTGTGGACACGGCAGTGCTTCCCAGACTCTGGGGATACTTTCTACTGGACCGAACCCAGACTCCAGCCCTCACCTCTGAGTTCCAGAAGGCGGCCTGTCTGGGGCCGGCGGCCCAGCTCTTTGGAAGAGAGCAGGCTGAGCCCGCCAGAGACCAAGCGGCAGTGCCCGCACCGCGGCCTCGGCAAGACAGTCTGGAGCATCCCCTCCCGGTCGGTTTCCGGAGGCCCAGCGCCCCGCCGCGCCCTGTTGAGGCTCCAAGACTTCTGGGCCTGGAGGCCCCCGGCGGCCGCTGCTCCCGGGCCAGGAAACACAGCCGCTCGTGGACTTGATCTGCAGCGCTAGGTGGGAAAGGCGCCTTGGCCAATGCTTCGCTGCTAGCGCGCCGGAGGCTGCGGCAGCCCCAGGACGCCGGACGCAAGCACTCCCGCAGCTGCCGGCCGAGCGAGCGTTGGGCCACAGTCCGGGGAGCCACGTCTGGCCTCCGCCGACTGGAGGCCCGCATACAGGGTCAGCGGAGCGAGCTTTAGTCCGGCTCTAGTCTGTGGACCTTCTCGGCCGCCGCGGGTGACCCGGGAGGGAGCCGGGGAAGAGAGAACCAGCCGCTCGAGAGCAGCGCGCTGTCTCTGCCGCCTCCTGGCCTCGCGCTCTACCTTGCGATCTCTCCCTGCGTGTTGGGGTGGGCGCCCAGCTGCGGTGGTTCTCTGCGCCCGGGATTGGAAAGGACTGCCCGGCCTCACCCCTCAGCGATCCGTTTTCCGCAAACATCGCGCTCGCTGCATCCCTGGCACGGCCCTCTGGCTCTGTCAGCAGGCATAACCCAGCTCCCTTCCTGCCCCTGGGCCCTGCTATTTCAAGAATTCTAGTGAAAAAATGTGCACTGGCGAGATGCAGGCCAGGGCAGGCAGGGCAACTTTCGAAGCAGGCAGGCACAGGTGGCCTGGTTGCAAACATATATGTCCCCTAAAGTTTTCCCCAGTTTTATTGATCGCAGGAGTGGGGTAGGGGGCTATTCCTCTCTCTCTGATTTACTCTGAAATAGAGCCTCTTGGGAGTGAAAGTACATATGATTATATCATGTCCATTGCAGTTGCGCTGTGTCCAGAATGGGCACGGGCATTCGCTGTGCAGACACTGGGTTCCCCAGCAAGGCGGATTTGACCCTAGGGTTTATCCTTGTTTCTCCATGGAACAGGCCTCCGAATTCCCCCAGGAACGGCTCAGTAAGTAGGGGTGTGTGTGTGTGTGTGTGTGTGTCTGTCTGTCTGTCTGTCTGTGTGTGTGTGTAATGAATCTCATCATGAACTGACGGTTTGGTATTTAAGAACAAATGGACTTAGGTAGAAACAAGTCGTGTACTTGTTGATACATGTTTTCTATGGATAAAACGAGATTTCTGAGATCTCCAAGACAATGTTGACCTCGTAAGGGACAGTATTTCCAATCCCTCTCATTTGATTAAAAACTTGTAGTTTGTTGAGATTCTGTAGACATTCTAGTCAGCACCTCAGACTATTGTGTTCTGAATTGAATCTACATGCATTTTCATAATAGAACACTTGTTATGTTGTAAATAATGTCTTTGCAGGTGACTCTTCATCACAACCCTAAGCTTCTTTAAGGCAGGAATAGTGTTTATTCACCTTTGATTTTCCCAAACCAAGCAGTGCATGTGCATAAATACTCAATAAATGATGATTAAATATTACACCACTTACTCCTAGTTCTTCCATTCCCTGTAGGCTCTAAAATAGGGGAATGGGGAGGTAGAGCTCAAGGATAACAGATAAAAGTGAAGGACTTAGTCATGCCTGCTGAGGGACATTTATAAGACCTCGATAGTGCTCAGAATCAATTTGCTAATCAAGTCTCCTTGGTTTTAGGGCTGTCCTGGGCAGGAGGTGGGAATGACCTACACTCTCAGACTATTTTTTTTAAAATCCGTATTTAGATATATTTCTCTTTTCACGTATTTTTCTTTCTTTTCTCTTTCTGTAGATTAGGTGTGGTATAAGCCATTATTTTTGAAATGAAAATATGCCTTGCTAACCTTTTGATATCTATCTTTGGATTTACTGGTACATTGGCTAATTTCATATTTCTCACTTTTCACTGTCATCCTAAAATAACATAAATTGGAGAAACCTGGTTTTGGATATCTAAAATACTTCACTTGGGAAAGTAAGCTGCAAATATTAAAATCTATTAGGTGCCTTAATTGTTGCTTTTTCAGCTATCAGTGATACTTTAAAAAATGTCCCGACTCCTTAGCTTTTTAATGTACTCCATAGATTCTTCCATACGTATGTATTTGGAGAACTTGTCTTGTTAATATGTAATATCAGTACACTATGTTGTACTAATATTTTAGCTGCTAGTTTTTCATAAGGGGTTCAGTTGTGCCCACTCACCTTATACATTGGCACTTAACAGATGTAGCTACTACTGATCCATTACAAAACATTCATTCTGAACAATATACTATCTAGAATATTTTCTGTAGCTGCTAGAAATCTCTGAAAGAGGATGCTGCACACAATAGGAATTCTTACTTTAAATTCTTGTACTAGAAAAAATAAACTTCACTTGGAATGATAGTGAAAAGACTATGTGCCTGATCAGTATCGTTTCCGAATTTCTGTAGACCATTCAGTTTTAAGAAAGGTGAGCATCTTGTCTAATTTTCTACTACTAACAAAATACTCATTATTGTGAGCATTAGGGTTAAGGAATTGAGTTTTTGTTGTACCTCTTCTGTTTTGTTCAAGTGTCACCTATTCATTCCTTTCAGGTAACCCTATAAAATACGGTTGAGAATGCCATCTCTATTTGCAGCACCAGGAAAAAAAGGCTGCTTAATTTATAATTCTTGGTAACCTTGTTCTTTTATTTTAGCATCAATTTCCCCTCCTCTGTTGTGATTTTAATGGAGTTCTTATTGGTCTTTTTCTTGACCTACTTTCTTTTCAAGAGCTTTCATATAGAGAGTGTTTTCAGTGATAGTGATTTCTGTAGTGTGTAGGAGAAAGTCTTAAATCACAGTGAAACAGATTAGTTGGCCATCACTTATTTTAGAGACGTTTTCGTGGTTTAAAAATCATCTGGTTACATCGTCCACAATTTCATAGAGCGAAATCTTTTAAGCTATGTTTTTCACGAGTTCGCTCCGTTTTCCAGACTGAGAATTTGAACCTCATTCTGCTCTGATCCAATTGTTATTTTTCTTTGTTGCCTCCACCCCCTAGAGATTGTGTTTCCAGGGGAGAGGCGTTCTTGGGGCTGAAGAGCAGAGCCCAGTGAGAGGAGATCGGGTCCCTCAGGAACTAGATCCCTCCTCCCCCGCCTGGTGAGAAGTCAGAGACAATTCTGACAGCTCACAGCCCCGCTTTGGCTCTCAAGCTTGCGGTCCACGGGTAGGTTTTACCTTCTCCCTTTCCCCCTGTTCCGGCTTGCCTACAGGCCAACCGCATATGCAGCCATTGCCCCAGCCGACCCAGAGCCTTCTCTCACCCATCCTCTTGGGGAACTGGGGCAAATGTCCGCAGAAGACTTCGGGGATTGGGGAAAGCCACGCCGGAATCGGGACACTCGAAAGGGGAGCCGCTCCCCAGGCTTTCCCCCACCCCCAGTCGCGGCGCCCACGTGACCGAGAGCAGGCCTCCGCCGGCCCGCCCCTTTCGGCCGCTGCAGCCCACTTCCCGCTCGGGGTAAGCAAACCGCGGTTTTCCGCACCGCCCCAACCCCGCCCTCTTCCTTCCCCCTTCCCTTCACCTCCCTCGGGCTCCCTCGCGCCACTCTCTCCGCTCCCCCATCCTGCCCACCAGGCCCTTTGTACGTGCTCGGCGGCGTGCGAGCGCGCCCGGCACGTGACCCCGCCGAACGTGGCATTGTGTTATCACGTGACCCAGGTGCGTACGCGACGGAGCGGGGTGTGAAGATGGCGGACGAAGAGGCCGAGCAGGAGAGGTTGAGTCGCGGCGGAGGCGGCTGCGTCGCGGAGCTGCAGCGCCTGGGCGAGCGGCTCCAGGAGCTGGAGCGACAGCTGCGGGAGAGCCGCGTGCCGGCCGTGGAAGCGGCCACGGAGTACTGTCAGCAGCTGTGCCAGGTGAGGGCGCCTGGGGGTCCCCTCCCCCTTTTCCCCAGCTAGAGGGGGAAGAGGGCGAGCGAGCGCCTGGTCGCTGAGCGGTGGTCGTCGCGTCTTTGGGATCGTTGGCGCCGCCGCCCAGGCGGGAGCGGGGAGTATGAGGAAGGCGCCTTTGTGTGACTGCCGTTGTGGCGGTTGTCGGTAGCTCCTGGCTGGGGGAAGGGAGTTGTGGTCAGGGCGGAAAATCCCCCTCCCCTTTTCTTCCCCCAACTCGGGACTGCTGGGTCCCCGAGGCCGAGGAGATGCAGACGGCCGAGGACGGGAGTCCTCTTTGCCGCAGGGATAGGGTAAAGGAGGAATGGAGGCCGGGTCCTCTTTTTCCTCCTCCTCTCATTGTGCACTGGGGATTACCGCGCCCCCCGCCTCTGCGCCTCTGGTTTCCCACTCCGACGGGCCTCCGCCCCCACTGGTTTGATTCCTTTGCTTCCCCCTGCTTCCATCCGTCCCGCCCCCGGCCCCGTCCTCGCTGTCTCCCGGCCTTTGTTGTTCGAGTTTCGCCTTAGGACTGAAGGGGCCTTTGTTGATGTTCCGTGGAACAGTCCCCGCCGACCCCTTCTAGCTGGCTGAGACGTTCCGGGGTGGGGGCGCAGAGGTTGTCCCTTCCTGCCTTTGCTTGCTTGGTGCACCGCTTCCATGGTAAAGGTTGCTCTCCTCGGTAGAGGAGAGAGGAGCTCTCCCTGTATCCTGTGGAGCGGCTTTCCAGAGTCTGCTGCTCTTTTGCTTTCACCCTTCGAGGAGTACGGTTTCCTCTGCCCTTCCTCCCCCATCTCCCTACCGCCCCTGTTACTGGGAACCTTCCCTATTTGGCCTCCTGGTGAAACAGAGGATGGAGGTTCTTATGGACCTGTGCTCAGGTCAGTTTCAGACCTTTCCTTCCCTTTCTTGAACAGCGACACTGCTTTCCAGTAACTGAGTTCTAACCAGGATTTGGAACGTTAAAAGCACGTTTGCTCGATAGAAATCGCAGAGTTTGGGTCTACATTTGGACCTGATTACAAACCCTCCAGTTACGTTTGAAATTTCAAGGAGCTGCTGCTGACTGGTGAAGATTTTGGTTAGATTGTCGTCTCGAGGAGGAAAAAGACAATTTATACAGGTCACATTTAGAGTTAACTTCTCAATGTATCACTATAGAGAAGTTGTTTTGGAAAGATATTGAGCTTAAGGCCGAACAATGGGTGGACTATTTTAGAATCTCCGAAAAGATTGCATTCTCACTTATTTTTTAGTTTTCAGAAATTTTTCTTTAGAAGATAGGGATACTTGAACCCATACAAAAATTTTTCCATTAATGTATGCACGTTATTGTCACTAATTATTTGCTAGTACTTCATATCTTAAAAAAAAAAAAAGATCAGGTGGTGACTTGTCTAGGAGTCCATGCAATGTGAAAGCTCCCCAGTTCAGGTTAATAAAGGTCTGATGAATACCTATGGCGGAGTTAGAGATTCCATCATTCTTTTGAATCCTTGTCTTAAAGAATTGTTGAAATTTGCCATTTTGATCTACCCTGGCAGTGCCAACTCATTGTTAATTGGTCTTTTAGATAATAAGGATTTATTTTAGTTGTGAGAGAATAAAGTACCCATAAAAGGAAGTGTTTCTTTTATACGTAAAGTCTGCTTTAGCCAGTGAAAAGTATTAAAGTCTAGCTTTGCTGAAAGATACTTTTCAGATAGTAGTATCCTGTGATGGGTTTAAGGTTAATTACCATAAATATTCTTGGCCAGCAATATTTATAAGCAGGATTAATAATTATGGGAAAATGGAATCTCACGCAGGTTGGACTTTTTTGCGTGTATGCAGTATCATAAAGTTATCACTTTAAAAAGTATTAATGGATGAAACACCATTGTTTTTTATCAATATGAAAGAAATTTACTGCATTTTAAGTCATTAGTTTTATAACATGTAAATATTTTTTATTGACCAGTGTTGCAGGAAACAGTAATAAAACAAATGCTAGGTTTCTGGATTTCAAGAATAATGAAATAGTTCATGCACTAAAATCCCACAATAATTTAAAAGTAATCTCCATTACTCGAACAGTTACAGAATGTATCTGATATTTGATCCCCTCTAGAACAAATGCTATGTTTTTTGTTTTTTGGTTTTTTTAATAATCTGTTTGCTTTAGTGATTTGGTCAGATGGATGGTAACTTGAAACATTGTTTCTTTAAAATTGTATCCTAGCCATTATTACTTAACATGCTGCTATGAATTGAGCAAAACAGTGGTTAACAATTAAAGAATTTATTGGAGCAATTTAAAAACAGTACTCGAAATGCTAGGAGCTGGAAATTTTTTTTTTTTAAGCAAGTTTCTTTTTNTGCTATGAATTGAGCAAAACAGTGGTTAACAATTAAAGAATTTATTGGAGCAATTTAAAAACTACTCGAAATGCTAGGAGCTGGAAATTTTTTTTTTTTAAGCAAGTTTCTTTTTTTTTTTAATTTTATTTATTCATTTGACAGAGAGAGAGAGAGAGATTACAAGTAGGCAGAGAGAGAGGAGAGAGGAGGAAGCAGGCTCCCTGCCGAGCAGAGAGCCCGATGTGGGCCTCGATCCCAGGACCCTGGGATCATGACCTGAGCCGAAGGTAGCGGCTTTAACCCACTGAGCCACCCAGGCGCCCTGGAAATTGTTTTTAACCTTGAGATTAGCTTTTTCTTTGTAAGCTTTTTCTGTAAAAACTGATATTCACATGCTTCAGAAAAGCAAAGATGAACAAATATTTGTCAGAGTTAGTAGGCTTCAGATTTAATATTCTATACCTGTTAACACTTAGTGCTTGTGCAATCCTTATTGTTACATTTATTATAAAAAATGAATTAGTTTAAAAAATGAACTAGTTTATATTTTGAATTTTTACTTCAGCAGAAGGTGAGTTTCTGGAGAATATAGTGAAACCTGCAAAAGAAGAAGTTGCTTATGTATCCTAGTTTATAAATTACCTTTCGTTTTGAATGAAGTACAATATAACAGATTTCTTGAGTTCTGAGAAGTAAAATAGAAATAAAAGATACAAAGTTTTTCTTACTGTTAACAGTATTGTTTTGTTCTTTATATTGTGTTGGAAGTATGCCCCACCTTTACTTGTTTACCTGAACATTTGCTTAAAGCTTAAGGAGGGAAAGGTGGTAGAGGATGAGTATAAGGGCGTACCTGTCAAAAATCTCAAATTTCTTTAAATCTTTACAAGCTAGCTTTAATCTGGATAATGTAGTTTACTTCACTGATTTTCTTAAAATCAACTTAGAATAAGAATATAGGATAACCAGAAATAATTTCTTGCGTTTATTTATGTCAGGATCATTACTATACATAAAAATTGTTTATAATACAAACTTCTTGGCCTATTGTATTAGATGGGGTCAGTATTTACTTAGTCATTCAACATTGTTATTGAATACCTACACTGTGGGCCAGCCAATCATGATCATGGTCCCTGGCTTCAAGGAGTCTACAGTCTCTGAAGGAAGGTAGACAACTACTAATTGTTGTATACTGTGATTTTTATCTTTTATTTAGGAGATCAGTGCAGTAGAGTGGAAGGATATTTGGGAGTTCAAACAAGCATTTCAAGAGAAGAATTGTTCTAAAAGGATTTTAAAATAATTATTCATTTAAAAAGTTAAGCCATTGTAATAGTTGAAGAATGATTTGTTAGGGCATGGTATTTGTTGGCAGCATTATACACAGGGCTGGATGACTGGGTTGATTAATACATGAGCTGTGACTGGTTGTGCTCATTTATCTTCAGGTGGCTGATAATTGTTTTAAAAGATTGACTTGGGGATGCCTGGGTGGCTCAGTTGGTTAAGCGTGTGTCTTCAGCTCAAGTCATGATCCCAGAATCCTGGGATCGAGTCCCGCATGGGGGTGGGGGTGGGGGTGGTGTCCTTGTTCAGCAGGGAGCCTGCTTCTCCCTCTGCCTGCTCTGCCTGCTGCGCTCCCTGGTTGTGCGCTTTCTTGCTCTTTGACAAATAAAATCTTTAGAAGATTGAATTGCAGTTTTGGAAATATGTATTTTGCACGTGTGCACACATGTACACACGTACTTCATACTTTAATTCATGTAAGCAATACTGCATAGTATTTTTTCCCCTGAAGTTCTCTCTTCAAGGGCATTTGAAGATATGTGGGGTCAGTTGTTCGGTCATTGCAGTGTCTGTGGATATGATACTGGCATTTAGTGCCCGTGGGTCGTGGATACTAAATTTTCTGAGGTGATTAGGACAGTCCCACCCTACTGAAATGTATTCCTCTGCTTAAATATCCACAGTATTCTTTTGAGAAACACTGAACAGAAAGAAAAATAATAAGATTTATTTTAGCTGTTACAATCTTTTCATGTTAAGATAATATATTAAGAAATGTAGCTAATCTGGAACAGGTCTAGGTAAATGTTGTTTAGTGATATTTAAATTCACACTGAACTTGAGAGGTCAAAATTTCTACTTCCTCTAGTAGAAATTACAAGCAATTACTTAANTATTTAAATTCACACTGAACTTGAGAGGTCAAAATTTCTACTTCCTCTAGTAGAAATTACAACCAATTACTTACAATTACTAAAACAATTCCATTTTACTGGGGTAAGAGAGTAGCAATTTAACATACTTAATTGTCCTGATTAAAGCACAGATTTGACCTTTTGATAGAATTAAAATTCTGCACTTTTAAGAAAGCATTTGATGCAAAGACTAGATTAAGATGTTAGCAGGGGACATAAGATATAGAAGACTCATGTAGTATATAAAATAATAAGATTTAAATAAAACTTCAGGATGTCAGTTGAAGAGGTGTCGAGGCAGTATATCATTAACAAATTTATTTTTTATTCTATTTTTTATTTTTTTAGAGATTTTACTTACTTGAGAGAGTGAGTGTGAGAGAGAGCGTGAGAAGAGGGAATGTCAGAGGGAGAAGCAGACTCCTCACAGAGCTGGGAGCCAGATGCAGGACTCAATCCCAGGACTCCAGGATCATGACCCAAGCCAAAGGCAATTGCTTAAACAACTAAGCCACCCAGGCATCCCTTACTCTACTTTTTTAAATTGAAAGTACAGTGTAGGGACACATGGGTGGCTCAGTTGGTTGTCTGCCTTCCATTCTGGTCATGATCCGAGGGTTCTGAGATCGAGTCCTATATCTGCCTGTTGCTCCCCTGCTTGTGCGCCTCCCTACCCACCCGGAAGTAAATAAAATCTTCAAGAAAAAAAGTGTAGTGTATTGAAATTTTTTCTTATAAATTCAGAGAAAAGGCATATAACAAAAACTTGATCTTCCCATCCCAGACCTACTGTCACCCTGAACAAAGATAGTCCCCTAAGAGTTTTTTTATCCCTCTTTTCAGAAATACATGTTTGTTCTTTTTAAAAAAGTTAAGTTGAGGACATACTGTACAATGCATCTTNCTTCCCATCCCAGACCTACTGTCACCCTGAACAAAGATAGTCCCCTAAGAGTTTTTTTATCCCTCTTTTCAGAAATACATGTTTGTTCTTTTTAAAAAAGTTAAGATGAGGACATACTGTACAATGCATCTTGCTTTTATTCACCAAAAAAAATATGTATCTTCGAGACCATTCCATAGCTCTTCATGTAAATCTGTGGCTTTTTTTTTTTTTTAAGATTTTATTTATTTGACAGAGCGCACAAGCAGGAGTGGCAGGCAGAGGGAGAGGGAGAAGCAGGTTCCCCCCTGCTCAGTGGGGAGTCTGCCTCTCCCCCCACCTGCTTGTGCTGTCTCTCAAATAAATAAATAAAATCTTAAATAAACTTTAATAATTCCAGTCTATGGCTGTGTTTAATCAGTTAATTATTGGTGGCTATCTAGAGAAATAAGTTAATTTTATGTATAGTAATTTTAACAAATGGTTCAAAGTAGGAGGTAAGCATTTCTGGCTGGGGTATCAGAGAAAGCTTTACTGAATAGGATTTGAGCCGGACCTTACTGCTTTTTTTTTTTTTTCTTTTTTTTTTAAAGATTTTACTTATTTATTTGACACAGAGAGAGAGATTACAAGTAGGCAGAGAGGCAGGCAGAGAGAGAGGAGGAAGCAGGCTCCCTGCTGAGCAGAGAGCCCGATGTGGGCCTCGATCCCAGGACGCTGGGATCATGACCTGAGCCGAAGGCAGCGGCTTTAACCCACTGAGCCACCCAGGCGCCCCTTACTGCTTTTTTTTAAGTGGTGCTTTATTGGAATAAGATGCAAAAATCAAAGTAAAAATCAAAGTAAAATCAGAGAGCTTCTGAGTATTTGAATTATGTAATTAAAATATTTCAGAGTATATTTTTGTTTTATCTCTTTGATACAAGTTGATTCTTTTATCTGCATGTTCTGTTTAGCTTTGTTATAATGGCAAGTGTTTTGAAAATGCCCACTTCCCTCAAAAAAAAAAAGCTAGACTTTTTTTTTCTTTTGATTATTAGAGGATATCTTAAGTTAATTTTTAGGACACTTCGAATCGGAAGAAAAGATGGCTTGCTTGTTAATTAGTGATAATTGCTTTAGGTATTGAGGGAGTAATAAGTCATTTAAACTTTAAAAGTGTAGGTAATGCTCAGGGGAAATAATTTTTTGAGTGTTTATAATTAGTATGATTGCATATTGGAGATATTAAATTCCACTTTCCAGAATATGCTTATACCAATTTTAGCAAAGGAAAACTTTACCAAATTTTGCTTGCCTCCTTCTTGACGCTTACTTCCTGGTCCTAAATTGAAATGGAGGAAGATAAGGTATTCTGCAATTGCCCTTCATAATGTTTTATATGATGAACCTGCAAAATCAAGGATTTTTGAAAATATATGTTCTTAACTATATGAAACTGTTGCTGTATTTATTTTCCTTGAAATTCTGTCAAAGTTGAGAAATTACTTTTTTCTAACTCCCACACATAAATCCAGTTCATAAAATTAACCAGGCGCTATGGGAGGAGCCTCATTTATAAAATGGAAAGTTTGTTTTTTATTCATGCGTTTGTTAAATACCCCATATAACTTTTTAACTATGTATTGTTCCCAGGAGAGTCTCTTGATTCATTGTTTCTTTTTTTAGCATTGAGTTGCACAGTGCATCTCAGAATTAAAATGTTACCTTTTTCCCCTTAACTTTACATTACAAGAACTTCATGGTTTCGGAGTATGCATATTTAGCCAAGAAGATGTGTTAAAATTCAGTCAGTTACATGCTTTTTTTTTAATTTATTCATTTTTTAAAAAATATTTTATTTATTTATTTGGCAGAGAGAGAGCACAAGCATGGAGGGCAACAGGCATAGGGAGAGGGAGAAAGGAGCCTGTCGTGGGGCTTAATACCAGGACTCTGGGATCATGACCTGAGCCGAAGGCAGACTCTTAACCCACTGAGCCACCCAGGCGGCCCTTTCTTAATTTATTTTAATTAGGTAATTAAATTCCTCACGTGGGATACTAAGGGAGCTGTGGAGAATTACGGAGATCTCTGCCTTCAAAGCCCTTACAAATTTTTTTTTAAAGATTTTATTTATTCATTTGACACAGAGAGAGAGATTACAAGTAGGCAGAGAGGCAGGCAGAGAGGAGAGAGGAGGAAGCAGGCTCCCTGCTGAGCAGAGAGCCCGATGTGGGCCTCGATTTCAGGACCCCGGGGTCATGACCTGAGCCAAAGGCAGCGGCTTTAACCCACTGAGCCACCCAGGCGCCCTACAAATTTGATACATATATTAACAGTTAAACAGTATTAGATAATAAAGTATCTAGTGATAAATAACAGTAAGTGGAGTGTAAATTAAGAGCATTTTGAAATTAATTTAGTAAAAATTGATCTGGAAAGGAAAACACTTATTATATTGAGTCTTGAATGAGTTCAGATAAATAAATAGAAGTGGGAAGGGTGGGAATAAACACTCAGAAAAATGAAACAAGTTCAAACTGTCAGTGGAAATGTCGGGGGTTGGTTTGAAAAATAGGATAGAAAAGATAAATTAGAACCAGAGTAAGGGTTTAAGATCCAAACGAAGGAATTTTAATTAATCTTTTAAGTATGGATAATATATGGTTAAATTGCTTAAAGACTCGCCCTTCTAAATTTGAGGCATTGAAACAGACAAAAAGAAGTTCAGAATGTCATAACCTTAGGTGTGTGTTTGTTTGTTTTGTAAGTAGGCTCCACGCCCAGTGTGGTGCTTGAGCTCAACACCCTGAGATTGAGAATCACATGCTCTACCAACTGAGCCTGCCAGGCATCCCCAACTTTGGTTTTTCTTGAAGTGTCCTGTAACCATTTTATTGCTGTGTAACAAACTACCCAAAACCACAGCGGCTTTAGAAGAACAGCTGTTTTTTTGTTTGTTTTATTTTAAGTAAACTCTACCCCTGATGTGGGGCTGGAGCTCAACTACCCCAAGATCAAGAGTCACATGCTCTGTCAATGGAGTGAGCCGGGTGCCCCAGAAGAATAGTCGTTTTTATAACTGTTCTTCAGTCTATGGGTCTTTTGGGTGGTTTGCAGTCAGCTGGTCTAGGGCTGAATGGTCCCAGATGGTCTCACTCATTTGTTTTGTTAGGTGGGTTGAACGCCAAGGTTCCTCAGTTGGGTTGGCTCATCTCCTCCTCTCTTAACATCTAGTAAGGTAATCTGGAATTTCTTTTTTTTTTTTAATATTTTATTTATTTATTTGACAGAGAGATCACAAGTAGGCAGAGAGGCAGGCAGAGAGAGAGGGTGGGGGGGGGAAGCAGGCTCCCCGCTGAGCAGGGAACCCTATGTGGGGCTTGATCCCAGGACCCTGAGATCATGACCTGAGCTGAAGGCAGAGGCTTTAACCCACTGAGCCACCCAAGTGCCCAGGTAATCTGGAATTTCTTTACATGGCAAGAAGAGAACAAGTTCTGTTGCACAACTGCTTTTTAAGCTTCTGCTTGTGTCATGTTTGCCAAGATCCTTTTGGGTACAAGTGGTCAAGCCCAGCTTCTTTGGGTACACAGAGATGTGATTCTTTCTGTAACATAACAATCTGCCACATATCCCAATTCCCTTTATTCCTCACTGCAATGTCAGGCACTTTTATAGGTCAGATCTCAATTTTTCCTCTCTGTAGCCCTGCTTTTTTCTTGTGAATCTATATTCTGTAACCAAAGCACATCTCTTTGCTCCTTTTCTCTTAGATTGGCTAAAGGCATTTCCAGTGCCATTTTCTAATCTCATTTTCTAATTAGAAGAAGGATGTCCCCACTACATCACTCAAACTTTGGGAAATTTGTAGAACAACCTCTTTATTTACAATAGTTCTTTACCTTAATATTAAATCTGGTCTCAGTTTGGTGGGGTTTTTTGTTTGTTTGTTTAAAGATTTTGTTTATTTGACAGAGAGATAGCACAAGTAGGCAGAGCGGCAGACCAAGGGAGGGGGAGAAGCAGGCTCTCCACTGAGCAGGGAGCCCGATGCAGGGCTCAATCCGAGGACCCTGGGATCATGACCTGAGCCCAAGGCAGCCGCTTAACCAACTGAGCCACCCAGGTGCCCCACAGTTTGGTGTTTTGTGCTGTCTGAACATTGTGCAGTCCAGCAATAGCATCTTGTCCTCATGTTTGTCCTTTTTTTTTTCTTTTTTGTAACTGACAAACTTGCTTTTAATGTTACTTTCAATTGTGAAAGTTCCCAGTATCCTACTTTTATCTTTCTGTCTAATTGGCAGCCCAATGTTTGTAACAGTGTTTCTCAAGTTTGAGCTTGCAGAAGCCAGTGAGTGAGTCTTCCAGTCTTAGAGTTACAAGTTTTGACTTCAGCTTATAGTAAGATGTAACTTTTTTTTTAACTTCACCACTTAGTTGTCACATTCAAACAAAAATATCCTTACTAGTTGTAATGTATTCTATTTTATCTTGATTTTATAGTACACTGCTAGCCATAACCTACGGTTTGAAAAATACTACTTATAGGGGAAATCATTGTGCTCAGTTTAGAAGTAAGCACAAGGGTAGGCAGGCAATGCTAAATTACGTGGTGGCCTTCTTGTCTGATACAGAACATTCTTACATTTTATTTAGGAGGAGAATGAAAGTGAAAATACAGTTTTAAATTTCTTATAGCGAATGCTAGAAACCCAGCCATTATGGCCATGGAACCCAATTCGAGAAATACCGGTACATAGTATAACATACAAATTTAAGCCTCAGCCCAGGACTCTCCTTGCTCTGTTGTTTACTTTTTCCCCATCCTTTCGCTGTTCAACAGGAACTTTCTGGTCCATCTAAATTGGTCTCTTCATTCCTCACAAGTATACCTGTTCATTTTACTTTCTTTGTGATTTTGCTTAGAGGAGCCGTGTTATGTAGTGGAAAGCCAAATGGATTTGATTTCAGATGTGAGCTACTCTTTAATCAGGACAAGATCTTTAAGCTCATGCTTTCTTTGAAAAAATAAGGCGAGATGAGAGGAAGCTTGGAGTTAGAGGCTGGACTGAGATTGAAGAGGAAAAGAATTAATGTTCAGAAAGGCACTGTTAGGGCGCCTGGGTGGCTCAGTGGGTTAAAGCCTCTGCCTTCGGCTCAGGTCATGATCTCAGGGTCCTGGGATCGAGGCCCATATCGGGCTCTCTGCTCGGCGGAGAGCCTGCTTCCTCCTCTCTCTCTCTCTGCCTGCCTCTCTGCCTACTTGTGATCTCTCTCGCTCTGTCAAATAAATAAATAAAATCTAAAAAAAAAAAAAAAAAGAAAGGCACTGTTAGATGCATTATTAACAGTGAATTGTTTGTTCTGAAGACCTGTGAGATCATAGGGTTAAATACCATTGAGTTTGTTTAAATGTCTCACTTAATCCAAATTGCCTCCTAGGATCTCATCATTACTGTATAATAATTGTTTAGTATGACACTGAATCATCAGAGAATATTAAATTTTATTAGGCATTTGTTTAGGAAGACAGATATTTGGTTAAATGGCTAAAATGAAGCAGTTCACGTATCTGGACAGTGTATTCATGTGGAACATTTGGCATCCTTATTGATGCTCGACATAGGCAACATATATATTAACTTCATAACTCATATACAGGTTTTATATTTTTAAAAAAGGTCATCTAAATTTAAAAGTAGTAATTAATAATTGACTGGATTCCCATCCCAAACAGTTTTATCAGGATATTAGAAAGTTAGTATATCAAATATTTAAATTAATTCCTGTGGTAATTTTAGCTTACCAAAATTAGTTGAAGCAGATATTTGTGATTTTTGAGAGAAAATTATTTTTTTAAATAAGAATGATTTTACTACTTCTTTTGGATGAGCCATTATCATCAAAATGAGGTATTTAGAATCTTATTTACTCCAAATTGATAGCTTACATTTTGTATTATCTGTATAAACGTTTGTGCATATCTTGATCTTTCCCAAATTTTTGCAAATATGATAAATCTCAGTTTTTAAAAACCTGAAACATTACATGTTTAACTCAAAAGCATTATTTTGTCAATTTATATTCTGAGAACTACAAATTTTTATTTTTAATTTTTTTAACAAAACTTTCACAAGATTATATTTCAAAAGAATAAAACATAAAGTTTAATAAAATACTTAATAAAATTGATTCTTAAATAGTTTGAATCTTGTGACTTACCACAGCTTATCCAAACTGTATTTCTATAGTTTTATTTTTTTAGAGATTTATTTATTTATTTCAGAGAGAGAGAGAGTGCGCCCTTGCAGTGGCGAGGAGGGTTGGGGAAAGTGCAAGGGAGAGGATGACAGAGTGCTTTAACCAGACTCCATGCCCAGTGCAGAGCCCAACTTGGGGCTCCATTTCATGACCTGAGCTGAACCCTGGAGTCCCACACTTAACTGTTCTACCCAGGCACCCCTGTGTAACTATTTTAAAGCTCTATTAGGGAAATTAAAAAAAAAAAAGTTGCCTGCCTAAAATGAGATACTGCACATAGCAACAGATACTATGAATAAAATTTATATCCTCAAACAAATTGATCATGAACTTCTTGGTTACCATGAAAATATTNTCCCCCCCCCCCCCGCCCTACCATCTCGAGAATCATCTCTTATAGATCTTGTTTTACTTAATGGAAAAAACTTACTCTTTACATCCTGTCATTCATAGATACTTTGCTTGACACCCCATTAGTTACTGTGAATTAAAATTGGGATTCTAAAGACAGTGGTTTTAATTTCCACAGAATTGTTTATTATGACTCCTGGTATGCTTATAACTTTGCTTTATCCTTGAAATGGAAATGATACAGACCTTTGTTGTTGTTGTAAGAATTGATCAAAGACATAGTTATTTTAAATGATTGTTACAATATTAAGCAACATTTTCATTTACACTTAGAGACTACTTTGGAAACACCTTTGATGTTTTATATATGATAATGACCTAGCATAATTTGAAAACAAAAATTCTGTCATATTCAGTGCCATCTGTTATCATCATGTTGAAAAATAACATTAGAGTACTGATCTACCAACTTTTTTGAAGTCTCTATTTTGGAGAAGGTAGAATTTTATTTCATAATAATTTATAAAAAATTCTTTTGATTTGGGGGGTGTGAGTGGGAGAGAGATTACTTGATGTGTGGAATGGACCAGGGGAAGATTATTAGCTTTACAATTGAAACCTTTCCTTTGTCCAAAATTTTAAACGTGGGATTTGAGAGGCTGGGGATCGGAGAAAGTAGTATTACCTAGTAACTAAAAGTACAGATTTTGAACTGTGATTCAGTTGACAACTCCCTTACTTCCTTTAGGACTTCAGACTTGATTTTGTGTCTGTGTCCTCATCTACAGACTGGAGGTAGTATCTGCCTTAAAGCTGTCGTGATTACGGCTTAATATTTGCTGAGCACTTTGCATGTTACGATGCTGGAAGTACACACTAAATGCAAGCTATTAATACACTTAAGAGGACTAGATCTGAAATTTTCCCTCATAAAAGAATATAAGTCTTAGTGTTAGTAAAATACTCTCTAGATTATTGTCGTCTAGATAGTGACTAGATAGTTTTAAAACTTTGAAAAATTAAGGGAACTCCTTCCCTTTACCCCAAAGTCTTACTTGATAATTTTATAAAACAGAAAAGTTACCTCTGCAGAAAAGTTTGAGAAGTACTAATCTAGCATATAACAGTACCATTGCCAGAGGTTGTAGAGGGAGTTCAATATACTTTTCTGACATTATTTTCTTCTTAAATAGGTGTGGGTTTTTTCCCCTTATTTTCCTTCATTTTACAGCTTTCTTCTCTGTATTCTGGAGGACATAATCAATGTTCTTGTCTTAGAGACATAATGAAGCCATCACTGAGAACTTTCATATATTCTGTTTCATTTTTAAAGAGTTTTAATTGTGCTGCTTACTTTTGTTTTATGTACTAAGGCACATTAAATAAACTTGTTTTTCTGGTATCTGATATTTAAAAGACATTTCTTTCTCTGGAACCGTGGCACTGACATGTATGAATAGGTGAAATTGTACCTTATCAGCGGAACAATAAATGTTAATAGTGAAACTTGTGCACCCTTCCACAAATACACTCAGTGCTAACATTTAATTCTTTTTGAAAGTTCATGGAGAAGACCTACACCATTTTATACATTCCCCCCAATCTTCATCTTTTTTTCTCTGAATCTTTCATTTTCTTCCTTAGGTTTCCAGAGAATTCTACATCACAGTGCCTATGTCATTCACCTCACTTTATCTCATTGGGTAGGCATTATATAATTTCATCCTAAGAACAAAAACAGCATAGCACAATAAGATATTTTGAGATGGTGTGTACATACACACACACCACATATGTGTACTATTACAGCTTACATAGTTATTTGCATATGTATACTAAATTATAAAGTCTATGTTTGAAATAAATTCAATAAAATAAGTTTTTTCCCCTTCTATGCTTCACTGTATACTCTTTCTTTGGAAACCTCTGGTTTATAGTGCTGTGAGTACCTGATGTTTCTGAGATAAATTATTAAATAACTGCCTGATTTATTTTTCCCATTTTCAGAGTGTACTGGAGATATGACAACAGTGACAGCAGATTTTAATTACTATCTTTTAGTCAAATTTAATGTATGTATTTCTGGTTTATTGTTTCTATCATGCTTTACCCATTACCAAGATACCTGAGTATTAAGTTGTCCCAGTTATCAGATTCCCTCTCAGCTCTAAATCAACTCAATTACATGCTCTGTGATATTGGAGCTTGACCCTTTAAGCATTTCTTCTTTGAGTTCAGCTTTGTTAGTAGAGCATATTGAAGGGACACTACACAAGGAAGGGGCTTTAGTTTTTGTTTCTTAGTCCTACTTCATGACTGCTAGTGGGACAGATATGAGGACCTCCAGTGGTGCTCTACCCCAGGATTAGTGCCCACAGTAGACACATTCTTCGTGAGCTCACAGTCCCAGCCCCAGCTTAGTGACCATCTCACCAGTTTCCCTGACATGTACATTGCACACCCTAAACATCATGTCTCCTTCCTGGAGAGCCAGCAGCTAACACCCAGTACCCCTGCATGTCTTCTTACACCACAGAGAGTTGTTTTCCATGGCCCTCCCTGTTTAAGCATTGTTGGATCAGGTCTCAAGTGTTTCATCTCCCTATGTGTGTTCACTAACCAGCCTATTAGGTCCAGGCAACCCAACCTGGTGAACTTCCTTGCCATCCAGCAGGCTGCAACCACACCTTCTCCTTGGTGCATACCCTAGCTTCTGGGGAGGGCCCTCTTCTATGTTTGTTTCTGCCTTGGATACTCTCACTCAGCCCTCTGGTATTCTTTAGAGTTCTCTTTATACATTTATATATGTTACTCCTCTGTTTTATTTCTTTAAGTGGAACTTTCACTTTTCAAATTACTGTGTGGTTCCTATTTCTTGGTTGGACCCTGATGCATTAGATGAAAATGAAATAAATTACATTCTGTATTTATGCATAAAACCTGTAGATTGGTACCAGTACTTTTTCCCTCATACACACGGTATTATTTGGGTCATCACCTCGTCCATGGAAACTTAGTTTAGTATTAAAAAAATAAAATAACATCGTTGTAAAATTCAGTTATTCATTCAAGTGGGATTATAACTGTGTAGGAGTCATCCTTAAAAGTCTCTGGCACCTGCGTGGCTCAGTCGGTTGAGCGTCCGACTCTTGGTTTTGGCTCAGGTCATGATCTCAGGATCCTCGGGTTCAGCCCTCAGTTGGGCTCTAGGCTCAGTGGGGCATCTGCTTCCACTCTCTCTCTGCACCCCTCCGTCCCACTTGTGTGCATGCTTACATGCGTGTGCTCTCTCTGAAATGAATAAATAAATTTTTAAAAAGTCACTGGTCCCAAAAGTTGTTGAGATGAGGGAATGGAATAATTGTGTGTGTTTTCATAGTTAATTATGTCTCTAAACAGTCAAGAAACATCAAGCGAGAACTTTTCAATCCTATTAAGTTATTAGCATATTTGATAGCTCAAGAAATTTCCACTTGGTCATTTCTATTTGAATAAATTAGCAAATGGCTGTCATGTGAGTTATCTTTTAAAATTTTACCCAAATAGGAGGTTGGATTAAAAGAAAAGCACACCCACACCCCTAGAAGATGTGGGACTGGTAAGGAATGGATACACAGAAATGCTGTTGTGACCAGTTTATTAGTAGTGCTAACTTGTTAAATGTTTTATTTGTAGACATGTAAATTTGTTCATTTACATATTTGAATCCTGTGGGTATTTAAAATCAGTATCTTTGCTAATTTTAAGATCCCTTTATATGTTTCATAACATTTACCACATGTCTGTAGTTATTTCATTGCAGTTGATTGAAGTGTTCTGTTAATACTACTTTCATTCCCCGGAATTTTTCTCAATTCAGTGGATACTGAATTTCTGACTTTAATGTGTTGGCTTTTGTGCACCTTAGTGCTAGTTTTTTTCTTTGAAGCTGTGATATGTATGTATTAAAGATTTTATTTATTTATTTGACACAGAGAGAGAGATTACAAGTAGGCACAGAGGCAGGCAGAGAGAGGAGGAAGCAGGCTCCCCGCTGAGCAGGGATTCCAATGTGGGGCTCGATCCCAGGACCCTGAGATCATGACCTGAGCTGAAGGCAGAGGCTTTAACCCGCTGAGCCACCCAAGCGCCCCTGTATTTAAAATGGATGATGACAGTATCTTTAGAAATTGAAGGAAGAAAGAATAGAATTAATAATAGATAATTGATTCTGTAGCAAAATTTGTTAAATCTGCTGTATCTAGTAGCTTTTATACTGGTACAGAAGTAAAGAATCTGCATATTGTATTAAATAAATTATGTTAAAGTAAAATCAATAAAATAGGGTACTAGACTCTTGTTTGAGGGGTTTCCTATCTCTTGGACCTACTGCTTTAATTTCACTATTTGTGACAACCTTGGGTAGAGATATTATTGAAGATAAAACTGATGCCCCTGGCTGTGTAGATGATGATCTTCCCAATGGAACGTTTATCTAGTTAGTATTTTAAGTAAATTTTTAAAAGCAAATGATGTTTTCTGTAGAGGAGCCCCCCCCCTTTTTTTAAACTTAGGATATAATTACCATCTATAAAGTGAATGTTCTTGAAAAGGAAAAAGTACTTTTTTTTTTTAAGATTTTATTTATTTATTTATTTATTTGACAGAGAGAGAGAGAGAGAGAGACATCACATGTAGGCAGAGAGGCAGGCAGAGAGAGAGAGTAGGAAGCAGGTTCCCTGCTGAGCAGAGAGCCTGATGTGGGGCTCGATCCCAGGACCCTGAGATCATGACCTGAGCTGAAAGCAGAGGCTTTAACCCACTGAGCCACCCAGGTGCCCCTGAAGTACTTTTCAGTAAAGTTACAGATAGGCATTTTCCTCCCTTGCAATGAAAAGATTGGTATTTTATTCTGTTCTTTGACATGTGAAATACTGTAAGGGTGTAATGCACTAGGTAAAGATACTACAAGGGAATGAATCTAATCATAATGGAAAATAGAATTCTTTGCAACAGTAGGAGTAGTAGGGAAGAAAATATAGTATATGTTGCTATCAGATACATTTTTATCTTTCATGCTGGCCCCTGCAAGAAAAATAAAACATGAAATCCATATGGTATATGTTGTATCTTACTAAGAAGTTCCTTTTTTTTAAACATTTTTTTAAAGGCTTCTTCAGTTAACACAGTGTGGCAATTTAACTGAGTAATAATTTTAATTTTGTTGGTGTACTGTTTGTATTCTTTTAGAACTACAAGATACTTTTTTGTATTTATTAATAGAGGTAAAACTCCCAGGCTAATCACAAGTCTTTTTATTTATAGTGTATACTTTTTTTTTTTTAAGATTTATTTTTTATTTGAGAGCACATGTGCTCAAGGAGGGAGGGGCAGAGGGAGAGGGAGAGTGGAAGCAGACTCCTGTCTAAGTGCGGGGCAGAGTCTGTTGCGGGGTGATCCTGTGGCCTCTGAGATCATGATCTGAGCCAAAATCAAGAGTTGGACACAACCGAGCCATCCAGGCACCCCTACAACGTATGCTTTAATGTTATTTTGTATTCTTGGAACATTATGCCATGCAGGAAAAAAAGGGTTTCTTACTATTTCTCTGAGTATTAGGCAAGCTTACTATCCAAGTTAGAAACAAGAGGGTGTGTGTGTGTGTGTGTGTGTGTGTGTGTGTGTGTGTGTGTGTGTGTGTGTGTTTCTGTTAAGGAACATCTAGAATAATTTATAGGGATGTGTGGATACGTCTTAAGTAGATAATTTCAAGTAGATAATAATGGGAAAATATGGGTAATTTAGGGAAGAATGAATGGAATAGAAGAGTCTCCAAAAACAAGCTGCCTTGGTACTGCTGAGTGCAGTGTTTTGTTTTGTTTTTTTTTTAAGTTCCTGTACTCCTGAACCCATCCTTTCTCTGAAAACTCGAAACTTTTTCTTAACTAACACTGTATTAGCAGCAGCAAGTCTTCATGGAGTAGTTGAATAGGGCAAGATTGTTGGGTGTGGTTTTATAAGTTCAGGATTCCATTTGTGCTGTCATCACTCAGGTCTTTAACAGTTATTATGTGAGTGAATAAATTACCTTTTTTCCTCTCTAAGTGATCTTGTGTTGCATTTCTCATCCTAATAAAAATAGTGATTAAATTTTTAGGTAAAAAGTGCTTACGTAAAACAATTTGTCAACTCTTTCAGACTTAAATACATAAAAAATGTTGTGAATTATGGGTACAGATCAATCGTGTTAACTATCAGGGAACTTTTTTTAAATCATCTTGTCCAGTAATTCACTTGACTAAATCTCTGGGTTCCAAGGCCTGGCCACTTAGTACTGGAAAATACATATATCCATAGCCAGGTCTATAGCCGAAGGGCTGTTGGATGAACCTATTGCATGGACAAATGTTTGATATTTACTGATGATTAAAAACTACTGTCATTACTTAACCATTTGTCTCCGCCAGCAGTGACAATAAATGTCTACAAGCCCAGGAATGTAAAATAGGTAGGGAAAGACTAGTAAGGAACCATAGTTCTACCCAGTTTCATTAACTGCTGACTACCTCCTTACTACTGACTGCTGTGTGAGAATTCTGGCCTATTGTTGCTGGATCTTCTGATTTCTCAAGAAGAACTAGAAATCCAGATTCTTAGTATAACATCACAATTTTGAAATATTGGCAACTAATTAAAAATGTTTGGGGGAAAAACCCCCATACACTGTATGAGCCAAACAAAACATGTCTGAGTAAATTTATTCCTGGATATTTTGAGTGATCTATCATTTGGCAGAAACAGGACATGAAAAACAGTTCCTCCTTCCGAGTGAAGGAGGTTCTTTATGGTCCTCTTTGGTTCTTTATGATTCCATCACAGTCTGTGTGTTTCCATTTTTCATTTGCATCCCTGAAAATTGTCATCTCTTGAATGCCTCTGGAAAGAGAGGTGTACAAATAGCCAATGAGGTAAGGGGAGGGAAACAACTCAGGTTGCCTTGGTACCTAATTTGAAATAGAGAGATCTCTAAGGTAAAGAGTCCCATTGGCAGATAGGTTGAAATCTCTTAACCATCTTCCTGGTCTTCTTTTCCTGCTTTGTTTAACTTAATTTATCCTGAGGCCTAACAGATTTTTAGCTAGTGTTTTAACTTTCCAAAACTATTTAAACATTGTATATGTGCAAGTGTGATTTTTATGAATATTTCAGTGGAAGAAGAGAACCAGTCAGATAACACTTGCTTGCAACCATGTTAACTTGCAACTAACATGATTAAAATTTATAAAGTATACTTATGTTAAAATTAGTTTATAAAATATCAGTATTGCTTAATTTTTTGCATTATCTGAGAAAATTCTCAAGTTTAGATTAATAATGGCCAGCTGTATTAGCTTCTCATTATTTTAGGAAGTTTAGTTAACAGTGTTGAAAGAGCCAGTATCAAGTTTGATAACCAGGTAAAAATAACCAATATCAAGTATGAAAACGAGTATAATAATGAAGGGTTTTTAAAAATATAAAGCTTAGGGACACTTGGGTACCTCAGTTGGTTAAGCATCTGCCTTTGGCTCAGGTTATGATCCCGGGGACCTGGAATGGAGTCCTGCATTGGACTCCCTGCTCAGTGGGGAGTCAGCGTCTCCCTCGCCTCTCTCTCTTTTGCATCCTTTTGCATTCTCTCTCTCTCTCAGGTAGATTAAAAAAAAAAACACTTAAAAAAATACAAATCTTAAAAATAAATAATTATAAATACAAATCTTTTTTTTTGTTGTTTTTGGAATTTAGGCTCCACATGAAGCCCAATTCAGGGTTTGAACTCATGACCCTGAGATCAAGACCTGGGCTTGATCGAGAGTTGAATGCTTAACCAATTCAGCCACCTGGGTACCCCGACAAATCTTTTTTTTTTTTTAATAAATTTTTTATTAAAATAGTTTTAAATTTACAGAAACATTGTGAAGACAGTACATTGAATTCCCAAATACTTCACAGCTAGTTCCCCACATTAGTCACATTTTGCATTAGTATGATACATTTGTCACAATTAACCAATATTGATACAGTATCATTAAAATCTATATTCAGATTTCCTTAGTTTTTATCTTAATGTTTTTTTCTGTCAGGATCGCATCCAGGATTCCACATTAACTTTTGGTTGTTCTATCTCTTTTGGGCCTTCTGAGCTGAGACGATTTCTCAGACTTTTCTTATTTTTGATTACTTTAAGTTTTGAGGAGTACTGGTCAGATATTATGTAGAATATTCCTCAGTTGGAATTTGTCTAATGTTTTTCTCTTGTTTAGGCTGGAGTTATGCTATTTTGGCAGGAAGATCACACAGGTAAAGTGCCGTTGTCATCACAGTCATATTAAGGGTGCATATTATCAACATGACCTAACAGTGTTGATGTTAACTTTGGTCACCTGGCTTAGCAGTGTTTGTCAGGTTTCTCCATTGTAAAGTCATTCTTTTTTAGCGCTTTCCATACTGTACTCTTTGGAAAGAAGTTACTGTGTACAGCCCACAATTAAGAGGTGGGAAGTTATACTCTACTTCCTTGAGAGTGGAGTCTAGGTAAATTATTGGGAATTTTTTTCTATAGGAGGTTTGTCAACTTCTCCTGCATTTATTTATTCAGTCACTTATTTACATAAGTATGGATTCATGGATATTTATTGTATACTTTGTGTTATAATTCAGTACTATATTTTCTTGCCCAAATTGTTCCAGCTTTGGGCATTGGGAGCTCTTCCAGTTGACTAATGTATGCCTTTGACATTGCTCTTCACCCCAGTCCATGTGTGTGTGTGTGTGTGTGTGTGTGTGTTGCGCATGGATGTGTTTTAGCACAAGTCTTTTGATCTAGAAGAAAAAATTTTAAAATACAGGTTACGTTTTATGTACTAATTATCCCTCCATTTTTACACCCTTGTTAACCCTAAAGCCCCATAATTAACAAAATACAACTACTGTGGTTATGCCCTACTATCAGCATTCTTCATTCAAGTACTTTCTGAGGCATTGGTGAACATTGTCAAGATAGAAGATCCTAGAAGATTTTGAAGTTCTTAAAGCAGTGAAGAATGCCCATGCTTGCTACTGGGAAATTTATCAGGAAATGGAGTTTTTAGGCAAGTGGATATATATTTTTAAGACTGAAGAAAAAAATTCCTTCAAAGGAATGTTTAAATAGCTAAAAAACATCTTTGAGGCTTAACTTTGTTTTACTTTTGATCAACTTTAATAGCTTTTGGTGATATAAAACTCATTTCCAGTCATTGGACTTTCATATATAATCAGCCTGTATAGTTTGATTTAGTAGGAGCCAGTGAAGTCATTGGTTGGGATGGGGTGTCACTGATGTTAATATATTTATAGAAATGTAATTCAGTCATCAGCATCCCAAGTCAGTTCTAACAGTTTTCTATATAGTGGAAACATCTTTTAAGACAGATATACTTGTGATTAGCTTTTCTTAACCCTCTACTATGTAGTATTATTAGCCCCTTTCCAGTTTTTTTCTTCACTATTTCCTTTTTTAAGTTATAAAAATAACATTCTTGTTATTTAAAAATCCAAACAGTACGTAGATTATCATCTTCTCTGTCCTGTTCCACTTTTTTACTCCTGAAGTAACTAGTTACAAAATTGAGTATCCTTCAGACGTTTTTCTGTGTATTCACATAAGTATAATTCATACTGACATGTTCAAGCTTAAAAAGTGGGATCATGTATATTCTGTGCCATACACTTTTTTCACCTTATGATATATCCTGATCATCATTCCATGTCAATACTTTTAAAACTACTTCATTTTTTAAATTAATTTAATTTTTTTTAAGATTTCATTTATTTATTTGACACAGCGAGAACAAGCAGTGGAGCAGCAGGCAGAGGGAGTGGGAGAAGCCCAATACGGGGCTCAATCCCAGGACCCTGGAATTGTCACCTGAGCCGAAGGCAGATGCTTAACCAACTGAGCCACCCAGGCACCCCTTGAGATTTTATATTTTTAAGTAATCTTTACACCCAACGTGGGGCTCTAACTCATGACACCAAGATCAGGAGTCACACACTTTTTTCAGCTGAGCCAGCCAGGCGCCCCTACTTTATTCTTTTTAAATAAAACATTTCATAGTATGGACATACCATAACTTATTAAAGTGTCTCTATTAGTGACATTTATGTTATTTCCAATATTTTGGATTATGGGAAATGTCAGAATACCCTTATATCTCTATATTTTGCACGTATGTGGCAGTATTTGTTTAGGATTATTTTGTGGAACCAGAATTTTTAGTTTAATGGTTGTGCCTATGTCACCTTGACCTCTGGAAGACTATACTGATAAACATTCTACAGCACTGGTTGTTTTTAAAGTTTTATACTTTTTGCCATTTTGCATGGTGAAATGGTGTCTCCTTGTGATCTCTATTTCTGACAACTGTGAAGGTTTAATTTCTTTTTCTTACACATATACTTTGCAATGAAGAAGACTTTCAAAAGTTTTAATTTTCCATCTCTGAATAGGGGTATTGAGGGGGCTATAGTAAAAGTAGTTTTCAGGTAATTTCCATTTTAGGAGTCTTTCTTGGTACCTCTGCATTATAGTTAATGTTTTTTTAAAAGTAATATGATTTTGAACCATTAATGTTTAAGCAATATTTAATATATGTTGATTGGTATTTTCTTTTTGATTAGTTTCAAATTAGTTCTATAAATTTCATTACTTATATCAGAAAATTCAGACAGCCAGGGGTCTGTGTCTTAAGTGACACTTATTTGTTTTAAACTTTGTCAGGTCTGGTTCCACAGAACAATCCTAAACAAACTTTCTCTGTATCCTCACCAAAACTTGGTATTGTCTGTCTTTTTAATTAAAGCCATTCTAGTGGATGTGTAGTGGTTTCTTGTGGTTTAATTTGCATTTCCCTGATGATTAATGATACTGAGAATCTTTTCATGTACTTTTTAAGCCATTTGTTTTCTTTGGCAAACTGTCCATTTAAAACCTTTGCCCATTTTTGAGGAGTCATTTGTCTTTGTAACATAGAGTTGTAATACTTCTTTATGTATTCTAGATACAGGGCCTTTTTCAGATATCACTTAAAAACATTTTCTTCCAGCCTGTGCCTCTTTTAATTTTTTAATCTTTTTTTTTAATGAGAAATGCTTTTTCCCCCCATTTTTTGAGGTATAATTGACAGATAAAAATTACATATATTTAAGGTGTGCAAGATGGTAATTTGATATATACATTATGAAATGATTACAGTCAAGTTAATTAAAACATTCATCACCTCGCAGTTGCCAGTTCTCTCTGTGTGTGTGCACGTGCACCTGCGTGTTGAGATCACTTATTTACTCTCTTACCAAATTTGAAGTATACAATACATATTATTATATATTAATTCCGGTCACCATGCTAAACATTAGATCCCCAGAATCTATTCATCTTATAACTGAATTTCTCAGTTTCCCTCACCACAGCCTCCAGTCGCTGCCAACCATCACTCTGTATTCTCTGTTTCTGTGAGTTTGACTTTTTTTTAAAGATTCTATGTATGACTGACATCATACAGTATTTGACAGTGTTTGGCTTATTTCACTTAGCATAATGTCCTCTAGGTTCGTATATTGTAGCAAATAGCAGGGTTTTCTTTTTTTTTTAATGGCTGAATAATACTCTGTTGTAAATATATACATTTTCTTTTTTCATTTGTCAACAGTTGGGTTGTTTCCATATATTGGCTATTGTGAGTAACGCTGCAGTGAGTATGGAAGTGCAGATACATTTTTGAGATACCGATTTCATTTCATTCAGGTATATACCCAGAAGTGGAATTGCTAGATCATATGGTAGCCCCCTTTTTAATTTTCTGAGACACCCCATACTGTTTTCCACTATGGTGGTACCGGTTTACATTCCCACCAGCAGTGTACATGGGTTCCTTTTTCTCCACACCATGGCCAACACTTAACCTGTTATCTTTCTGATATTAGGTGTGAGGTGGCATCTCATTGTGGTTTTGATTTGCATTCCCTGATTAATGATGTTGAGCACCTTTTCATATACCTGTTGGCCATTTGTATGCGCCCTTTGGAAAACCGTCTCCAGGTCCTTTGCCAATTTTTTAATTGGATTTTTGTTGTTATCGAGTTGTATGAGTTCCTTATTCATTTCAGATATGTATATTTCAGGTATCAACCCCGTTTTCAGATACATGATTTGCAAATATTTTCTCTCATTTCATGTTTCCTTTTAATTTTGTTGATTGTTTCCTTTGCTGTGCAGAGCTTTCCGGTTTGATGTAGTCCCCCTTGTCTATTTTTGCCTTTGTTGCCTGGGCTTTTGGTGTCATAGCCAAAAAAATCATTGCTAAGACCACTGTCAAGGAGTTTTTTGTTTTTTAATATTCTAGGAATTTTATGGTTTCAGGTCTTATATACATTTATGTCTTCAATATATTTCAGGTTATTGTGAGTGGTATGAGATAGGAGTCCAGTTTCATTCTTTTGTATGTGAATATTCAGTTTTCTCAAGACCATTTATTGAAGAGACCATTTTATGAAGAGACTGTTTATTTAAGAGTCTTTCCACATTGTCTGTTCTTGGCACCCTTGTCAAAAGTTTAGTTGACAAAAAAACAAACAAAAAACCCAAAAAGATTGGTTGACCATATATGTATGGGTTTATTTCCATGCTATTACTTTCCATTGATCTGTATGTCTCTTTTTATGCCAGTGTCATACTGTTTTGATTACTCTAACTTCATAATATAGTTTGGAAATCAGGAAATGTTGATACATCCATCTTTGTTCTATCTCAGGATTGCTTTGGTAATTTGGGGTCTTTTGTGGTTCCATACAAATTGTTCTTTCTTTGTGGCAAATGTCATTGGAATTTTTATAGAATTGCAATAAATATGTGAATTGTTTTGGGTATTTATAGACATTTTAACAATATTCCTCTAATCCATACGCATGGGCTTTCTTTCCATTTACGGGTTTCTCCCACTGTCCAAAGTAGAGCGTTCTTATGAAACTTTTCATAAGTGAAAATTGTGTAAAGTGATGAAGCAATTACCATTTCATAAAAGCAAAAATTCTCCTCAGATTTCTTTTAGTTAGTGAAAACAGATACTAATGTAGGTTTTTAGTAAAAGCCTAAGTGGCATTAAGTGAACTTTCAGATTGTAGGGGAAAACTATATCTTCTGCAGTTTTTTTAGTTGATGTCTTAGAGTTTTCAGGGTAGTCACCTCCTTGGTTAAATTTATTCCTAAGTATTTTACTGTTTTTGGTGCTATTGTTAGTGGGACTGTTTTCTTAATTTCTTTTTCAGATAATGTTACTAGTATATAAGCATGCAGCTGATTTTTGTATTTTAGTTTCATACCTTGCAACTTTACTGAATTTGTGGGGGTTTTTTAAAGATTTTTTTTTTATTTATTTGACAGAGAGAGACAGCAAGAGAGGGGGAACACAAGCAGGGGGAGTGGGAGAGGGAGAAGCAGGGTTCCCATTGTGGAGCAGGAAGCAGGATGCGGGTCTCTGTCCTAGGACCCTGGGATCGTGACCTGAGTGGACTTGAGCTGACCATGTCAGCCGAAGGCAGACGCTTAATGACTGAGCCACCCAAGAGCCCCTGAATTTGTGTCTTTTCATTTTTTAATGACATTTTTGATGTGTAAAATTTTTAATTTTGATAAAATCCAATTCAACTGTTTCTTTTTATAGATCACACTTTTACTGTTGTATCTACAAACTCTTTTCCTAACCCATTGTCACTGAGATTTTATCTTACATTTTCTTCTAGGAGTTTTATTTTTTATTTTTTTTTTTAAATTTTTTTTTTTTATAGATTTTATTTTATTTATTTCACAGAGGGAGAGAGATCACAAGGAGGCAGAGAGGCAGGCAGAGAGAGANAAGATTTTATTTATTTATTTCACAGAGGGAGAGAGATCACAAGGAGGCAGAGAGGCAGGCAGAGAGAGAGAGGGGGAAGCAGGCTCCCCGCTGAGCAGGGAGCCCGATGCGGGCCTCGATCCCAGGACCCTGAGATCATGACCTGAGCCGAAAGCAGAGGCATTAACCCACTGAGCCACCCAGGCGCCCATCTTCTAGGAGTTTTATAGGTTTGGCTCTTCATTTAAGTATGGTCCATTTTGAATTAATTTTTATATGTGATGTAAATATGTCATTTCCCTTTTATGCATGTGAATATCCAATTGTCCCAGTATGTTGAGAATGGATTACATCCCCTCATAGCTCAGCTTATGTCGATTAACATTTTTCCTGGGAAGAGGTAACTTTTTGTTTTTAATCAAAGCTCCTTGTGGATCACTGAATATAATATAAATGATTAAAAGTTATAGAAATGAAAAAAATTGAGCATCTTTTAAGCTGGGCTTCCTGCAGTTGTATTTCATGTTCTGAGGTAAGTATACTAGTCCATTTGGGCTGCTATAACAAAAATATCATAAACTGAGTAGCTTAAAAGCAACAGAAATTGATTTCTCACAGTTCAGGAGGCTGGAGAGTCCAGGAGCAAGGCACTGGTAGATCCAGTGTCTGGAGAGAGCCTACTTTGCTGTTCATAGACTGCGTGTGCCTTCTTGCTGTGTCTCACATGGTGGAAAGGGCAAAGGAGCTTTCTTGAACCTCTTTTATAAGGGCATACTCACATTCATGAGGGCTCTACCTTCAGGAGACCTAATCACTTCTCAGAGGCCCTACCTCCTAATACCATCGTTTTGGGGGTTAGTATTTCAGCATATGAATTTTGAGGTGCACATGTTTTCAGTCCATAGCAGAAGGGATATCATAAATGTGGTAGTTGACGCATGATAGACATATCCGGTAGACTCTGGTACCTTTTCTGGCTGAGTCCCAGCAAGTTCAGATTGAAACTCATGCTGTTATTATTTACAGTATCTTGACTCTGCTTCTTTGAATATGGTTATGTGCAAATGGGTTTGTAGGTTCCTGGACATAGTAGGGTTAAATTCTGTGTAGAGGGTTTCTCTCTCCCCTGCCCTGCAGGATTTTGGACGTCCCATGGGGCATTGAGCTGTATGTTGAAATAAAGTCATCTCTCTAGACTTGAGCCATGTGCTTCCCTTCACTATGACTGCTGGAATCATGATATAAAGGTACAGGACCACCAGACATATGCTGTCATGGTTCTTGGAATATAAATACAAAGTTAGAAATGTTGTGGAGATTAAACTCCATGGTCAAAATTTTCCTTTTTAGGGTGCCCTATGTACAGAAATAATTATATAACATTATGAGAATTAGTTTATTGGATGGGATCCAAAAACATTCCTTCTAGGTTATGTAGTATGCATTTTTTTGTCACTACTTCCATTAGATCAAGCTTCATAGGAAGTTAGTCACTTGTGAGCATTGTGAATAGTTTAGTATCAAACATGTTCATATTGATCCAATATTGACACCCTCTACACCAAGAAACTGATCTGGTTGCAAGTGTAAGGCTTGCTTATTGCAAAGGATATACTCTACAAGAACTTGACCATGAGAGGGTAGGCAGTAGAAAATTGGGGATCATGATGTTCCTGCCACCAAAGTGCTGTGAAGAAAGTAGGCCTTGGAGTCGGAGAAACTCTGGAGAGTGAGTGTTTATAGCATCTATATTGAAGATTTTTTTGGATTGGGAGCTACCAGAAGTTCAGTTTCTGAATGATTACCTCACTCCCTAGAATGAGTGTATGAGAGTGTGAATTATGTTATTGAAAATTGATTTTCTTTGTCATAGTAAAACATTTATTAAAGTGATATTGGTTATTCGAGATTCTACATCTTAAATCATGGATTGCAGTGTAACATGGAGTGATACAGAACTCAATGCCAGTGTAGGCTTTTTTCTTTACTTCTTTGAAAAAAATACTTTTAGGCCAGAAGAAGAAAAAATTTTGATTTTTAAAAGGGGATGAACCATGGTCTAATGGAGCCAGTTCTGCTAGCGTGAGACTTCTGCTTTGGCTCCTGTGGGTACTTTCTTCAGAACACTGGTTCAACAGTTAGCCTTTGTGAACTGAAACATTTTTTGAACTTTATCCAATAAAAATATCAGTGGCAACTTTTTTTCTAGAGAGAGAGAGAGAGAGAGAAAGGGATTGTGATGCTCTTCAGGTTAATTTCAGCATTTCTGGAGCCTGAAGTGTTCCTCACTGCTTTGAAGGAGTCAGCACTCAGATGATGGACAGGGTGGAAGCATCTCCAAAGTGGATTCTGAGGATGGTGTTAAGAAGAAAGGGTGCTTAGCTACTGTGTATCTTCCCAACACCTGAATGGCTTTAGGAACCTAGATTACTGGTTTTAATAATAAAGATTATAACTCAAGAACAGCCAGATGGAAAAGATGCACAAGGCAAGGTGGGCAGAAAGGGCACAGAGCTTCTATGACCTCTCCAGGGATGTTGCTCTCCCAGTACCTTCTTGTGTTTATCCTGAAAGCTTCCATAATTGATTTTCTTTCTGAAGTGCCCTGAAATAGTTAAAATAGTGGTCATTTGCCAAGGATAGTAGACTAAGATGTGAGGCAGTAAGTATTAGGACCAGAATAATGTAAAAGTAAGATGATAAAATGATCTTGGATTTCATTTTAAATAAGAGACTCTCCTGAATTCTCACTGTTTAGAAGAAAGGTGTATGAAAGTAGCACCCTTAGAAGAAAATATGGTGGTGGAAAGTCAAACCTGAGGTACAGAGGCAGACTTGGGAGTTGGAAGTGATGTAGATGAACATCAGTTCTTTAATCAGACTTCTGACAAACTTGGTAGTTGGAATTCTCTTTGATGTCTTTGAATTGTCTGCCATAATGACATTTCTATTTTTCCTCTCCAGTCTGTATTACTTTCATTTCTTTTTTTAATTGCACTGATTAGTCGTATGGTGTTGAATAGAAACAGTGGTAGCAGGCATTTTTGTTTGGTTTCTGATTTTAAAGGGAAATGATTTTAACCTTCACTCTCACCCATTCTAGTCAGAAGTACCTTCTTATCCCAAAGTCTACCTGGGATTTAAGTTGTCACAATTTTATCTTTAATACCAGATTAGCCATTTAGCTAATAGTTTCTATCCTTGGCCCATTTCAATTGGATTGTGTATGTTTCTCCCTCCCTCCCTCCCTCCCTCCCTTCCTTCCTTCCTTCCTCTCTCTTTCTTGTAAGAGTTTTTATATTATGAATATATTAATAAGCATTTTTTGGGACTATGGATTGGAAATATTTCTTCCCAGTTCATGGCTTTTCATTTGATTTTTTTGTGGGGTTTTTTTTTTTTTTAAGATTTTATTTATTTATTTGACAGAGAGAGGGAGAGAGTCTATACGCAGGCTGAGAGGCAGGCATAGCGAGAGGAAGAAGCAGGCTCCCTGCCAAGCAGAGAGCCCAATGTGGGCCTCGATCCCAGGACCCTGAGACCATGACCTGAGCCGAAGGCAGAGGCATTAACCCACTGAGCCACCCAGGCGCCCTTTTTGTGGGGTTTTGATGGACAGAAGTTTTAAGTTCTAATGTTGCTGCAGTTGTCATTGTCTTCCTTTATGGTTTTGTATTTTGTGTCTTATTTAAAAAGTCCTTCATTTTCCCTTGAGGTAATTCTTATGTTTTCTTCTTGAAATTTTCAGGTATTACTTTTCACGTTTTTGTATTTAATCCATATGGGTATGATTTGGCTTTATGCTGGGAATAGTTGTAATTTTCCCTGGGTAACTGGTTGTTTCATCATTATTTAAGGAATAGTCTCTAATTTACTCACTGACTTCTTAATGCCACATATTTTATATACTAAGCCCCTATGCATACCTAGTAGCGATGTTTTAAAGCTCTGACTCTTGGGACACCTGGATGGCTCAGTGGGTTAGGCAGCTGCCTTCAGCTCAGGTCATGATCCCAGGATCCAGGGATGGAGTCCTGAATCAGCCTCCTTGCTCAGTGGGGAGCCAGCTTCTCCCTCTGCCTGCTGCTCCCCTTGGGTGTGCTCTTTCTCTCTAACAAATAAATAAAACCTTTTAAAAAAAAACTGATTCTCTTCTATCATTTACACCTGTACCAATATCAAATTCTCTTAGTTTTTCTTTAGGATAAGTTTTGCTATCTCATTAGGGCAAATACTCCCACCTTGCTTTTCAAAATTGGTTTGTCCTTTTGTATGAATTTCACAATCAATTTCCCAAGTTATATGAAAAATCCAATGGGGGAATTTCATCAACATTGCTTTGATTTTATAGATTAAATTTGGGTTACATTGTCATTTTTATTAATTTTATCTTACTACATCCATGAATGAGGTTATTTCCATTTATGCAGGCCTTCTTTTATGTCTTTAAGTGAAGTTTCATATTTTTTTTCTGACAAGATCTTAAAAATATTTTGTTAAATTTATTCCTAGGTATTTCATGGGTTTAGTTATTGTGAATGGTATTTTTTAACAGTTATATTTTCTAGTTATTTACTTGTGAACAGAATTGATTTTTTGCATTGGCTTGATAACTCTGCAGCATATTGAATTCCCTTCAACTTCTTATGTATGCGTTGTCTGCAGTAATGACATTTTAAAAAAAATATGTATTTATTTTTTACTGAGGCCAGCTTTGGGCTCTAGACTGGGCATGGAGCCTACTTAAGATTCTTTCTCCTCCTCTCTCTCTGCCCCTCTCCCTGCTGGTGTGTGCTCACATGCTATTTATTCATTGTTGCAAAGAAGGTTTTGTTTTGTTTTTTTTTTCTTTACCTTGAATGGGTTGCATTTTTCTATGTTCTTTTTTGAGTAATTACTGAAATAATCATATAGGTCCCCTTTAAATTTATTATTATGGTAAATTTGTAAATAGATTTTTCTAATTTTAAACTGGCCTCGTATTGCTAGGATAAATCTTACTGGATCCAGAATACATTTTAAAAATACGTTGTAGCCATACTTTCCTTCCTGAATAACTCAGTCCTTATCTTTAATCCATTACACAGGGTGAAATAGGTAATCTGGGGATGGGGGGCAGGGGTGCTGCATTGACTCAGAGTGAGTGTCAAAGCCCAGATTAGGCAAAGAGCGTATCTGCACAGAGTAGTAGCTCAGTGGGGCAGGAGTCAAGCCCAGTTAGGATGACGAATGCTCCATAGGGAGGTGGCTCACATAGCTGTGTGTGGAGATTTAGAGCCCAAGTGTGATGAGTAGAGAACATCCGTGATGGGGGAAGGGAGCAGCCTGAGGTGGGGCTTCACAGCTGGACCAGAGTAAGGGGGGGACATTTCTGTCAGAGCCTAAGCAGAGGGACAAAGGGTGGTTCGGGGGTGTGTATGGAATTACCTAGAGAGACAGCCAGTTCCAGCATGCTAAGTCAGAACCCAAAAGTAGGGCAGACCCTACTTTATACTTTAATCAGATGATCAAAGGGAATGTCATAATGGGACAGATTGAAATCAGGTACCACTTATTACAATGAGATACAATGAGAAGAAATCACTCATCACTTCAGTGGTATTCCTGCCAAAATGCATAATGTGAATATAATTACAGGAAAATACCAAACTCAAATTAAGGGGCATTCTACAAAATAACTATAATCTTTGATAGTATAAGTCCTAAATAAGTCTTAGAGAATGAAGGGACATGATAACTAAATACATTGCATGGTTCGAAACTGTATACTTTTCTCTACAAGGAGTGATCAGGATAATTGGCACACTTGAATGGTGTCTGAGAATTAATTGGCATTAACTTATCAATATTTATTTCCTGAGTTTCATGTTCATACTCTATTTACATAGGAGGTCCTTGTTTGTAGGAAATGCATACACGTATTTAAAGGCAGTGGGGTGGGTCATGGAGGGTAGGGAGGGGAAAAAATGAAACAAGATGGGATGGGGAAGGAGACAAACCATAAGAGACTCCTAATCTCACAAAACAAACTGAGGGTTACTGGGGGGTGGGAGGGCAGGGATAGGATGGATGGGTTATGGACATTGGGGAGGGTTTGTGCTATGGTGATGCTGTGAAATGTGTAAGCCTGATGATTCACAGACCTGTACCCCTGGGGCAAATAAAATAAATAAAGGCAGTGGGGCATCAGGTTGGCAACTAACTTCCAAATGGTTCAGGAAAAATTTTTCTCTGTACTGTATTTCCAGCTTTTCTGTAACTTTGTGATTGTTCCAAAATATTTTTAAAATTTTTAAATGTTTATTGCAGGATTTGATTTAGTAGTATTTAGGATTTTTAAAAAATATTTTATTTAGGAGTTCCTGGGTGGCTCAGTGAGTTAGGCATCTGCCTTCAGCTCAGGTCATGATCCCAGGTCCCAGGGATAGAGCCCCACATCTGGCTCCCTGCTTAGTGGAGAGCCTTTTTCCTCTCCCTCTGTCCTCCCCACCCCCCCACTCATGCGTGCAAGCACGTGCTCCCTCCCTCTCTTGTTCTCTCCAATTAATACATAGTCTTTTTTTTTTTTTTAAGATTTTATTTATTTATTTGACAGATAGAGATCACAAGGAGGCAGAGAGGCAGGCAGAGGGAGAGGGGGAAGCAGGCTCCCTGCTGAACAGAGAGCCTGATGTGGGGCTCCATCCCAGGACCCTGAGATCATGACCTGAATCGAAGGCAGAGTCTTAACCCATTGAGCCACCCAGGCGCCCCAAGATCTGCTAGTTGTTAACATTGTGCTGTGTTTGCCTCGTCTCACACTTTATTTTCTCTTTTTCCTGGAGTTTTTAAGTTAGCAGGCATCATGACATTGTCTCCCTTATATTTTTATATCCTAAGGCCAAAGATAGTCCTCACACTCAGGAAATTTAATATTGACATGTTAATATTATCTAATTACAGAGTATGTTTATACTTTTGTGTTTGTCCCAATAATATCCTCTGTGTTTTTCATTGTATCTTTTCTAATGCAGTCAGTTTTGCTTTATCACAACGTATGTATTCCTAGCAATCACCTTGTTCTGCAATTGCACAACAAAAACCACAGGAATTATGGAGAGAATGGGGTTAGAGGCACAGCATTCAAAAACTTCATGTCTCTCCCTCCTTCCCTCTCTCCCTCCTTTTCCCTCTCTCCCTTCCTTCCTTCCTCCTTTCTCCTCTCCCTCCCCCAACAGAGAACCTTATAAAAACATTAGTACTGTTTTATATCCACTTAGTGGTTAAGACATATGTAAGTACTAAAATGAATGTGGTACTTGCCTTGAAAAAGACCTGAAGTTTGCTTGTGGAAGTAGGTGTCAGAAGGGATACAGCTTGCAAGTTATTGTGAGGCGGTGGGAGGAGAGTTCTCTGACATTGAACAGAAAGAGTAATACTGTGGGTGTGTGTAGGTATGGTTCAACACACCTGGTGAACTGATAGAGATGGTACGCTTTTTTAGTTGTGTGTATTTTGCATATTCCTGCACAGCTCAGTTCCGCTAGGTTCAGTTTTCTGCTTTCACCTGATGTTTGTCACCAAAGAAATCACACATAAGCAAGTGGGAAATTCATGTCTTGTTCATACTGTTTTGAAACAAGTGTGTGTGTGTGTGTGTGAAGAAAAAACTATATAAGAAGTTGGAGATAAACATTTGCATCTGTAAATTTCCCTTTTTATATTGCTTTAGCTGCATCCTACAAATTTTGATATTTTGTGTTTTTGCTGTAGTTCAAGTCTAAATATTATTCTTTGTTTTCTATTATGATTTCTTCCAGCCATGATTTAGAAGTACATTTAAAGATTTTCAAGTTTGTAGTTTTCCTTATAGGGGTATTCTTTTGATAATAGTTTCTAACTTTATTTCACTGTGTTCAAAAAATGAAATGTATGATATTGTTAGTGGGTTTTGTGTGTGTGTGTGACTGTCCAGTTTGTGGTTAGTTTTTGTAAATGTTTTATTTGTGTTTGTAAAGAATGCTCATTCTCTAATTGTTTGCCATTTTCTGGAGACTTACTGCTTTATCTGAATTTTTTATATATGTGTTGCTAATTGAATCCAAACTCTTCCCTCAGTTGTGTAAATCTCTTCTCAGTTTATTCAGGTACAGTAGGTAGTCTATTAAGTTTCTCTTGAAATTTCTCCTAGAGCCGTCTGTTAGGTTGCAGTTATTCTTCAGGCCTGTTACACAGCTTTCTTCTTGGATCTTCATCACCTCTCTCTTTGTTAGCTTTCCTTTTCTTGGCTATCACTCACTTCTTTCGGGCTTTATTCTCATTTTGGCAAAATTCTCCCTTCAGTAGCATTCTGGAAAAATGTGCTTAGAAGGTGAAATTTTTGAGAACTTGCCTGTCTGAAAATGACTTTTCTGTCTTAATATTATGATAGTTGGATGGAAATAATTTCCTCTCAGTTTTTAATACAGCACTTCATTTTCCTTTGGCTCCATTGCTGCTCTTGAGAAGTCTGTTTTCTCCTTTAAGTTTATTTTGCTCCTCTTTGTCCTTGAGCTCTGAAATTTTATGAAAAAGTACCTTGCGTAGGTCTACTTTCAGCAATTGTGATAGGCACTCAGTGGGTCTTTCCGTTAAAATCCATGTCCTTAGGTTCTTGGAAATTCACTTGAAGTAGTTCTTTGATTTTTTTCCCTTCCATTTCTCTGTTTTGACTTTCTGGAATTCCTGTTGTTAATTATGGGACCTCAAGCACTGGTCTCCAAATTTCCTTATCTTTTCACTCCTATCCCTTTTATTTTACTTGCTGGGGACATTTCCTCATCTTACCTTCTAGCTCTTTGAGGATTTCATTTCTTCTAGTTTTAATTAAATCTTTTTTTCTAAATATGATACTGTGTTTTGCTCATAGGTCTAATGTATTCTTTCACCTTTGAGGACATTAATGATAGATTTTGGATTTTGTCTTCTTCCATAGTCTCTGCTTACTCCAGGTTTCTTTCTTGTTCGTTTTTTTGTTTTGTTTTGTGTTTGTGTGTGGTTTTTGTTTTTTACCATTCGTTTTGATCTCTCACTATTAGATGCTTTTATCAAATGTCTAGTTGGTCCTTGCCTCTGCATATTTAAAGGTATACTACTGAAAAAGTGATTCAGAGCTCCAAGCCCCTGAATGGGGTTTGTTGTGGTCTTCACCGTAAGGGAACCTAGCTAGTCTTCTCCCCCCCCGCCCCCCCCCCAACGACCGCTGAAAAACCTGGCAGAATCTTTGGGTCTTTCCTCTTGAGTTCCCAAAGAAGGACTCCACTAAAGCCCCTGGAGGTTCTGACAATGACTTTGGGAAGAGGACTTGAGAAAGGGAGCTGCCTGTGTAGTCTGTGTGTAAAGTTGAATTAATGCTTTGTTATAAAAGTAAGATACCTCTCCTCAATTGTGTACAGACACCTTTTTTTAAAGAAAAAGGTCGGGGAGGGGGGGAGAGAAAGAAAACTTCTCTACAGAATAGCTTCTACTGGCAATAGAGAGGAATAGTTCCTAGCTTGGGTCACCTAACTGTGGAGAGGGACTAGGAAATCAGAGAGGCCTAACCACATAAATAGACTTTCAACCAGTCTTCTTCCCCAGGCCCACCTTCACCCCCATTTCTAGAGGCATCTAGTGCTCCCTGTTCTTGAGCCCTTGGTGTTCCTGCAATTAGTGTCTTTATATAAAGTCTCCTTAGGAGTCACTTTTCTTAAAGTGCCACTCTTCTATATGCATTTTAGTGTTTAAAATTTTGTTTCTCTTTCCTGCATTTCTATTTTCTTGGTTTATGTGGGCTTATAGTACTTTGTTAATTTAATTTAATTTAATTTATTTGACAGAGAGATGGAGCACAGGCAGGGGGAGCAGCAGAGGGAGAGGGAGAAGCAGACTCCCCACTGAGCAGGGAGCCCAATGCAGGGCTCCATCCTAGGACCCTGGAATCATCACCTGAGCCGAAGGCAGACACTTAACCAACTGAGCCGCCTAGGTGCCCCTGGGTTTATGCTACTTTAAAAAAATTGTTGTTTTAGTGAAGTTTGGAAAGAGCAAGGTGCAAAAATGTGTGTATCCAGTCCACTATTTTTTTTTAAAGATTTTATTTATTTATTTGACAGAGAGAGATTACAAGTAGGCATAGAGGCAGGCAGAGAGAGAGGAGGAGGCAGGCTCCCTGCTGAGCAGAGAGCCCGATGCGGGCCTCGATCCCAGGACCCTGAGATCACAACCCGAGCCGAAGGCAGAGGCCTCAACCCACTGAGCCACCCAGGCGCCCTCCAGTCCACTATTTTTATACAAAATCTTAAAATAAATTTTAATAACTTTGAAATTTAAAGAGCATTACACACCAAATGCTCAGGGGGTCCAAAAAGTCAAACCTGTAAGATGTTATTTGCCTTCTTTCACCTGTGTACAGTGGAGTCTTCCAGAGGTTACATGCTGTGTGATATTGCAACAGATTAAATGCAGAAATAGGTGAATTATGTTTTTTTCTAAGTCAAACACTGAAGAAATTTGAAAAATGTAAAATAATGGCATTCATTTTACTAATTTTTTGGAAAGTTTTTTCACTGAAAACATTTGTAGTAACATTTGTTATTGTTTTTTAAAATACATCCAAAAATACATAGTTTAAAAATCTTAGTTTTTGTTTCTGATATGGTGAATATCAATGGTTACAACCCACATAAAACACAATCAGTGGTAACCTCAGTAATTTTTAAGAGAATAAAGAGTCATGAGGTCAAAACTTTTGAGAGCTTCTACTCTAGACTATCCTAGATATAAATTGGAACTGAATATGAGTATAAAAGTATAAACATATCCAGCATTCCACTAGTCTCAGCTTTACATAGGACAGTAATGTGGTGTAGTCCTCATGCACGTTAAATTTAGCATCTGTGGTTTTATTCAAAATTCTTTTGTTTTCTAACCTAATAACCCTTAGAGGAACCAAAGGAAGCCATTGGAAGTCAATCTATACTGTCTTTCTCCCTAGAGTCTCTGCTGACTTAGGTAATGAGAAATAGTTTAAGAGCCAAAATGTTAAAGAGTGCATCTTTATTCCCAAGGGGCTGAAACTTAGCTCTTCAAGAGAAAAACTTAGATATTATAATAGTTTGTGGCCCATTAAGAGGTATACAATACATCTGGGTGTTAAAATTTCATTGGAGATGGGGGATGGTTAGGAAAAAAAGTCAAAAATTTCCTTAGGAAGGGATGATAAGGAAAAAGAGGTTGGAAAACACTACATTAGAGAGCCTATTAGAGCATGACCTGTTAACCTTTCTTTTACTTATATTTTTTTCTCTTCTCTAGGCTTGGTCCATAATGCCACAGAGTAGAGGCTGTAATTACAAATACCTCGTTAGGGGTACAGTAGGTCCTTAAAAAGGGAGACAACTAGGTGAAGCTAGTAGCAACCAGAGAGTTTACGCCCAAGGACCTTGGCTCATCACTCAGCTCTAGCCAGTTGTTGTCGTAGTGGAATATGGACCCAAAGTTGCCAAAATTCCTAAATTTTTTAAAAAGAAAAGCCAGAAATCCGAATTTTATGGAAAACTTATTTTTAGGGGTTCCTGTGTAGCTTATTCGGTTAAGTGTCCAGCTCTTGATTTCAGCTCATGTCATGATCTCACGTTGTGAGGTTGAGCCCACCTTGGGCTCCACACTGGGCATGGAGTCTGCTTAAGATTCTCTCAGGCGCCTGAGTGGCTCAGTGGGTTAAGGCCTCTGCCTTCAGCTCAGGTCATGATCTCAGGGTCCTGGGATGGAAGCCCGCATCGGGCTCCCTGCTCTCCAGGGAGCCTGCTTCCTCCTCTCTCTCTGCCTGCCTCTCTGCCTACTTGTGATCTCTCTCTATCTGTCAAATAAATAAATAAAATCTTTTAAAAAAATTCTGTCTCTCCCTCTCCCTTTGCCCCTTCCCCCTTTAAAAAACTTATTTTTAAATATCAGAAGGTAATTTAAATAATTTAAAAATAATACAGCATTCAGAACCTCTGAACCCCTGGTTTAGGACACTCCTACACACACCACAGTAAATGTTAGTCTCTTCCACGGTGATAGGTTGTGTCTTCAAAATATGACTCTCCCACAGCATCCTGAACTCAGAGTCATCTTGCTCCTGCTTGAATAACTGGTGGATCCTCTTGTCCCAAGAGGCTAACCTGTCCTATTTTGGTTAACTGATTATTTGATGGCTCTGCTTTAGAGGAAGCAGAAATATATCTCTTTCAAACTTTAAACTAGTGATCCTAGTTTGTTTTATGAGATGACACAGAATAAACTTTACTCTTCTCTTACATGACAGGTCTTTAGATTTGTGAATTTGACTGGGAATAAAAAATTTCTCCAGAAATATAGAGCATAGAACTTAAACTCTAAAGTCAAACTGTTAGAGTTTGAATTTCTTCACTGCCTCTTAACTAGCTCTGTAGTGTTGGGGCTTGTTACTTTAATCTTTTTATACCCCAGTTAGTCCAATTTTAGTATAGTACTGTAATTTATCTAATTGCTAGTAGGTATTACATGTAAAGCTCTCTGAACAGTGCCTAGCCTATAGTAAATATTCAGTAAATGTTATTATCCAGATTAAGCATCTTTAGCCATCAGTCATTCTTCATATAACACAGTTTTATATTTTCTTGCCATACTTTATTCATTAATGGAAGCAATCTGGTACCTTTTAGGAAAACTTTTCTTTCCCTGACTCTTATCTTCTATACTATCCCCTCACACCTCTCTCACAACCAGATCACAATGACTTTTATGTTTGTTTATATGTATATACACACATAAATACACATACATATATGCACATATACATTCACTTCCTCATTCTTGAGGGTATGTGGACATAAAAACCATTAGACACCCAAACTGTAAGACTGGCTGCTCCCTCACTTTCCTAATAGAACCGTGATTTATTCACGGTTTCCTTCCTTTATACAGCTTTATGCTTCAGATAATCAGGCCCTATCTCCAGCCTTGGAGAATGGATTCTGATTGGTTTAAAAGTCAGCCATGGGGTTCCGTGATGTCTGGGTGATTTTTGACATAGATGTGTTAATGCAGTTCTGGCCATTGAGACCTGAGGAGAAATCTGATGGAAATTGGGTTTGGGGTTTATGAGAAAGGTATCCTTGTTCCTAAATGAGATGCACATGAAGAGATAGTCTCATCTTTCTGGTTACTGCTGAGGCTGTATAAGAAACCTGTTTCACTGTTTTAAGGCCTGGGGATTGGGTAGGGGTACCACGTGAGAATAGCAGAGTAGAAGACATAGGTGGGTTCTTGACATAGGTAGGTTCTTGAAGACATTGTTTTTATTTGTACTTTTTTTCTTTCAAGTTTTTGCTTAAATTCCAGTTAGTTAATATACTGTGTAATATTAGTTTCAGGTATATTGCTTTAGTGAATCCTTGCTTACATACATCACCCAGTGCTTATCACAATCTTGAAGACATTAGTTGAGCTACTACACTAACCAGTCCTGGAACCCACCCTTCCTCTTAATTTCCTATTATGTGAAAAACCTTTTTTATTGTATTCTGCTTTGAGTCTGACTTCCAACTAAAATAAGCTTAATCAATAAAGAGGTTATTTATTCCTAGTATGGCTGGCAAATTGTATAAATAGTACTTCATCTCAGGAATAACTGAAGTAATAGAGGTAAAAAGTACTTTGTAGTTACAGAGTAACACCACAGATGTATAGTTCTCTTATAATAGCACAACCAGTATTTCTTTGTAGTGGACGGAATATTTCACAGAGTGAGGGTGCCTGGCTTTGCAAATTACCAATTCTATTAATAGTGTGCATGTCACTGGACTCTCTTAATTACTACTCTGTAAAACAGAATTAAATGATCTTTAAGGTCTCTTCTAATTCTGTGAAAAGATTAGGAGTCTGATCATTCTGACATTTCCACCTAAAATCCCTTGTATAGATTAAGGCAGTAGATATAAATAACTTTTTTAATTGAAGAAAGCATAATTAACCAGTTTTGTTGAGGATAGTTCCAGTTTCACAGTGGTTCTACTTAGTGTCTTGAGAAATAGTGGAAGCTATATTATCAACACACTTACTGGCTATAAATACCAACTCTCAAAGCTTTATACACATAGATATTTGCTTTTTATAGATAAGATACTTGGTTTTTAAATATTTTAAATATTAAATAGGTAGATATTTGGTTTTTAAACCAAAGAGATATTTGGGTTTTAAAAAACCAGCTTTTTAACTTATTTTCTTACATGTAATCATTATGAGAATATCATCAATTTCTCATATTATCTCAATCAGCTGTCATCTTTCTACCCTCTCCCTAGTTACATTATTCCCAGACTATTAAATAGCCACCTGAGTGGTCTCATTTTCACTAGAATCTGCTTCTCCCTCTTTCCTCATCTGTAAAATGAGGTGAAGAGAGATAGTTTTTAAGGTCCTTTCTGGTTTTAACATTCTGTGATTTGTCAGTTATTTTTCTCATCAGTTCAGACTCTATTAAACCCAAAAGAATTCATCTTTGGTTACCTATTGGAGTTAAGTTTAAGAACTTCTTTCATCCGAGGACAGTAGAACTCAGTTCATAAAGGAAAGAAATAATGGATGAGTACCCTTTGCCGAGCTAGACATATCAAGAAATGTAGGTCTTGGGAAAAATGTAGGTACAAGCATACCTTGGAGGTACTGCAGGTTCAATTCCAGACCACTGCAATAAAGTAAATATCACAGTGAAGTGAGTTAGATGAATTTTTTGTTTTCCCAGTACACATGAAATTACACTGTACTGAAGTCTAGTAAGTATGCAATAGCATTAAGTCTAAAAAATATGTACTTAATTTTTAAAAAAGATTTTATTTGTAAATACTCTCTACACTTATGTGGGGATTGAATTTACAACTCCAGGGTCAAGAGTTGCATGCTTCACTGACTAAGCCAGCCAGGCACCCTTGTACTTACCTTAATTTAAAAATACTTTTAGGGCGCCTGAGTGGCTCAGTGGGTTAAAGCCTTTGCCTTCTGCTCAGGTCATGATCTCAGGGTCCTGGGATCGAGGCCCGCATCGGGCTCCCTGCTCTGTGGGGAGCCTGCCTCCTCCTTTCTCTCTGCCTGCCTCTCTGCCTACTTGTGATCTGATCTCTCTCTCTGTGTCAAATAAATAAATAAAATCTTAAAAAAAATAAAAAATAAAAATACTTTTATTGCTAAAACATATTGACCATCATCTGAGCTTTTAGCAAGTCAGTCTTTTTGCAGGTGGAGGGTCTTGCTTTGATGATAGCTGCTGACTGATCAGGGTGGTAGTTGCTGAAAGTTGGGGTGGCTGTGACATTTTCTTAAAATAAGACAACACTGGTTTGTTTTGATTCTTCCTTTCACCAATAATTTCTCTGTAACATGCGATGCTGTGTGATAGCACTTTGCCCACAGTAGAACTTATTTCAAAATTGGAGTTAGTCCTCTCAAATCCTGCAGCTGCTTTATCAACTAAGTTTATGTAATATTCTAAATCCTTTGTTGTCATTTGAACAGTCTTCATAACATCTTCACCTGAAGTAGTTTCCATCTCAAGAAACCACTTTCTTTGCTCATCCCTAAGATGCAGCTCCTCATCTGTTTAACTTTTATCATGAGGTTGCAGCAATACAGTCGCATCTTCAGGCTCCACTTTTTTTTTTTTTTAATTTTTTATTNCTCTGCCTGCCTCTCTGCCTACTTGTAATCTCTCTCTCTGTGTCAAATAAATAAATAAAATCTTTAAAAAAAAAAAATACAGTCGCATCTTCAGGCTCCACTTTTTTTTTTTTAAATTTTTTATTTAATTTCTACATACCATGTGAGACTCAGACTTTCTAGCTTGGCCGATATCAAGAGCCCCATGCTCTTCTGACTGAGCCAGCCAGGCGCCCCCTTCAGGCTCCCCTTCTAATTCTAGTTCTCTAGCTGTTTCCACCACATCTGGTGGTCTTGAACTCTTCAAAGTCATTCATGAGTGTTGGAATCAGCTTCTCCCAAACTCCTTTTAATGTTAATATTTTGACCTCTTCCCATGAATCACAAATGTCTTTAATGGCGTCTAGAATGGTGAATCTTTTCCAGAATGTTTTAAACTTACTTTGCTCAGATCCATCAGAAGAATCACTGTTTAGAGCAGTTCTAGCCCTTTTTATGAAAGTATTTCTTAAATAATAAGATTTGAAAGTTGAAATAACTCTTTGATCCGTGGGCTGCAGAACAGATGTTGTATTAGGTATGAAAACAACATGAATCTTGTACATCTCCATCATAGCTCTTGGGTGACCAGGTGCATTATCAGTGGTAATATTTGAAAGGAATCTTTTTCTCAACAGTGGGCTTAAAATATTCAGTAAACCATCTTGTAAACAGATGTGCTATCCTTCAAGTTTTATCCTATTTGTGGAGCTCAGGCAGAATAGATTTAGCATAATTCTTAAGGGCCCTAGGATCTTCAGCATGGGCTTCACTTAAAGTCACCAGCTGCATTAGCCCTTGACAAAAGAGTTGGCCTTTCCTTTGAAGGAAAGCTTTGAAACCATTTGAAAGCATTGACTTCTTTCTAGCTAAGAAAATCCTAGGTGGCATCTTTTTTGGGATAGAAGGTTGTTTTGTCTACACTGAAAATCTGTTGTTAACTGTAGCCACTTTGATTAATGATCTTAGCTAGATCTTCTGGGTGACTTGCTTCACCTTACACTTTCATGTTACAGAGATGGCTTCTTTTCTTAAACCTTAAACCTTTTCTTGAACCAACCTCTGCTAGCTTCAAACTTTTCTTCTGACACTTACTTACCTTTCTCAGCCTTCATAGATTGAAGAGAGTTAGGGTCTTGCTCTGGATTAGGTTTTACCTTAAGGAACCTTAAGGGACTCTTGTGGCTGGTGATCTTTTATTCAGACCACTGTAACTTTCTCTGTATTAACAATAAGGCTGATTTTATTAGCATGCCTGTGTTCATGGGAGTAGCACTTTTCATTTCCTTCAAGAACTCTAACTTTGCATTCATAACTTGGCTGTTTGGCACAGGAGGCCTAGCTTTCAGCTAGTCTTGGCTGTTGACATGCCTTCCTCATTAAGCTTAGTCATTTCTAGCTTTTGATTTAAAGTAAGAATTGGGTGACTCTTCTTTCACTTGAATACTTATAGGGCCAATTTGCCCTAATTTCAATACTGTTAGGTCTCTGGGAATACGGAGGCTCAAGGAGAGGGAGAGAGACGGTCAGTAGAGATTCAGAACACACGCAACATTTATAGATTAAGTTCACTGTCTTAGATGAATGCCCTAAACAGTTACAGTAGTGACATCAAAGATCACTGATCACAGATCACCATAGCAAATATAATTATAATGAAACATTTTGAAATATTATAAGAATTATGAAAATGTGGCAGACACAAAGTGAGCAAATGCTGTTGGAAAAATTGTGCTGATAGACTTGCTCAATGCAGGGTTGCCAAAAACCTTCAATTTTTAAAAACGCAGTAGCTTTGAAGCACAATGAAGTAAAGTGCAGCAAAATAAGGTATTCCTAGATATGTACATATATGTAGAAATGTGTGATCTTTTTAGGGTTTCTTTTGGTTAGGAGATAAGAAAAGGAAAAAGCTTATAATGTCAAACCCACTGGGAAAGTGGTATGCTGTATTTTCTCTTCTTTTCCAGCAAAAGTTAAACCTCACGGAAATGGATTCATTACTGCTAGAGGACTAATAGGGGAGACCTAAACATTCAGTCTAATCCATGTTAGATTGGAAACATTTGCCTGGCATGAAATTTCCTAGACATCTAAACTTGTTTTTCCAGAAAAAGGAAAATAATATTTAATAACTTTGTGTAGAAAGACAAGTGTTAGCTAAAGTAAGAATTGTATGCACAGTTGTTGTTAATTCTGAAATTCTTGAAGATGTGAGGTCATCCTCTGCCACATCACCATAAAATGCCCAAGGAACACATTAAAACCAACTTTAAAAATAGAACATTATACTCTATTTCATTCCTAGAAATAGAAAGATGATTACAAACAATCCCCAAATGCAGATCTTTCCATTCAGTTGGTAAGTTTGGTTTAGATTTAATAAATTCTTCTTTTTTTTTTAAGATTTTATTTTTATTAGAAAGTGAGCAAACATGAGCTTGTGCACGAGTAGGGGGAGGGGCCAAGGGAGAGAGAATACTCAGGGCTAGATATTTATAAGTTCTGTTGTGGTATTTTTTCTTTTTACTGCTAACACGAAATACATGTTCTTTCCCAATACCATTTCTCTAACTCTCCTACACCAAATTAGGTGTCCTACAATTAAATTCTGACAGTAACTACCTGAACTTAGCGTCAGACCTCCCAGGTTAAAGGCTCAGTTCCACAAGACTGCCCTCACTTCAAATGTCAGGGGCAAGTTTGGGTCTCCAGGTTACCTGCACTTCTGTCCAACTTGGAGAGGATCAGGGTCTGTGAATATATGACTGCTCAGAGAGTGAGTTGTTATTATGTTGCTCTTTAATTTACCTGATTACTCGTTCTAGTCCTTCTTCCTTCCTTGTTCTCTCTGATCACTTACTACTGTTGTAAGTTCTTCCTCCCTCCTAACTTTCTGACTTCCTTCCCACCTTTTTGTGTATCTACATATTTTTTAAAAGCTGCTTCTGTATGCCAGAGGATATAAGCCTTTATGGAGTTTTCATTCAAAATACCCTCTTTTCTGGGAAAGGGCACCTGAATTTCCAGATGTGGGGAGATGAGTCTTAAATCTTGAAGTGTGAAGAGAACCAACTATGGCAGTTTTCTATTTTATGAAAACAATTAGTATAGTTATAGAACCTTTTAGGTAATATTATTTAGTAACTCACTGTTTTAATCGTTGTAGAGTCTTAAATGTAGGTGTCTTTAAATGCCGCTGCCAGTTTCTTTCACCTCTTCCTTCTATAGGATAAACAGCAGGGGCGGGAGGAGTTGTTTTGTTTTTTGGTTTTTTACTTTTAGTAATTTTGATACGGTATATTTGAAATATTTACTTCACTAAGGGATAAAGAGCTTTTTATTTTAAAAAGTAAGTACTTTATTTAAAAAGTTACTTGATCTTATTTTTAATAACGTTAACACTAATTTTATGTATGTTTAAGTACTTTAGATGATTTTTTAAATGATAAAGGTTGTCATAAAAATAGCGATATGTTGTACTGTTATTTTTTTATTAACTGAAAAATTACATGTTTTCTGACTATATGCAGTTTATTTGTTTTAGGTGTTGAATTTTATGCTCCTTATATGAAAAATAGAAGCATAAGTATTTGAAATTCTTTACTGCTTGCCTTCTGGTCAAGCTGGTCTAGGTATCTTCTTTTTAAAATAACTTTTAAATCTTAGTAGTTTTGAGGTGAAAGGTGGCATTTTGACTAGAGAAGAAGGAAGATAATCCTTGCAGTACCTAACATCCTTCATGAGATGATGCTGTTGTTGGATAATTAACACTAATCTTTTCTCCTACAGAGAGCTTTTGAAAGTAACACTATGGCTTTATTACTTTTAATATTTTAATCAGTATAAGCTACTTCTTGTTTTTGTAAATAAAAAATGTTATTTTTCAGAATTTCTCAGGGAGGAAAGAAAAACAGTTGATTTAGCCATTTATGTATTTTGATTTACATTGAATACTTTTTATTATTCTCTCCAAAACAGACACTCCTTGAATATGCAGAGAAATGGAAAACTTCAGAAGATCCTTTACCTTTATTGGAGGTATACACAGTGGCTATCCAAAGTTATGTTAAAGCCCGACCTTATCTTACCTCTGAATGTGAAAATGTAGCATTGGTTCTGGAACGCTTGGCATTGTGAGTAGACCTTTGAGTAAATAAAAAAATTGATTTAGCTTTTTTTTTTCCTTCAGATTTTATTTATTTATTTGACAGAAGGAGACAGAGCTACAGAGGGAACACAAGCAGGGGGAGTGGGAGAGGGAGAAGCAGGCTCCCCACCAAGGAGGGAGACAGATGCCGGGCTCAGTCCCAGGACGCTGGGATCAGGGCCTGAGCCTAAGGCAGACGCTTAACAACTGAGCCACCTAGGCACCCCTAGATTTAGCTTTTCTGTTTTAATTCTGTATCTCAGGATAGTTTAATTTTAAATAGAATAGTTACGGGGTATCTACTGATACTAGGATTATTTGTTTTATTTTACTTTGAATTTTAATAAATATTTGTATCCTTACCAATTTTTTTTTTTTAGAAGCTGTGTTGAACTCTTACTGTGTCTGCCTGTTGAGTTATCAGATAAACAGTGGGAACAATTTCAGACACTGGTGCAGGTGAGAATATTTACCTATTAGATTTCATATAGGTATATCTTATATCCTTTTTCTTTATTCTTAATTATTTGGTTACACTTTAAAACATCTAAGTAATAACAAGCATTATTCGCAGCTCTTATTAACACTAATGTCATTCATATAGTAGATGTTCAATAAACGTGTGTTAAATGAAGATATACATTTAGGTGTAGATTGGTTGAATATTGCACTGTTCTTTAAGATCAGTTAATTAGCATTTTGCCAGACCAGTAAGGGAAAACAAAAGAAAATGCTCTGATTTTGTATTTAGAAACAGTTTACTTGCTGAACATCTGCAGTGTGCTTTAAATGAATTTAATACATCATTTAATCTTTATGAAAACTTTGTGGGGGTAGGTATATTTTTCCCATTTTAAAGGTGAGGAAACTGAGGCTCATACTTTAAATATTTATCTACCCAAATTTATACAGCTAATATTACAGAGTACTTATTTGTATCAAGGTTCTTTTTTCCAAAGTCCATGCTTTTCTCCTATAACTGAAAACACATGCATTGTCTCTCTTATTTAGTGCTATTATTCTACTTTAGAGAAGTACTACACTATTTAGTACTTAGTTGTCTTGGAGTATTTTTAAGAATGTTAAATTTTGTTTCAAGCACTGGATTGTGCTGGATATACTATAGATAGCTTCAAGTAAGTTTTGATTAATTGATTAACTAAAAAGAATGTGTTCGCTAGCTAGTTTCAGAAAGTATTTCTCTAGCCAGAGTTCATAAAATACATTTTGGCTTGATGTTTTTTTCTGAAGAGATTAAAGAGAATTAGTTGCAAATTTTAGAAGCATGTGAAATAAACTATCGTTAGGTAGAGAAGTCAACTTTCCTGTTTCGATATTAACCATTAAAATCTTCATCAATTGCAAAATTCTTGAAAGTAGGATTCATATCTTAATGTCATAGGATTCCACATAGTGTCTTACATATAATAATTAACTGTGGAAATGAAGGTGTCTTGTCGTGTTTGTTACGTTGCAACTAACTTTTTGATCATGCAGTTTGTACTTCACCATATCAGTAACTCATGTCTTAGGTTGTTTTGCCAGCAAGTATTTATTTTTAGGCAAATAATTATTTTAGAACTTTTCATTGTTTGGTATTGTACCTCAGAATTAATTAAGTTGTTTATATACAAATGTAATACTGAATTCCTTATGCTATTTTGTCAGCATATGATACACTTAAACTTTCCTTTTTGAAACAGTAGCACTAGTTGATACTTTTTCATATGTGTTAATGAGAAAGGAAATAACTCTTTAATTCCTTATATGGTAGATTTCAGCATTTGTTCGAAGAAACTTTCTTAAAGCACTGGAACTTGTTGCAGTGGGGAGACTTTATGGTTTTGAGGAATAAACTTTTTGTATAAACATGGCATATAGCATTAAGAGTTTCCATGACACTTTGCTCTCATTTCAGAGCTTCCTTGGGTTTATTGTATACTTGCTTAACAGCATTTGTTTCATTTTACCTGTGTTTTACTGTTTTAACCTTTCTTTACCCCACTAGAGGATAAGCCCCATAAATGCAGGGACCACTTGCTCTCTTCCCTAGTCCTTTGCCTGTAGAAATTCCCAGTAAACATTTTCTGAATTGAATAAAAACCATTGGTCTTTTGTGTCTTGAAGAATATGCTAATTGCATGAACACTTGGAAACAACTAGTAAGGAAGTTTTAGTGTCAGTTTTAAATAGAATATTGCCAAATCTATGTAATGAATAAATGAAAAATCATGCTTTTAGTTGTTTTTGTAAATCTCTTTTATTGGAATATGTGTACGTTTTCATTTAGGCCTTGATGCAAATCTGTCCTTTATTAATGGTAGAAGTTTTTTGGAAAAAGTTTTTTACTAACACAAAGGATATAAAATGTATAAGGTCTTTTATGCTGTGGGTATTCTGATAGCTTCCTTCAGAAGTAACTTTGCTCTTGGTTTAGATTTTGGGGGAAAAATAATTTTGACTTATTTCTAGAAATACATTGTATTTATTTAAAATTTACAATTGATAAAATTCTTGAGATTCATCTTTAAAAATCGGAAGTAAAGGAATTCAGCACTTTGTAATGTGATGTGAAATTTTTAAGATAAAAGTCTGATTTTTCAAAAGTTTAGTATTATATTTAGAGCCTGATAAGCTTGCTTTTAAAAATCTGTTGTAATTCTTTGGATGTTTATTTAATATTTATAGGTAGCTCATGAAAAGCTGATGGAGAATGGCAGCTGTGAATTGCATTTTTTAGCTACTCTAGCTCAAGAGACTGGGGTGTGGAAAAACCCGGTACTGTGCACTATACTTTCCCAGGAACCATTGGATAAGGATAAAGGTAAATTTTCTAGAGAGAGAGAGAAAAAAAGAACCATTAGACTAGAAAAAAATAAGTACTTAAATTGTTTTAATAAATATAATTCTTCTCAAGATTTCCCAAAGAAGGACCATTTAATTAAATTTTAGCTGAGGTGTTTGAGGCCCTTCACCTTTCTTTTATTTGGGGGAAGATGAATTTATAGGATATTACACAGTCTTAGAGTAACAGAAAAAGTAAAATTTTTTCCTAACATCTTTTCACATAGAGGAATTCCTCTGCAGTATCCTGACAGGTGGCAACCTAGCTTATATTTGATAACTTACTTGACAGATGGGGAAGCAGAAGTAAGGTAGTTAAATGATTTTCCTCAAAATAGAGAAAGAAATTAAACCTAGAACTCTCAAGATTCTGCCTCTAAGATTAGTACTCTTTCTCAAACAGCTTATTGCTCCATCTTATTTTATTCCATTTTGTTGTTATTGTATGAGCTTGGGCAGTAAAGATCCCAGTTAAACTCAAACTGGAAGATACCCTATTGAAAGTAGATTGGCTAAATCACTAGTAATATGTGTAACACTTAATGTTCAGAGCTCAAAAATTGTATATACCATGAAGAAGAGCACAGTTACTGTCTTTGGTACTTTTCTTGAAATTATTTAGGAAAGTGCCCAGATTTTACCCAAGCTTTTCCCAAGGTATTTAACTGAAGAAGTAAATAAACTTCTTCTGTTGTTTATTGCTGCTTTGCTTGTTGATTGATGGCAAACTTTTAAGTTTTTTGCTGTGTGGTAGCAAATTGTGAAGGCTCTGAGAAAGGAGTGTTAGGTACATTTTTTGTGAACTCTTCTGGTACATTGATACTTACCAAAAGGCTTTCCAGCCAATCTCCAAACTTCTCTTCAAACTGGTTTTTCCTACCTGGCTTCCCTCTTAACCATTTCTCCGTGCTTTCCTGATAGTTCTGGCAATGTTATCTGTTCCTTAATTTTCACAAGCAAATTATTTTTAGTACCCACTTCATCGCAGATACCCGCAGATTAACTGCAGTACTCTCAAGACCTTGGAGAAATGGGGAGTGGACTCTCATTATTTAAATTAATAATAAGAACAACATTTAAAAGTTGAGAATCTTAGGTTTTTTTTTTTTTTTTTTTGCCTTTGGCGTATTAGTTACATTCCCAGTATACTAATACCACTAAGATTTTATTCTTATAATCAAATTATACTTTCTAATCTATTCAGCCTTTGGAAATACTGGATGTAATATATTATTAATAATATCAGATTACATTGTATAGTTCCTAACACTTTGAAATGTGCTTTTATATTCATGGTTTCATTTAACCTTGATGATCCTGTGAAAAAGGTAGGATCTTTATTATCCCTATTTTACAGATGAGAAAATGGAGGCTCAGAAAGATTGGTTATCTTTTCTATATTACATTGCCAGTGTTGTGCGGCAGAGCCGGGAATTGAAGTCAGGACCTCTCTTTTAAATCATGCCCTGTTGCACCTAGCCTAATAAAATCGCAACTAGCTTAAATAATTAACTCCTTTTTTTTGTTGTCAATTTCTGAAGAGCATTTTTGCTAAAGTCACACATTACACTAAAGCAGGAAAATGGAACCTTTACCTTAGCAGAGATTTAAATTTTATTTTAAAAGAATATGTGCTCCATTTGTTATTTGCTTAAATGTGCCTAACATCATTTCTGTTAACAAAGTCTCTGCCCATCTCTTTGCTGCTTTATTTCTTGTTCTTTGCCTGACATAGTTACTGGAGTAATTTGGATTATTCAGCTGAGAGGAGTTTCTTACAATAGCAGTGGATTGTAGGTAGCCAGACTTTAATACTACTCAGTGAAGCAATCAGATGTTAAATGACAGAGGTTTTGCACCCATAATCTTCACTTGGTTCTCTGTTACTTAGTATGTCTCTTTGATGAGAGTCATTTTACAGATAATCACATAAGCTAAATGTGTGTGTTTATTACCGCTTTTGAAAAAGTTGGAGGAATTAACATTTTACACAAAAATATTAGTTTATTTACATTTTCAAACTTGATGATTCAAAAAGATGAGGAACTTTTAACTTTAAATATCCAGCCACTTGGTTTAACTTAACTACAGCAAGTTTGAAAAGAACTATAGCTTAGAGAATAACGAATACACCTCAGGAGGCTATGCTCATTAGTTTGTTTATAGTGAAGCCTTTGGAGGTTTGATGTAGTATTTGAGCAGTAATCTCCTTAATTGTTAATTTTTTTTTTAATTGACTAAATTTGGACTCACTAAAACCCAGCTAATCCAAGAAATGCTCTTTAATTTGGGGGGTTGAGGGTGGGTGGAAATGCTGGTTTCACGTTAAGGTTTTAGCATCCTAGAATAAAGTAACTCTCATTACTAAATTTGTATAATTCAAGTAGATGCCTTTGAATATCACAGGAACTTTAAGCTTACATATTACTTGTACCATTCTTTGGTCATAATCTCAGAATTGGAAAGACAATGAATGCTTTTTTTTTTTTCCCACCCAGTTTTAACTGCCTTCTAAATATCAATGACAAATAAGTTGGCCTTCTTTCTCTTTTTTTTTAAGATTTTATTTATTTATTTATTTATTTATTTATTTATTTGACAGAGAGAGAGAGAGAGAGAGGAAGAGAGGGAACACAAGCAGGGGGAGTGGGAGAGGGAGAAGCAGGCTCCCACTGAGCCANAGATTTTATTTATTTATTTATTTATTTATTTATTTATTTGACAGAGAGAGAGAGAGAGAGAGGAAGAGAGGGAACACAAGCAGGGGGAGTGGGAGAGGGAGAAGCAGGCTCCCACTGAGCCAGGTGCGGGGCTTGATCGCAGGACTCTTAACGACTGAGCCACCCAGGTGCCCCATCCGGCCTTCTCTTAAACACCAATATATTCGCTAGAGAGGTGGTTTGCTGTGTAGTTCAGTCTATTCTTAACCTGTGATTAGAAAATCTTTGCTGTGAAAATTGTTGAAAACTACATTCTTAGAACTCCATCTTTGGATCTAGTACTACCCCTAGAAGCCATGCCAGACAAAGTATAGATCCCTCTTTCATGCCCTAGCAATTGAGATTTTTAAGGATTTTAAATCTAAATCATGATTCCTGGCTTTTAAAGTGCATTTTGTTGTTCTCTTTAATATGTAATTCTCAGAACTTAATGTGTACCTTAAATATGATCTGGCTGACTTTGAGGTCATTGGTTCTCTCATTTTTCATCCTAATAATTTATACTTTTAGTGTGACTTAAGATGACATTAAATTTTTTGGGTAGCCATATCATTCTCGCAACTCAGTGAGATTACTAGAATCACACAAAAATTTAAAAATAAATGCTACCCTTAAATTGCCAACTGCATTTTTATACTTTCTTTTGGCACATGAAGCATTGTTTTTGTTGTTGTTGTTTCCTGCTTAATTTCACTGTTAAGAGTCATTCCGTGTTTGCAACTTTTCAGTATTCTTTTCAGTCTTCATTTTGTTATTCAAGGTTTTTGTCCTTACCAGTTTCCACTTATTAACATATATTCTATTGGTATCCAGGTCCTTGAAAATAACCACAAAATGGTCATGTCCAGAAACCTAGCCCCTGGGATACTTAATAGAAATCTACTTTCTTGCCTTCAGTCCTTTAATCAATACTCTGATTATGGTTGTTTGATAAAATACGCCTCTTTTTCCTTAGTCTACTCCATGGTTCTCCTTTTTTGTATATAAGGATTTGATGCAAGACCATAACACCATAACAAGTATTTGGCTAGAGTTTTGTTTTTGTTTTTGTTTTTTTTGCTAGAGTTCTTTTAAGTAATAATGTTTAATACTGAGGTTAGTATGACCTAATTTATAATCTTTTAAAATGAACTTTTTATTTTAGAATAGTTTTAGATTTTACAGAAAAATTATGAAGAGTTCCCATATACTCCACTACCAGTTTTCCTTACTCTTCATATTTTTATTAGTATGATACATATGTCACAGTTAATAGACCAGTATTTATACTTTGTTATTAACTAACTTCCATACTTTATTCAGATTTCCTTAGTTTTTACCTAATGTCCTTTTTCTGTTCCAGGATCCCATCCAGGATACCACATTACATTTAGTCGTCATGTCTTCTTAGGCTCCTCTTGGCTGTGACAGTTTTTCAGACTTTCCTTGTTTTTGATGACCTTGACAGTTTTGAGGAATACTGGTCAGGTATTTTGTAGAATGTCCCTTAACTGGGAGTTGTCTGATGTTGCTCTCATGATTAGAACTGGGCTTATGGATTTGGGGAGGAAGATCACAGAGGTAAAATGCCATTGTTATCATATCAAGGGTACATACTGTCCACATGACTTCTCATTGTTGATATTAACCTTGATCACCTGGCTGAGGTAGTGTGTTTGTCAGGTTTCTCCACTTTAAAGTTACTCTTTCTCCCTTTCTATATACAGTACTCTTTGGAAAGAAGTTACTACATTCAGCCCACACTTAAGAGGTGGAAATTTAAGCTCCACCTCCTGGAGGGTGGCAGTATCTACACAGATTATTTACACAGATTTATCTTTCCCCTATTCAGTCATTTATTTATATCAATATGGACTAATTGATATTCATTTTATACTTTGGTCATAAGCCAATATTACTTTATTTATTTTGTTACTCAAATTGTCCCAGCTTTGGCTATTGGGAACCCTCTGATTTAATTTCTGTGTCCCTTTGACATACCCCTGTCATTATGGGTTATGTTTTTTATTTGAGTACTTTCTTGCTTTCTGGCACTGTAAGGTACTCCAGCTTATTTTGCATATTTCCTGCCCCAGTCCTAGAATCAGCTATTTTTCCAAGGAGCCCTTATTCTTTTTTCTTGGAGAACAGTAATAGAAACCATGACCTGATAACTGGGTGTGTTTATTGCTACTGAGCTGATGTTGCTTCTAGGGTGTCATTGCTTCTAGGACCTCTCAACAGACAAAGCAAGAAATTATATGTAGGTACACTAATCTGTGTGTAAACACATCTGTGAATATTTCCATATGTAACCACTTGTATTTGTATCAAACTAAATAGGAGGGTTCATACCGATGTCTTCTACTCTAATCCATACCAAAAGGATCATTCTGGTCTTCTCTTTTTGCTTCTCTGTAACCTCTCACTTCAACAGACTGTCCTGTAATTGGAATCATGCACTAATAATATAGTCTTTTCAGACTGACTCTTAACCATTGGCTCTCTATATACTTAGTTAGTCTTAGTGTACATGTTTAGTGGTTTCAGAATTGATAACTTATACCTCTGTGGAAAACAACTTTACTGATTAGAATACAATGCTTATGTACAATTTCTCTTGCCAATTTTGTTATAGACTCCACTCATCCAAAGATAGTTAGGCACTTTAGTTCCTTACCTCTTTCAGTGAAGTTCTTTCATAACATTTGTAATACAGTTACTTTTTTCCCCCATATTCTTCATTTCATCCTGGGCTTCCCCAACCTCCTAAATAATTTTTTTAAATTGCATACCTTAAGTTTTTTTTTTTTTAAGATTTTATTTATTTATTTGACAGAGAGAGATCACAAGTAGGCAGAGAGGCAGGCAGAAAGAGAGGGGGAAGCAGGCTCCCTGCTGTGCAGAAAGCCTGATGTGGGACTTGATCCCAGGACCCTGAGCCTAAGGCAGAGGCTTAACCCACTGAGCCACCAAGGCGTCCTCATACCTTAAGATTTCTTGTTTGTACTCTAAAGTTCTATAGGCTTTGACAAATGCATAGTGACATGTATCCATTACAGTATCATACAGAATAGTTTCACTACCATAAAAAAACAACCGTATTTACCCACTGAACCCTCTCCTGAATACCCGATAATTACTGATTTGTTTACCATCTCTGTAGTTTTGCCTTTTTTGAGGTTGTCATATAATTACAACCTTTTGGTCTAGCTTCTTTTACTTGGCAATATGCATTTAACACTCATCTGTGTCTTGAATAATGGCTCATTCCTTTTTATTGCTGAATAGTATTCTATGATGATATATGTAGTATGACTGTACCAGTTTCTTCATTCACCTATTAAAAGACATCTTGTTTACTACCATTGCTGTTTATAAATAAAGCTGTAAACATTTGCATGCAAGTTTTTGGGCGGACATAAGTTTCACATGAGTTGGGTAAAGATTGCTAGATCATATGGTAAGACTATGTTTTGCTTTGTAAGAAACTGCCAAACTATTTTCTAAAGTGGCCATACCATTCTGTATTCTCACCAGCAGTGAATGAGAATTCCTTTTACTTTAGACCCTCATTGGTAATTGCAATTGCCTATTTTGGGAATTGTAGCCATTCTAATAGGTTTGTAGTAATACCACATTTTTGTTTCAGTTAGCATTTCTGTAGTGACATCAGATATTGAATATATTTCCATATGCATATTTGCCATCCATTCATCTTCTTTGATGAACATCCCTTTTTTCCCCCTATTTTTTAATCAGGTTGTTTGTTTTCTTATTTTAACAGTTCTTTGTATATTTTGGATACAAGTTCTTTATCAGATACGAGTTTTGCAAAAGTGTTCTTTCAGTCTGTGGCTGATCCTTTTTCTTAACAGTGTCTTTCATAGAGCAGAAATTTAAAATTCTAATGAAGTCCAATTTACGAATTTTTTCATTTGTGGATTGATCATGCTTGGTGTTTTATCTAAAAACTCATTACCACTATGTTAACTATACTGGAATTAAAATGAAAAATACAAAAAGAACAGTACATACATACATACATACATACATACATACTCACATACTCACTCATTACCAAACCTAGAGTAATATAGATTTCTCTCGAAGTTTTATAGTTTCAGATTTTGCATTTGGATCTCTGATACATATTGAGATAATTTTTGTGATAAGCGTAACCTATGTTTAGTGAATCTTTCTTGGCTCTTAACACTCAGGTATCTTCTGAACAATCACAAGCCATGTTTTTAATATGATTAATTTTGAGACTTTTATTCAGGATTATATCTGTTGCTCAGCCTTGTTTTGAAAATTACTTTTTCCCATCTATTTTCATTTGCTCCATTGTTCCGCCCTTTTAAATCTAAAGCTTATTAACCAGAACCACCATTAGAGGAATTCTCCTTTTTCTCTGTCATCATAAATAATAATAGTCAGACCCAAATAGCAGTCTTTTCTCCAGAGGTTATCCCACCTCTGCCAATTTGAATGTTCTCAACATTTTTGGTAAGGTAGGGATCATCTTGGATTCTAACTTTAAATACATTTTTGCATATGTTAGTACCAGCGTAGGTTCTTACCAGGTCGGTAACACTTATGGTGCATGCATCATTAGTCCTGAGCCTGTTTTCCATTTTGTACATGTCATCATTTTACAGTCTGAACTCTGAGAGAGTGCCCTATGACAGTCACACGGAATTCCTTCAAACCTGTCCCTTATACTTCTATATTGGGATACTTTGCAGTTGCACAAATCACATTTTTGTTAGCTTGCCAGTCCTTTCTTAATCTTAAGCCCTACAGTCTTTTTTTTCCCCCCAGAACCCCTTCTTTTTCAAAGGAAATTTCTGAAGCTTAAGCTTTACCACAGTACTTAAAAATCCTTAAGAATTTTGTGAGAAAATAAGTCTTTATTTCAGTAATAAACTTTGTATTTAAAAGTGAAGATGGAAAAATTATTCCCTGGTTTTTCAGATATTAGCATACGTAAGAGGTAGTATTTTGAAGGGAGGAGATATGGCAGGAGAGAGCAGGTGATAACTCATACTTTCCAGGTAAATAGGATGAGGTCAGATCTGATTACATGGAGCTACATTTAGTTTTGGATAGTAAATCTCCAGTTCCTTCACCCTGATACTTCTGTTATATTTTTCATGTGTGTATATATAGCTTTACATCTCTATACAGAGAATGCCGGAAGAGGTGACTCTGAAAATTAGACTTAAATCTATTAACAGTTTCTTTGTGTTAGGACATTTCTTACAGGAAGTCACTAAAAAGAGCACCTTGAAGACTATATTAAGTACTTTTAGAAATACAGTTGGCCTGACTTGTTTCCCTCTGGTTTTGTTTAGCTTTTTTCTTTTTTCTTTTCTTTCCTCTCTTTCTGTTTCTTGTTGTTTGATTTCCCTCTTTTTGGCCTATGTCCTTCTCTCTCCTGTGCCCTTTTAATTGATCTTGTCTTGGTATAAAAAATAAATGAATGGAACATTTTAGATTTTATTTTTAAAAATCACTTCTAAATTAGACTGCCTTTTACTTATGTATAACCCTTAGATCCTTGAGGATCAGTGACTGGATAGAATTAAGCTCATAGAATTTAACTGTAGAAAGCCTATAAAAGTGTTCACTCCCATTTTAGGCTGATGACATACTTGTATTTAACGTTAATTATGTTCTTAAATATAAATGTAGTAACCCCCAAATTTTCATTTTTACTAAAAATGGTTTTAAAACACATTCATTGGGGCGCCTGGGTGGCTCAGTGGGTTAATGCCTCTGCCTTCGGCTCAGGTCAAAATAAATAAATAAATAAATCTTTAAAACACAGTCATTGGTTTCTTGAAACATTTTGAAGCATTCTGTTTTAATGAGTGTATTTTATAATAAAGTTACATGGGTAAATATGTCAACTTAATTAAATTCAGAACTTATAAATCCTATTTCACATGAAAATTTTAGTGTTCCATACTAACTAGGTTCATCTATGGCATGGAATTTTTTTAGACTTTAAAAAAGTTTTTTTGTTTTTTATTTTTTTAAGATTTTATTTATTTATTTGACAGGGAGAGAGAGATTACAAGTAGGCAGAGAGGCAGGCAGAGAAAGAGGAGGAAGCAGGCTCCCTGCTGAGCAGAGAGCCCTATGCGGGCCTCGATCCCAGGACCATGAGATCATGACCTGAGCCGAAGGCAGAGGCTTTAACCCACTGAGCCACCCAGGCACCCCTAAAAAAAATTTTTTTTTAGGATTTTATTTCTTTGAGAGACAGTAAGAGAGCAGGAGTGGGGTGTAGTGAGGGGAGGCAGAAGCAGACTCTCCACTGAGCAGAGAGCCCGGTGCAGGTGGATCCAGGGACTCCAGGATTATGACCTGAGCTGAAGGCAGTTGCTTAACCAACTGAGCCACCCAGGTGCCCCTAGTCTTTAAAAATTCTGTTTTATAGCAACCGTTTCTAAAAAATCAGTTATAAAGTTTTACCATAATCAGGTAATGACCATAAAGTTTCAGATTTAATGAAAAAGCAAGCAACTTGATTTAAGAAATTCTGAAATCTTTAAGTAAAAAATTCTATTTCTTATAAATGTAACATATTCCCTCAAGAAAGAGTGAGTGGTAGAGTGAAGATTAAGACTATCCCTAATTGGTAATTTGGACACTGAAATATTGATACCTAGAGCAGTGGTTTTCAATCCTGTTTGTGCTTAAATTCCCTAGAGTTTTTAGACATTTCAGTGTTAGGGGCCCACCTCAGACCAGAGTCTCTGGGTCTGAGCCCCAGACATTAGTGCTTTTTAGAAGATCAACATAATTGTGCAGCCATGGTTAAGAACCACTTACATACAGCTTGAAATGTTGTGTTTTTATTAAATTTCTAAATTTGGATATTTGTTAGTGACAGTGCTGCATTGATTTTTTTTAATTTTTTATGTGGTAGAAAAACAAAGTGTACCATTTCATAATTTTTAATTGTATAGTTCAGTATTGTTAAGTATATTCATATTGTTGTAGAACATATCTCCAGAACTTTTCATCTTGCAAAACTAAAATTCTGTAACTTTTTTTTTAAAAAGTATTTTATTTATTTAAGAGAGAGTGTGCATGAGTGGTAGGAAGGGTGGAGGACGGCCAATAGATGCCCCGCTGAGCATGGAGCCTGACTCAGCCCAGTCTCAGGACCCCAAGATCATGACCTGAGCTGGTGTCAGACACTTAAGTGACTGAGCCACCCCGGCTCCCCAACAATTTTTTTTTTAATTCTGTAACAATTTAATATCAACTCCCTCTACTGCACCTCTCCCAGCCCCTGGTTAACCACCATTTTACTTTTGTTGTCTGTGACTTTGATTACTTTAGTTACCTTTATAAGTAGAATCATAACCATATTCACCTTTTTGTGACTGGCTTATTTCACTTAGCATAATGTTCTCAAGGATCATCCATGTTGTAGCATGTCCCAAGATTTCTTCCTTTTTAAGAGTAATAGTCCACTTCATGGATATATACCACATTTTGTTTATTCATCTGTTGGTGGACATTGGGATTGCTTCCACTTCTTGGCTTTTGTGAGTAGTACTGCTGTGAACATGGGGCCACCTATACATATCACTTGAAGACCCTCCTTTCAGCTCTTTTTTTTTTTTTTTCCTCCTTTCAGTTCTTTTGTGTACATACCCAGAAGTGGTATAGCTGGATCATATGGTAGGTAGTTCTGTTTTTAACTTTGAGGAGATTCCAGATTGTTTCCCATAGAAGTTGTACCATTTTACAGTCCCATCGTAGTGCACAAAGGTACCAACCTCCACATCCTTACCAACACTTATTTTCTGGGTTTGTTGTGGGTTTTTTTTATAGTAATTATTCTAATAGGTATGAGGAGATACCTCATTATAGTTTTGATTTGCATTTCTCTGATGATAAATTGGGTACCTTTTCATGTGTTTGTTGGACTTTGTATATCATCCTTGGAGAAATATCTGTTAAAGTCCTTTGCCCACTTTGTAATAGGATTGTTTGATTTTTTTATTGTTGAGTTGTAAGAATTCTTTATATATTCTGGATTTTAAACCCTTATCAGATATATGATTTGCAAATATTTCCTTCCATTATGTAGGTTGCCTTTTCACTCTGTTGATTCTGTCTTTTGATGCATAAAAGAAATTAGGTTTGATGTAGTTGCAGTTGTCTGTTTTTGTTGTCTGTACCTTGGTGTCTTATCTAGTAAATCCTTGCCAAGTCCAATATCTTCAAGCTTATCTCCTTCGTTTTCTTCTAGGGGTTTTAAAGTTTTGGGTCTTACATTTAGATCTTTAATACATTTTGAGTTAAATTTTTATATGTTATATGGTAATTGTCCAACTTCATTCTTTCGCATGTGGACATGAGTTTTCCCAGCACCATTTGTTGAAGAGACTGTCCATTTCCAACTGAGTGATCTTGGCACTCTGGTTAAAGATCATTTGACCATTTCTGTGAAGGGTTTTTTTTGGCCTTTTTGCTCTATTGCATTGCCTATATGTCTGTCTTTATGCTGGTACCACACTGTTTTGATTGCTGTAGCTTTATAAATTATTTTGAAGTGAGGAAGTATGCTATTTCAGACTTTGTTCTTTTTCAAAATTGTTTTGGCTATTGGAGTCCTTAGAGATTTCATGTGAATTTTAGGATAAATTTTTCTGTCTCTCCAAAAAACATCATTGCGATTTGACAGGAATTGTATTGAATTCTAGATAGTTTTGATAGCTGGACATCTTAACAATATTAAGTCTTGGAATCCACAAACATGGGGACCTTTCTGTTTGTGTCTTTAATTTCTTTCAGCCATGTTTTGTAGATTTCAGGATATAAGTCTTTCACCTTCTTGGTCAGGTTTATTCCTGAGTATTTTATTTTTTGTCGATACTGTAAATGGAATTGTTCTCTTAATTTCCTTTTCAGGTTGTTCATTGTTAGTATATAAAAATGCAACTTATTTTTGTATTTTAATTTTTGTATCCTATAACTTGGATAACGTTATTTATTCTAATAGTTTTTTGGTGGAATTCTTAAGGTTTCCTACATAAAAGATCATGTCATCTGTGGTCAGATTATTTTACTTCTTCCTTTCCAGTTTGGATGCCTTTTCTTTTCTTTTTTTTTTTCCTTGCCCAAATACTAAATTGTTTTTAAAAGAAAATATAAATTGTATTTTTTAAAAAGGAGTAGTTGACGCAGATTCAAGTAGGCCATGGTGCAAAGTTTAAAATTTACTCTTTGAAGGCAAAGGGAAAGCATTGGAGCATTTTAAGCTGGGAAAAGATATGATGTAAGAGTGAATGCAGAAAACTAGCAGAGTGCTACAAAGTGGTCTGATGGATTAATGATGGGCTGGGAGGGGTGGATGAATGGCAGGAGTAGAGATGGAGAAAAGTGAGTGGGATGGAGTATTTAGGCATTAGAAGTGACAGAATTAGGTGGTGGATTGGCTATATGGGTGAGAAGAAAGCACGAGAGAGCATTTTTAAGGCCACTGTTAGGTTCCTGGCTTGAGCATGACTAAGTGAATTGATATTATACATACTGTGGTATAGAGATTTCTGTATGCAGTTTGAGATGCTTGCTAAATGACTAGTTCAGAGATGCTACAGAGGAGATTTTGTGGAAATCTGGCCATGGAAATACATCCCCAGTAAATAAGTTGACTGGACTTTGAAGGAAATCCAGGACCTAGTTAGTCTAAGCTTTGGTGCATAGGACATGCTCATTTAATATTTGTGTAATGATCTGTCACAAAAATTGAACTTATATATTGTAATATATTTAAAGTTAATTATCTTTAATGTAGAAACTAGTACTTTTTAATATTATGTAAGTGGCATTCTATGAGAAGAAGCCATTCTTTCTTAATTGAACTGGCTAAATATTACAAATTTACATTGTCATTTTATGTCATCCATCTCTCTTGATAGGCTCTAATGTGGTAAAACCTGCTTTTCTGTTCAAGTACATAAATACAGAGAAAATAGATTAAAAGACTGCACACAAGTAAAATTCAAGATATTTTTTATTTTTCTGGGATGGGAGTGGAAAAAAGCAGGGTAGGGAATGAGATGTGATGTGACTAGCTACTTAAGGATAAACATAAAACTTTTTTCGTAAATCTGGCAAGCCCTAAAACAGGTAGTCTTTGATGTGATATTATAGTGCTGTAAGAAAAACTATGTTCTGGATTGGAGAGAAGTAGAGAAAGATAGAAAGGAATGGGAAATGGAAAGCAGTGAAGGAGAAATGAAAAAAAGGCCAGGGAGAGTAAGCATTCAGCAGATTCCGAATTGAGTATTAAGAATGTAATCTACTTTTGATCCATTTGAATCCTGAGCTTCAGAATACATTAGTTTCCTTTAAAAGTTAATGCTACTTCATAGCTCTTTACTGCTCTAAGTGCCATTCTGATTAGAAGTAGACACACTTAATGCGAATTTGTTTTTCTCATCCCACCACTATATTAACCTGGAAGTCAGAAGACCTATTATTCTGGTCCTGGTTCTGTCATTAACTGGCTTTATGACCCTAGGAAGTTACTTACTTTCTGTGAGCCTCAGTTTACTCATCTGCCAAATGATGGAGCTGGACAAAATGATCTGTAAAATCCCTTCTGCTCTAAGACTTTATATTTCTTTGGAATGAATCAGTTTTGCCCTAAGTGTGGCAGTGGTTTCCCATCATTAGGGGGAAAAAAAATCTGTGTTTTTGAAATTTTAAAATATTAGCAATATTCTCTTGTATATTAGCACAGAAATTATTTTGCACAGTCATTCTAATTTATATGTTGCTATTTGAGATTTTTAGGGATTATTTGAGATTCTATTCAGTGTCATCAGTTTTGTTAAATACTTGCCACCTTTAAATCATTTCTTTGCCACAAACATCAGAATTTGTTGATTATGAGTTGTAGTGGAAGTATTTTAAGTAATTCTCAGACTTTTTATTGCTGGATTTTCCCTTTTGAGAGAATTATTAGGAATCTAAAGTTTTTTAAGTCTATGACTTATTTAGAGCCATAACTTTAACTTTTTTTTTTTTAAAGCTTTCATTTAGAATCTTTCTTGGTTTTGGTTTGGCAGTGAACTAAATGGTGAAAATACACTTGCAATTTAATTGTCTGAGTGGGATCATGTGATACTAAAGAAAGAAAAGTAATAACCTGTATATGTAAGACATATTGTCAGAAGCACCACAGAGTTATGCATTTAGCTTTATTTATCTGTGTTCAATCTTTATACTTTTTTGTTTAACGTGGCAGAGAGTAGAATAGAGAGTGGCAGGTACAAAGGTCTAGACGTCAAGAAAAGGATAGAATTTGGGATCCTGTGTTAAAATGCTTATATGTTCATGGTTTTAATACTGAGGAGCCATGATTATAATGTCTCAAAGAAGAATCTTTTCACGTGGAATACAGTGCAGTTATATCTAAAAAATGAAAGTACTAGCGGGTAGCAAAGGATATTTAAGGAAGGAAGAGCATCTCTCATTCTCCATCTTTTAATCCACAAGTTGCTTATTAGACCTAACTTCCAGTTTGTTCATAAGTAGAGAAATTGTGTGTTTTATTGAGAGGATTTAAAATTTTATTACTAAAAACCTTCCAAAGGTTTCAGGCTAGCTATCACCAAGTAAATTTTTAAACATGATTTTCTCATTCTGGTAAGGAAAACAGGGAAGAGTTTAAATTTGCAGTTTTTAAAATTTAAAGTCTCCTTCACAAACACAAAAAATAAAAAATTTTATTTGTAGATGATCAAACAAGCAGTAGAAAATTCGAAGATTCAAACAGAATAGAAATGTATTATGTGAAAGTGGGTCTTAAGCAAATGTTAAGGTTTATTGGTCGATGTTTTAAAAATTCCAAACCTGGGGAAATTTCAGTAGACTCCCCCTTACTTATTTTTCTGTAGATCTTTAATTTGTTCTAAAATATCTATTAAAGCAAAATAGACTTTATCTTTGTAAGATAAAAAATACATCATCAATATGGAACACAATTTTAGTTGAGTCTCATCTAGAATGTCCAGTGGTTACCAATCTAAGTGTGTAATGGCTCAATATTGCAGATTTCTAGGAATGCTAACTTCTGATATTCAAGAATAAATGCTGTGGAGAAAAGAATTTAGTGTAATTTTAATAGCATGGACTATTAGAATTCAATGCAAAATTATTTTTATCATAAGTTAATTCAACTCATTCTAAATGGTACTCTCAGGGGTAAAAATATTTAATGCAACTTTTAAAAGTTAGCAATATAATTTCCTTTTGCTTATGAAGTCAAGTATTTTATGGTAGCATGATAGTAAAAGAAAATTGCAAAGCAAAAAAAAAAAAATTAGTTCCTGTGCTTTAAAAAAGATATTCCTTCTAAGTATTTGTATTGCAAATGAATTATTACCAAATGTTAATAATCTATTATGTCTTGTTTTTTAAAGTGAATGAATTTTTAGCTTTTGAGGGTCCCATCTTGTTGGATATGAGAATTAAACATCTAATCAAAACCAATCAATTAAGTCAAGCAACTGCTCTAGCAAAGCTGTGTACTGACCATCCAGAGATTGGTACAAAAGGTAGTTTTAAGCAAACTTACCTTGTTTGTCTTTGTACATCATCACCAAATGAAAAGTTAATCGAAGAGGTGAGTATGTTTTCTTTTGTTAGTAATTATTTCTAAAAGTGAAGAAGTTAATTTTCAATTAGATTAGAATGCCTTTGACTTCTTTTAGATAGTGAGGGACTGTTGTCAATCTTAAATTTTAGTATGCTCTGGGGTATTGATTCTAAGCACCTTTCAGAGTTATATGTAAACTGATTTCACCTAGCTTCTTTTTAAGTTGAATCTTTTTACTCTTGTGGTTAAATTATGGGAAGATGGAGGTGGCTTAACAATTTAGTAGGATGTTTTTATTTGTTAGCAGTTGGGCCTTCACTTTAGTTTTACCTGACGTCAGGGTACTTGTAGATCTAACTAGCTAATTTAAGTAACTATAGAATTTATATGACTTCCTCCTAAAAATACGTTCTGTTTTATACACACATGCGTGCACACACACACGCATAGTGTATTCAAAAACAATGTAGGGAGAAGTCTGTATATATATATATGTATAGATAGGTCTCTATATATGTTAAGATCAAATTTTTATTTGTATATTTAATGTAAAGCTTTATTTTCTGTGAGACATACGCTTTTTTTTAACTTCTAGTTTGTCATAAAGCATAGTATTCATGCATTTGTTTTATACTACAGAATTCTGAGATAGAATCATGGTCCAAATGGGAATTTGCATTTTTGAGGACTCATAATTCCAAAATGAAGTTGGAGACAGGGTAGGAAAATTAAAAGTTGTTGAACAAGAAACAGGGAATATGTATTTAAATAATTTAGATAAAGAAAACAGTAAGGTGTTTAACAGTGTTGATTGAGCATTTAATGCACACAAGTGTCTTGTATCTCTAATGTAAGTATCCTTTAACCCCAGAGCAATAGAGAGGAGAAGAAAATGACTAAAGGACACACTTAAAGATGTGTAACAGGAAGAGTTGAGATACAAACCAAGACAATTAAGAGAGCTTGCATAATCAACTGAGTAGACAGATACTATAATCAGTCTGGAAGAAGGATAGCCTCAGACAAAAAGCTGAATGCCTACATGAGGTTAGAGGTTGTAATTACAGTGGTAATTTTGTGTGTGGTTTTTTGGGGGCGGGGGTTGTTTGTTTGTTTGTTTGTTTTGAGAAAATGAAGAGGAAGATGGTAGGCTTGGACCAAGATTATAAAGAAGGCTGTTGTGGATGGTGAGGATAATGAGGGTACTGGGAAGAATGATGTCTGGCAATTCCTGGGCTGGATAGAGTAAAGCTTAGGGTTGTAGCCTAGGAAATTATATCATTAGTTTGGATATATAGAAGACTGAAGTTTTCTTATTAGTTCAGAATAGGTATGTAGACAGTTAATTGGCAGACATACAAAGTTTCTTGAGATAGCTTTTGAATTTAACAGTTCTTCTAAAATTCTTAAATTATTGTGTTGCTGCTATATCTTAGATACTTTTCAACTCCTTAGTAAAGCTTTCATTATCAGTTCATTCTTTCCCCTTATGTCAGTCTGTCCATCCATCCTCCCTTCATCACATTTTTTTTTTTTTAAAGATTTTATTTATTCATTTGACACAGAGAGAGAGATTACAAGTAGGCAGAGAGGCAGGCAGAGAGAGAGGAGAGAGGAGGAAGCAGGCTCCCCGCTGAGCAGAGAGCCCGATGTGGGCCTCGATCCCAGGACCCTGGGATCATGACCTGAGCCGAAGGCAGCGGCTTTAACCCACTGAGCCACCCAGGCGCCCACCTTCATCACATTTTTATTAAGTGAATGATGTGTGCTGTCTAAGCACTGGGGGGATAAATGTGAGTTAAGGCGTAAGTCTTGACCTAAAGAAACTTAACTTCTAATGAGAAACTATCTAAATGTAGGGTCATTAGGTTAGCTCTGAAGTCCCTGTTTGAAATTGAAGACTATGAATTTGTAATCTGCAGGAAAAATCTGTATTTCTAACTCTCTTGAATAGTCAAAAGATTTTGCAGTACTGAACCTAAGTTTCCTTTTGGTTTTACTTTTTCAGAATTGAGTAACAGCAGCCTAGCTCACTCTGGGAGATCCTCAGGAAAATTCTCTGTGAGGGCCTCAATTATCTATGATGTCATATAAAATGATTTATTTTCCTTCTTACATTAAGCAGGTAGAATTAAGGCATTCCATGTTTTTAAGCAGAGTTCACCAAAAGTCTCTGTAACCTACCCCAGAAACAACAGTAGATCTTAAAGTGCAGAACGGGACAGGATATGTGTAAGTCTACACATTCCTTGTTAAAAGTCCTCTTTTGCTTAGAGATTGTTTGATTACTCTTTTATGTTCCTATTACAAATATATAGAAACTTTGTCTTCATTGTTCCATGTGAAGTGGGTTAAGATTGGCTGTCACCAAGGGCCTGTATTATTTCTGCCCCCAGGGAAGGTAGTCACTTTGGAACAATTGCCCAAAGATATTGCCCCCTTCAGAAGAGGTATGCTCTCTCTCACACATTTATTTGCTTTTACCTGTCTGGTTATTATGAGTTTTTTACCCATTCCTTAGTGTATGGTAGGAAGTGATATTGGAGAGAGTCGACCATGGCCTAAATTTTGAGGAAATCCTTATCCAGGGGAGCCAGTAGGCAAGGAATTGACTAGGATTTTCCCAGGTCCTTTCATTGTAATAGAAATAGCAGCTAGCCCTGATAGATGGCTGAGGAATGGGGCTAAGAGAGATGAGTGTTTATCTGGCTTCTCTGGAAGGAAAAGCTTGGTATAGGAATAGGTATAGGTATAAAACAAAGTCAGCAGTGTTTTAGTATTTTAGATGTATTTAAAGCCAGTATATCTCTTGGTTTTGTCATTAAAATAAACATAGAAAATAAAAGTAAAATCCTCTTTCTAATCATCCCTTCCCCATTTAATACTCCTCGAAATAATCATTCACTTTGAAATTTGATATATAACCTTTCTGATATTTTTCTATGCACATACATATATTTTTATATGCTCCAAATATACATATACACACCCTGACCTGCTGTTCACTCTTTCCCCATTTATTATGGATATCCTTCCATATCGTTCTGTGTAAATCAACCTCATTCTTTCTTACAGCCACATAATTCCATAGTATGGATTTGTAATACCTTTGGTCAGACTAGGGGACATTTAAATGGTTTCCTTATATATACATCGTTTCGTTCTTGTCAGGGATACACTGGTAGGGCAAATTTCTGGAAACAGTTGCTGGATTAAGGAGTCTACACATTTTAAATTAATAGGTACAGCCATACTACCATCCAAAAAAGATTATGCCAGTTTAGACTCCCATAAACAGTATGTGAAATTTCTTCTTTATTAACACTGGAGATTATTTGTTTTTTAATTTTTTGCTTGACTGAGAGTTAAAAAATAGTAGCTCATGAAAAAAAAACATAGTGGCTCCTGATTTGATTTTGTGTTTTCTCAGTATGATAGAGTTACCATTTAAGGTCTTTTTTTCTTTTTTAAGATTTATTTTAGAGAGAGGGCTAGTGGAGGGAGGGGCAGAAGGAAAGAATCTTTCAAGCAGATTCCCTGCCAAGCACAGAGGTGGAGAGGGAATGTGGGAGGCTAGGGGTTCCATCCCATGACCCATGAGATCATGACCTGAGTTGAAATCAAGAGTTGAAACCAAGAGTCCTATGCTCAACTAATTGAGCCACACAGGTGCCCTCTAAATTCTTTTTTAGTTGGAAAGCAACTTTAGGTTAATAAGTAAGACTTCTTTTTTTTTTTTTTAAAGATTTTATTTATTTATTTGACACAGAGAGAGAGATTACAAGTAGGCAGAGAGGCAGGCAGAGAGACAGGGAGAGGAGGAAGCAGGCTCCCTGCTGAGCAGAGAGCCCGATGCGGGCCTCGATCCCAGGACGCTGAGATCATGACCTGAGCCGAAAGCAGAGGCTTTAAACCACTGAGCCACCCAGGCGCCCAATAAGTAAGACTTCTTAAAATGTGATTAGAGCCAATACATTTTAAAAGGACACTTGGCAGTTGTATATGGAATGCTGATGAAGTGTTCTATATTTTTTGAATACCTGGCATAAAGAGCCATATTAAAACATAAAAATCATTATTCACACTCTTGAAATGATTTTTGTTTTACAGAGGATATTAGCATAATATGTCTTTAACAGACATTCTGACTTTGAAAATTTATTTACAGCTCTGATTTTCTGTTTAAATTTTTGCTCATTGTTCAAGGCAATAGAGAAAGATGTCTATAATATATAGTCATTATTAGGTATATACTGGTAATTCCTACTTTATGCCGCCTTGGATTTAAAAAAAAATCTTGTTCATTGATAGCTATATTTGACTTGTACTTTCACGGTTTGAATTCAGCCATCCATTAGTTTAAATATGGTTTCATTTTCCCTGCCATTCTCTTTAGTGTCCTATTTTTTTCAAGAGGACCATCTAGTGGCAAACCAAGGAAATGGAAGCTATGGAAGTACACACTAAAAATTGTTTTTCTAGCATACCTCTAAAAAGTGAGGCTTTCTGTATTGCTGACCATGGCAAATATTTCAGTTGATATGTTGTATATATGTGAAATAAATATATTGAGGCTATTTTACATACAAATATATTTTTCTAATTATTAAGTGTAAGCTAATGATGTAGGTAATGTTATTGGGAAAATAAATTTCCTTACATATAATGTATGCATTTTGCATCATTTGAGCATTCAAGAAGAGTGACTTAGGTTTTAGAACAACAACAACAAAAAATCAGATTCAAAACAAATCACACTGTCGGGATATAAGATTTTTTTATTAAAGCCGAACATATAAAAAATCAATATTTAGCAATAAGAGGCCTCAATATGCTTGTGCATGGGGAATTCTGGAAAGAGCAGACTTTGAAACTGTATCTGGGTTAAAATCTTGACTGCCACTATTTAAGTAAGCATGTGACTTTGAGCAAGTAACTTAACCTCTCTGAACCTTAAGTTAATAGCAGTATCTACTAGGCAAGCTGTTGTGCTGGTTAGCAGTGCTATTTCTGAAGAAGCTGGCACTAATAAATAAATAGCACCTGCTATTATTGTTATTATTAACATGAAAAAATAAAATTTATGGGTTGACTTCTAACATCTGTCTGCATGTGTGTATCAGGGTAATTGTTTAAAGTTAACACAACTTGCAATAAAAGATAATGTGATAAAATGGAAAGACCGTGAGTGTTTAATGTCAATTAGACAAAATCTGATTTGTAGCTCTACTGCTTAATTAACTGTTGCAACTCGGGCAAATTAATTTCTTTGAACCCCACATTCATTGTGTATAAAATGTTAATGATAATACCTCCCTAGTAGGAAATTTATGATTAAATAATAAAATATGTCTGATAATGCACTTAACAATGTAAATATTTGAAAATATCTATTGTATGAGTATGTATTGATGAGCCCTTTTTTTATTTAAGCGGGGTCACTTAAAGATCTATTAGAAAGAGTCAGACGAAGGAGTAGTGAAAACAGCACTGCACCAGAGAATTCCAAGGCATAAGTTGCAGTTTTAACTCTGCCATTGACTTTATCATTCCTATAAGAAGTCGTTGTTAAATACACAGACTCAGAGTTGGGCTTTTTCTTGTTTTAGAGTTTTCTAGCCCAACTTAGTGTATAAAATGGTACGTCAGAGTCTGTCCTCATGCAACCTTTATCCTCCTCAAAGATCAGTCTCAAAATTATCCTCATTTAGACACTTGTTCAGTTCTAAACACATTACATTTTACACACACACACACACACACACACACACACACACACACACACACACTCTTTTCCTGTACTCAAAAGTTGATCAGGAGAGACAGAAGGTCAGCAAGGAGGGCCATGGTTATCTCTGTGGTACGTGGGTGCCAGTGGTCTGTATTGGTCTTCTTTTTTTTTTCCATTTGTCAGTTATACCATATTGGAATTAATCTTTTTATTTTGTGGAACACCAGTGATTTATGATTATATGCTGTTTGCTATATTATAGCAAATGCTTATAGAGATCTGTTTACATATTAAGTCATTGTAATGTGGTAGTAAATTTTAATTTTTAAAAAAATAAGTAATAGATAATACATGTGTAATTAAATGAAGAAGTTGCCTTCATCTAGGTTATACTTATGCATGCATGACTGTTGACAGGCTTTGAGATGGAATGAATTTATATGAAAAGAAAAATAATGGAGATTTATAGAAAACTGAGGTGAGCTTAATTTAAAGATGGTATAACTACATAAAATGTTCCATAATATACTTTTTTCCCCTCAGATGAATAGACACTTTATTAGTGTTTATCCAATACACCTTTCTGTGTCTTTCTGCTGATTTTAATGCTTTTTAAATTACCAGATTAAAGGGGGGGAAATACAGCTTTTCTTTTTCAGTATCATAGCCCTGATTAATGGGTAGAGGGTACTTATAATTAGCATTAGTTATTTCAAATAAATAAATATTTGTAAAGTTTATGAAAATAGTTGGTTTTCTGACTTGAAGAAAGATTATTTCTTTACTGCAGCCCAGTAATGACAAACTATGAATTGATAGTGTATTAGTTAATGAGGTTTTACTGATAAAAATGATCTGTAAATATCTAGTAAAGATTCTAAAGTATATTACTATATATCCTAATAATAAAACCATTTTATGGCATATTTTCTATATCCCTTTTCCTGTAGATTTCAGAAGTTGATTGCAAAGATGCACTAGAAATGATTTGTAACTTAGAATCTGAGGGTGATGAAAAAAGTGCTCTTGTCTTATGTACTGCATTTTTATCACGTCAGCTCCAACAAGGAGATATGTACTGTGCTTGGTGAGTTGGTTTTATTTTGTAAAGAAAAGTTCGTTAAATAAGAATATAAGATAGGTCGTGAGAGTTCAGAGAGCTTAAGAACATACTTTTTAATCTTTTAAAATCTTGTTAAAAAGCTTATTTTCAGTTATTAAATGCTGTTATAGACTGATCATCAGGTAGTTCATATTGTAACTTTAAAACTTCTTTATGTTAAGGACCACACAACTCCTTAGTATAGCAGTAATGATGGTATAATGATTAATAATGATCAGGAAATTCTTAGATGTTAGAAGATGAAGGAAAGGATTATTTTGTCTAATGCCACAATTTTTTCAGATATCTAAGCAGTCTGTGATTGAATGTGTATATTTTTTTCCTCTGCATATTACACACTTTTAACTACATAATTAGCGTAGTCATTCATGTATGGAAATATAGTTCATTTTCCATCTGTGAGATATTGATCTACTTTACTAACTTCTTGAGTGCACATTTCTTTATATGGTACATTTTCAAGTGTGCAAAGCCTGTTATATGTAACATACAACTAACAGATGTTGACTTCAACTGACTCAAAAAATCTTAAGATCAGCTGTCTTAAATTAATGTGTTAATAACTAAAATGGACAATTTATCTGGCCAGTGAACAGCATTATTAGTCTTCAGTGTTGTGTTGGTAATACTGGAAACACAAAATTTAGTTTACAACATTCTGACATTAAGAATTTTTACCAAATGACCTATGACATACAAATTCCATGAATATGGGATAGGCAGGCTAAATCAGTGTATAATTAAGAATAAAGTTCACAGTTCTAAAGGTTTTCTGAGCAGTTGTGAGTTTTATTATGAAGGGAAAATCATATATGCAGTACACAAAGGATTGCTATAAAAGGTAGGTAGAAAGATTCTGAAGGAACAATAAAAAGCATGCACTTACTGAGGAAAAGTAGATGTTCCATGTAACTTAAGTATTAGTAGTGACTAAAAAATTAACTCTTCTGTTGCTTTAAAAAATCCATCAAAGTCTGGATTTCATATGAACAAAGTCAATCTATTGTAAGTTCTTAAATAGGAGGGCAAAAAAGAAATTTATGTTTAAGAAATGCTGTTTAATAAAAGTACTTGAGAATGGTTTGGGGTCTCAACGGTGAGGACAGTTTGGGGGAAGTGGCAGGACAGAGTTGAGCTAGAAAAGTGAAATTGAAAACCAGTTAACAGTCCCGCTGGGAAGTTACAAAGGCTTCTGTATGGATGTAGGATGGGTTGAAAAAAATGTTGAAGGAAACAGTCTTTAGAATAGAAAGCAGAGGCTTTTATAGGGTCAGTGATAATGATGCATTAAATTACAAAGGTGGTGAACTGGAAAGAATGTTAATCATCTTTTTCATATATTAAGTTTCAGGTTTCAGAAGAGATCAAAGTGGAGAAGTCTTATAAAGAACTAGAGAGGTGAAAGTGGTCAAGACTGGAGAGACAGATTTTGAAGTCCTCCAAAAAAATCTTCAACTTTTTTCACCAAATATTCTCCTCAATGAAGAGGACTTTATGATTACTACATTATTGTTCCAACTTATTTTTTATACTTTTTTTTAGGGAGCTCACCCTCTTCTGGAGTAAATTACAGCAAAGGGTAGAACCATCTATACAAGTGTACCTAGAAAGATGTCGGCAACTTTTAAAATCCAGTAAATGAGCAAGTTATTCAAGTGGGTGGTGAAAGGGCAGAGTTCCTAGGAATGCATACTAAGGAAATAATAGGAAAGGCCTGTATTGAGGAGAATATTTGGTGAAAAAAGTTGAAGAAAGGAAGAAGATTTTTGTGGAATTTAACCACGGAGGACAGAAGAGAAATAGGATGATAGGTAAAAGGGAGGAAAATTCATCATTTCAGTAGGATTATTTTATGTGAAAAATACATTCCAATTGTATTTGAAATAAATTTCAAAGTTCATTTTTCCAAGTTTTTTTAATTCATCAATTTGACAGAAATTAGTTACTTCCTTTGTCATCATTGATTGTTAACATTTATCTAATAAAATTTTAAATTTAAGTGACCAATTAAATTGGTCAGTTTTCAGTTTCAGGTAGAAGATAAAATTAAATGCTTTTAAAAATATGCCATTGATCTGTATATGCATTATATATATATAGACACACATTTTGTACTTTATTACGTAAAGTTCAAATGTGGCTCAAATACCGTTTGTATAACGTGTTTAAATGAGAGGTACTTTACCAGTAACAGGCATTGCTTCTCTCTGACATTGAAAAATACTAAAAGAATGATAAATAATGTCCTGATTTTATTTAGTCTCTAAAAAATTGAAATATATATTTTATATCTAATTTAAATTTAATTTCCACATGTAGAATTTGGAATCTAAAACCAGCTTTATTTTCAAATGTAATGACTGGACCAGTATAGTCCATGATTACTACATTATTGTTCCAACTTATTTTTTATACTTTTTTTTAGGGAGCTCACTCTCTTCTGGAGTAAATTACAGCAAAGGGTAGAACCATCTATACAAGTGTACCTAGAAAGATGTCGGCAACTTTCTCTGTTAACCAAGACGGTATATCACATTTTCTTCCTGATTAAAGTTATTAATTCAGAGGTAAGAATAATCAAGCTATTTTTTCTCAATTTAAGATGCATTAATTACCTTTAATAAAAAACTTTATTATTTGACTTCTGTTATTTAGAGTTTTGAACACTGCTTTTATTATTAGTCTTATAATAGGCATTTGATACAGAAAAACCTAAAAATACAAATGAGAGCCAGGGGCTTGCTCTTGACCTAAAGAAAAGTAATATACATATACTAGTATTTTATCATTTGATAATTTTACTCCTAGGTGTTAACGCTATTTTGATAATTTGGCTTTGTAGAAATTTAGAAAGTATAAAGAGAGATACAGAGATAGCTTCCTCTGCTAGCAGTCTGGCAGATTACATTATCTAAAAATCCTTCTTCTACAAAGTGCCCCAACATACTTAATGAAATAAAGTAAATATTTCTTTTGATGTATATAGCATTTAAGTTTGCAAGAATGTTAGGGGAAATCCATAGACTCAAAATGGAGAGGAACTTAAAAACTGGAGCAGAAAACTTAAGCTGCTGCTGGATCTCTCCTGGCCTAATGGGTATTGGGATATATTACTACTTGCAGTCACTGAGGGGTTTGCACATGGGGATGGGAGATAGCTTTAGAGGCCCTCTCAAGTTGGGGAGTTGGAGCTGAGCTCTGTCCCCCTCCCCCACCTGCAAAGTCCTATAATTTCATCGAAAAAGTAGACTAGAAAAATGCTGCCTTTTTTTTAAAATTAACATATAATGTATTTAATTTGCCTCAGGAGTACAGGTCTGTGAATCATCAGGCTTACACATTTCACTGCACTCACTATAGCACAAACCCTTCCCAATGTCCATTACCCAGCTACCCTATCCTTCCCTCCCCACCCCCAGCAGCCCTCAGTTTGTTTCATGAGATTAAGAGTCTCTTATGGTTTGTCTCCCTCCCAGTTCCTTCTTGTTTTGAAAAATGCTACTTTTTAATACAGATAGATGATAGGGAAGCTTGTGCATGTCCTACTGGGCTGTGGGTCAGACAAGGAAAAATGTTTCCCTTAAGTTGTAACCATAGGTCTACCCTCACACAGATTTGTGGTCTAAATTTACCCTATTTATATAGTCCAGAAGTCCCCAATAATGTCAAGTAAGTAATGTTTAAGAAGGTGAGAGTGGAGTACTGGGGTGGTAACACCTGGCAGAATGTAGAACTTATTTGGAGGGGCATGTACTCCATGCAGGATTCTCAGGTAAAGCCCTGCTTAAGAGGAGTTCATGATCAAGAATTATGGAACATGAAACAGTTTGTCATGAGGGAATTTTGGCAGAGAAAAATAACAATAGGATTAAATATACTATTTATTTAAAGACATAAATTTAACCATCAAGATTTATACAGTGGGTGTATAAACTGAGCCTGGGTGGGTCAGTTGGTTAAGCAGCTGTCTTCACCTCAGGTTATGATCCCAGGGTCCTGGGATCAAGCCCCAGGTCTGGCTCCCTGCTCAGCGGGAGCCTGCTTCTCCCTCTCCCCCTGCCCTCTACCTGCTTGTGTGTGTGCACGCTCTCTCTCTCTGTCTCAGATAAATAAAACCTTAAAAAAAAATTGTAAAGCATATGAAACAGTGATGTGAATAATTTCAGTAGAGATAAAGAATAGAATTATTTGTGTAACAGTTTAACACAATTATGGAAAATTTCATGAAATACATATATTTAAAGACAAAATAAGGAATTAAAGCATGAGAAAGAAAGATACTATCAAAATGACCAAGCAGATTTTAAAGAGTCAAAAAACTTTTTTTTTTTTTTTTTTTAGAGATTTTATTTATTTATTTGACAGAGAGAGAGAGAGCTCACAGGCAGGCAGAGAGGCAGGCAGAGAGAGAGGAAGAAGCAGGCTCCCTGCCGAGCAGAGAGCCCGATGCGGGCCTCGATCCCAGGACCCTGAGACCATGACCTGAGTCGAAGGCAGAGGCATTAACCCACTGAGCCACCCAGGCGCCCAAGAGTCAAAAAACTTTTAAAAATAAAAACATAGTTACCAAATTGAAAGCACTTAATAAGTAGATTAACCAGATTAGATGTAACTGAAGAGGAAAGTGATAAACAGAAGTTACTTACACATTTCTAATTATCTAAATTGGAGTCTGAGTTTTACAGAATTAATTTTTCTTAAGAAACTTTTTTTTTAATTTATTCATTTGAGACAGAGACCAAGCGAGCACCCCCAGGGGAGAGAGGGAGAGGCAGACTCCTTGCTAAGCTGGGATTCCCACACAGGGCTGGATCCCATGATCCCATCTGGTATCAGGACCTGAGCTGAAGGCAAGATTCTTAACCAAATGAGCTATCCAGGCTCCCCAGAATTAATTTATTTTCTTCTAGTAACCCTCGTAGTAACACAGTTGGTTTCCATTTTATTTTTATTTTTGTTTTGTTTTTTTAAAGATTTTATTTATTTGACAGAGAAACACATCGAGAGAGGGAACACAATCAGGGGGTTTGGGAGAGGGAGAAGCAAGCTTTCTGCTGAGCAGGGAGCCTGATGCGGGCCTCTGTCCCAGGACCCTGGGATCATGACCTGAGCCAAAGGCAGTCGTCGCTTAATGACTGAGCCAGCCAGGTAACCCTGGTTTCCATTTTAAATGTACACAGAAAACATTTTCCAAAGTTGCCAACATTATGTAGAATGGGGTGCTAAACAGTGTTTAGAAATCCTTAAGAATGGGGATGCAGCATGAAAGAAGTATTTAAGATTCATTTACTTATTTGTGAGAGAAAGAGAAAAAGCACACGAGTGGGGGAAGGGGGTAGACAGAGAGGGAAAGGAAAAGTCTCCATCACAGGACCCTGAGATCATGACCTGAGCCAAAATCAAGAGTCAGATGCCTAACCAACTGAGCCACCTAGAAGCCCCAAGAAGTATTTTTTAATTGATATGTAATTTTTTTTTGAAAGGACACCAAAAGATACTCTGCTATCCCCCTTTAAACGTAACTTTTAAAATCCGTAGTTGGTCAATAAATCTTATATATAGGGGCACCTGGGTGGCTCAGTGAAGCCTCTGCCTTCAGCTCGGGTCATGATCTCAGGGTCCTGGGATCAAGTCTTACATACGGCTCCCTGGTTGGTGGGGAGCCTGCTTCCTCCTCTCTCTCTCTCTCTCTCTCTGCCTCTCTGCCTACTTGTAATCTCTCTCTCTCTCTCTCTGTCAAATAAATAAATAAAATCTTTAAAAAAAATCTTATATGTTTTTTCCCTTTTTCTCTTGAAATAATTTCTTTTCAGAAGAATAGAATTTCTCATTCAGGAGTAAAGAGCCAGAGTGAATTCATCTATCTAAACCTTGTTAATTCATGCTGATTTTTCATTTTATATATTGTAGTTTGCAGTTAAAAAAATGAACTTAATAATTAAGTTTCTTAAAAAATTACCGTGCAAATTTTAAGCAGGTTGTGCCACTGCTTTATGTCTAACTTTGAAGAGCGGTATAGCAAAGTGGAAGAGTTTGAAACTAGAAGCCAGGCAGATTGGGTGACTTTTTCTTGACCACCTGGTAACTCTAACCACTTTGTATTTCATTTCTTTCTTACTTTAATCAAGGAAGTTAGGTAAAAATGACTCTCCTCCCTCAACCTTATACCCCACTCACAAGGAGATTGTGTTGGTGAGGGAAAAACTTGGACAAGAGCTACACTGTCCATTATGGTAACCAATAACCTCATTTTAGGTGTTCAGTAGTTCCATGTGGCTAGTGACATATTGAATAGGATAAAGAACATTTCTGTCATCATCAACAGTCCTGCTGAATAGTACCTTTCTGGAGAGACTTTGGGTTTAGAAGTAAAGCCCATAAAAAAGCAGTTAAAAGCATGAATAATAAATAGCTTAGAAAGTTGGGCCAGGGAAGCTCATCTATTCACGAGAATAACTTGGAATTTGCTAATCAATTACCCTGCCCCAAAAATCTTATTTCCTTTTGCATCAAGTGTTTTTCCCTTTGTTTTACTTTCTGAAATCTGATCAGACAGAGGTTTTATCTTTTTTTTTTTTTTTTAAGATTTTATTCATTTGAGAGAGAGAGCACAAGCAGTGGAGAGGGAGAAACAGGCTGCCCATGGAGCAAGAAGGCCGATGTGAGGCTTCATCCCAGGACCCTGGGATCATGACCTGAACTGAACGCAGCTGCTTGACCAACTGAGCCACCCAGGTTCTCCTAGAGGTTTTATCTTAAAACTAGAATTATAGGGGCACCTGGGTGTCTCAGTTGGTTAGGCATCTTACTCTTGATTTCAGCTCCAGTTGGGATTTCAGTGAGAGCTAGCCCTCATTGGGCTCCAAGCTTTGTGGGTAGTCTGGTTGAGATTTCTTTTCCTGTGCCTCTACCCCCAGTGGCATGCATGTGTCACACTCTCACAGAACAAAACAAAAAAAACCTAGAATCATAGATTATTATTGCTGTAGGACTAAAAGAGACCTTAAAGTTAATGCTGTGGTGACTAAAGTTCTAGTGTAACTCCTTATTTTTCACATGATGTAATTTAGTCTCAAGGTTAGTGATTTGGGTTAACTGGCAGCCCTCTTTCAGAATTCCAGGAGCTGTTGAAAACTGTTGGACAGTTTATTCATGCTTTTAACTAGACCCTTGAAATTAAAAGTTGAAAAATAGAGCCCTATCCTTAAGGCTTTCATAGTCTACTAATGGAGACACACAAAAGAGTTGTAATATGGTGTATGGGTCTTTCTGTTTTTGGTGGAGTGCTAAGACTCCTGTGAGAGTACATTGCTTAGCACCATGCCAGATATAAAGTAAGTGCTGAATGAATAAAAGAGGTGGGCATTCTAACCCACTTGTCTGTGTTGACTCTGAGTGATAGCCAGAGTGAGAGGGAAAAGTGTTCCTAGTAATAGAAAAAGCATGGAAAGTGATGTATAGAAAAAAACTTTTCTCCTCTCTTCACTATTCACTGAATACTTTGGGTCATCAAATGTGTGGGAATGGTCTCTGCATCAAGCAGATTTCTGATTCTGTGGATACCAGCTGGGTATCCTACAATTTAACTCAAGTCTAACACTGTTTACTGAGAGATAGCACAGTCCCATGAGACTGCCCGCCCCCACACACACACACACCCTTCAGATGCTAATCACAAGTCTAGTTTGTTACCTGTGCTTCTGACCAACTGGCTAAAATCAGAAGTTCCCACAACCTCCTTCTCAGGTTTGATTAATTTGCTGGAGTGGCTCACAGAATTCAGGAAAACAGTTTACCTACTAGATTACGGGTTTTATGAAAGGATACAACTCAGGAAGAAGCAGATGGAAGGTAGGTATAGGCCAAGGAGCAAGCTGTCTTCCCAGATCTCCACATGTTTATCAGTGCAGAAGGTCCCTGAACCCCATTCTTTCTGGGTTTTTACAGAGGCTTCATTACATAAGCATAATTGATTAAATCATTAGCCACCATTGGTGATTGATTCAGACCCCAGCTTTTCTCCCTTTCTTGGGGTGGGGGTGTGGGCAAGAGCTGAAAGTTCAACCCTCTTATCACAGGTTTGTTCCCCTATCAGCCCCCATCCGGTGGTTATCTAGGGGCTTTCCAAAAATCGCCTCATTAACATAAACTCCTTTGTGGTTAAAAGGGCCTTATTAAGAACGGCACCTGTTTCACAGTTTAAGGCTCTGGAGCTATTTCAGGAGCTGGAAACAAAAGATGCCCCTATAGCTCTTATCACTTAGGAAATTACAAAGGCTTAGGAGTTGCTGGGAACCCTGGATGAAAACCAAAATATATATGTATTTCACTGGTGGTGGTATCAAGACAAATGAGAGAATGGCATATTTGAGGAATTATAGTTAGCTCAATTTACCTGGAGTATAGGCTGTTTGGGTAAGGCAAAAGATAAAAGATGAGTTTAGACCAGATGAGGCATACTTAAAGATTGTGAAGGCCTTTTTGTATTCCCCATTAAGAATGTATATAATTCTGTATATATGAATGTACATTCTTATATAAGAATGTATATAATTCGATTTTTGGAAAGGTACAAAGATAACCATTTAAGAATTTTAAAGCAGGTAAGACATGTTGCTGTGTGTGGATGGAGAAGGGCTGAATAGGATGTACATGGGGGAACTAATCAGTCTTTAAGCCTCGGGTAGCTTTGGGCCAAGGATACTAGGCAGTCAGAGGAAAGGAACAGAAAAGTGGGGAGTACCAAAGATAAAACCTTGTATCTTTCAGAAGGTTGCCTCATGATGGATCATTGTCATTGGGGGGTGAATCTCTATTCCTCCTCTGAATTTTTAGCACTTAGCTTTCTTCTGCTGTCACTCTTAAATTCAGGTTGGTGTCATCAGTAACTTTTATTAATGAAAGGAATTAAGTAGTTTTTATAGGCTAATTGTAAATCACATATTTATGGAAAATTATTAATTCAAACTCATCTTTAAAAATACTTGTTATATGCCTATAAGCAATTTTTAATCACACACAAAGATGAAAAACTCACAAGAATAAAAACTTTGTTGTAGTTTCATTGGCATTAAGATTTCACATTTAATTACAACATTAAGATATTTTTAAAGCAAATTTATTCAAAGCCATTTTCCCTTAATGAATTGAAATCACCCTTGAATCCAGTAGCAGACTGTATTAGAACTGTTGAGTTTATCTCTGAAATAATTTTAGTTGCATTTTTAAGCAGTAAGTAGAATATTTCAATCTCATTTTGTTGTTTATGAAGGGATCAACAGTCACATGACAGAGAATAGTTACAGTCCTCTTCCTCAGTGCAGATGGCATCCACAAAATCTGTTTCCTGAAACCTTTCCTAAAATCATTTCTTTCTCCATCATTTCCTGAATTTTCTAAAGAAATACAGCCTTTTCCAGAATTCTCATCCTGTACATACTTACTAGTCCTTCTGGTATAGGTCTTCATTATCACTTCAGATCATCTTTATGGTTGACTTGACCTTTGATTTCTCCAAGACGTCCTCTCTCTAATATGCACCTTTCCTCACCACATGTCTTTTTTTCCCCTTCATATTATGACAAAGGAGTGACCTAATTATCCATTATTAGTAGTAGCCCCTAAGGCATGAACAGAGGTACAGATGTTTTACTGTAAAAGTTTTCTGGCTCAGATTTATCTCAAAATAGTAGAAAATAACTATACAGTTTTGATGTAAAAGCTGGAGACAACCATATGGTCCCACTTCTTTCCCTGTTGTCCTGTCCTCACTGTCACTTTAAAAAATAGGTCTCATATCTATTCTTGTCCGTTTTCTTCTCAGTCTTTGTACCCTTGCTTTCATGAAGTCAAGCGAATTTAGTATTGTCCCCTCAGTTTCCTATTGGCCCACAAATCTAAGCTTCTGTTTTAGTAAAATATTTTATTTCCTTCTTAGCCTGTGAAAATACAGACCCTGTCAGGGTTTTTTTTGCTTATTTTTTTTCTGCCTTTTGATCCAGTATAACACCTATTCTATTTCCATGAATGTGGCCACATCTTATACTGGCTTATTTCTTATATTTATGTTCTCTTGGTCCTTTTAAAACCCATTTTTATCTCTTCACTACCTATATCTTCAAATGACTGTTACCTTCATTACTGCTAGTCTTATAATAATAGTTCAAGATGCTAATTCAAAAGGAAAGACATTTATTGTGTCTCCTTGTACTTCTGTTAAGATGGTTCAACAATGAGTTAATTGATTTCGCATTCAGCCAATGTATAATAGAACTAGAATCCCCCCTATGAAGGATCAATTTACTTTATTCTGTTGAAAGTGAAAATCTCCTTTCATTACTAGTAAGTTAGGAAATACAGGGACTTCCTCAGTTCTGTAATTGGTTTTTTTTATTTCAGAAGGATTCTAAATACAAACTTAGAAAATAAGATTTGTGATAAAGTTGACATTTATTGATCACTTTCTATGTAGCAGACATTATACAAACTGTATCAGATACTTTAGATACATAGTATTTATTAATGCTCACAGCAGTTTTATGAAGTTTAAATGCTATTTTGATCTTTATAAGTGGGCTGTGAACGGTTAGAGAAGTTAATAACTTCCAAATTTGCCTAGCTTTATTAGATGATTTTATGCCAGGTCTTCTCTTTATTCCCAGTGCTTATCCTTTTTCTGCTATTCTTTATAGTTCTTTACACGCACACACGCGCGGGCACACACACACACACACACACGGCTAAGCTACAGTGCTTTAGAAGAGGCAGCATTTCCTATGTTGCTGCTGCAGAATTTGAGAGTAGCAAGCATCAGTTTCAAAATTACTAAATTCACAAATATGTGTTGGTTAGTATAGATTAAATTAACATTTCCTGTTTGCTTTTTCACAGACTGAAGGGGCTGGACTTGCCACCTGTATAGAATTATGTGTAAAAGCCCTTCGTTTGGAATCTACAGAAAATACTGAAGTGAAAATATCTATTTGCAAAACCATTTCGTGCTTGTTGCCTGATGATCTGGAAGTTAAACGTGCTTGTCAACTGAGTGAATTTCTTATTGAGCCTACAGTAGATGCATATTATGCTGTGGAAATGCTGTATAACCAGCCAGACCAGAAATATGATGAAGAGAATCTTCCAATACCAAATTCTCTACGCTGTGAGCTCCTTCTTGTATTGAAAACTCAGTGGCCCTTTGATCCAGAATTCTGGGATTGGAAAACTTTAAAACGGCAGTGTCTTGCATTAATGGGGGAAGAAGCATCTATTGTGTCTTCAATAGATGAACTAAACGACAGTGAAGTTTATGAGAAAGTAGTGGACTACCAGGAAGAGATTAAAGAAACTTCTGTGAATGGACTTTCTGGTGGAATTGGTGCTAATTCTGGCCTTCTTAAAGACATCTGTGATGAAAAGCAGAAGAAGAGAGAGATAAAACAATTAAGAGAGAGGGGATTTATTTCTGCTAGGTTTAGGAATTGGCAAGCCTACATGCAGTATTGTGTGCTATGTGACAAAGAATTCCTTGGTCATAGAATAGTACGTCATGCTCAGAAACATTACAAAGATGGGATTTACAGTTGCCCTATATGTGCGAAGAACTTCAATTCTAAAGAAACTTTTGTCCCTCATGTCACGTTGCATGTTAAACAATCTAGTAAAGAGAGACTAGCAGCTATGAAACCATTAAGAAGATTGGGGAGGCCACCTAAGATCACAACTACTAATGAGAATCAGAAGATTAATGCTGTGACCAAGCAGGAACAGCGGCCTATAAAAAAGAATAGTCTCTATTCAACAGACTTCATAGTATTTAATGACAATGATGGTTCGGATGATGAGAATGATGACAAAGATAAATCTTATGAACCAGAAGTAATCCCAGTCCAGAAACCAGTACCTGTTAATGAATTTAATTGCCCTGTAACTTTTTGTAAAAAGGGCTTTAAGTACTTTAAAAATTTAATTGCTCATGTAAAGGGGCATAAGGATAATGAAGATGCCAAGCGCTTTCTTGAAATGCAAAGCAAAAAAGTTATTTGCCAGTACTGTAGACGGCATTTTGTAAGTGTTACTCATCTTAATGATCACCTACAAATGCACTGTGGCAGTAAACCATATATCTGCATACAGATGAAATGTAAGGCTGGTTTTAATAGTTACGCAGAGCTCTTAACACACCGAAAGGAGCATCAAGTCTTTAGAGCAAAGTGTATGTTTCCTAAATGCGGCAGAATTTTTTCAGAAGCTTATTTACTGTATGATCATGAAGCACAGCATTATAATACCTATACTTGTAAGTTCACAGGTTGTGGTAAAGTTTATCGTTCTCAGAGTGAGCTAGAAAAGCATCTGGACGATCACAGTACTCCTGAAAAAGTGCCGCCTCCTGAAAACCAGCGTACTTCATCTGGGGATTGTGTTCAGCCTTCTAAAGTGAATCCGAACACAGAAGTGAGCATCGAGAAAGAGAGGTCTGTGCTTCCTTCAGAAAATAATATTGAAAACACCTTAGCGGCAGATAGAAGTGATGCTTGGGATAAAAGCAAAGCAGAATCAGCTGTTACTAAAGAAGACCAGATTTCTGCATCAGAGCTCAGGCCAGCTGATGGACCATTGTCAAATGGTTTGGAAAACCCTGTGACGACTACTCTGCTTCAGGCCAGTGAAGTGGCTGTGTCCATTAAAGTGTCCCTCAATCAGGGTATCGAAGATAACTTTGGAAAACAAGAAAACTCAGCTGTGGAAGGCACTAGTGAATCACTGGTCATGAACTTACATACACCAGTTGGAGATACTTGTAATGATTTGTGTCGTCCAAGTTTTCAAGAAAGAAAACAGGATTGCTTTAATGAAGCCCAGATTACTCAGAATTCTTTAGTAAATTCAGAAACCCTCAAAATAGGTGACCTTACCCCACAAAACTTAGAAAGACAAGTGAACAACCTGATGACCTTTTCTGTGCAAAATCAGGCAGGATTTCAGAACAGTTTACCAGCTTCCAAGTTTGAATGTGGAGGTAATGTTAAAACACCATCCAGTCTTTATAATTTACCTCTTAAGACATTGGAAAGTATCACCTTTGTTCCACCACAGCCCAACCCAAGTAGTTCTTTAGGAACTCCATCAGTGCCTCCAAAAGCACCAGTTCAGAAATTCAGTTGCCAGGTTGAGGGATGTACTCGAACCTATAATTCTTCACAGAGTATTGGGAAACACATGAAGACAGCACACCCTGACCAGTATGCTGCATTTAAAATGCAGCGCAAAAGTAAAAAAGGTCAGAAATCTAACAACTTAAATACACCAAATAATGGAAAGTTTGTTTATTTTTTGCCATCACAGGTGAGCAGCTCTAACAATGCATTTTTTACACCACAGACCAAAGCCAGTGGGAATCCTACTTGTTCAAATCAGTTGCAGCATGTCTCACCTTCCATTTTTCCAGCTCATTTAACAAGTGTGTCAACTCCACTGCTGCCCTCAATGGAAAGTGTCATAAATCCAAATATACCTTCTCAGGATAAAAATGAACAAGGTGGTGGTATTATATGTTCCCAAATGGAGAATTTATCTACTACTACCTTACCAGCACAAATGGAAGATCTAACCAAAACAGTTTTGCCTTTGAATATTGACAGTGGCTCAGATCCTTTCCTTCCTCTACCTGCAGAAAGTAGTTCAATGTCTCTCTTCCCTTCACCAGCAGATAATGGGGCTAATTCTGTTTTTTCCCAGCTGGAAAACAGTACGAATCATTTTTCTTCACAGATTGAAGGAAACACTAATTCCTCCTTTCTAAAGGGAGGTAATGGTGAAAATGCAGTTTTTCCTTCACAAGTCAGTGTTGCAAATGACTTTAATAGCACCAGTGCCCAACAGTCTGCAACTGAAAAAGTTAAAAAAGACCGTGGGCGGGGCCCAAATGGGAAGGAAAGAAAACCCAAGCACAACAAAAGGGCTAAATGGCCTGCAATTATCAGAGATGGGAAATTTATCTGTAGCAGATGTTACAGGGCTTTTACTAATCCCAGATCTCTGGGTGGACACTTATCTAAGCGATCTTACTGTAAACCACTGGATGGAGCAGAAATTGCTCAAGAACTTCTACAGAGTAATGGACAGCCTTCTCTTCTTGCCAGCATGATTCTCTCCACAAATGCAGTAAATTTGCAGCAGCCGCAACAGTCTACCTTCAATCCAGAAGCATGTTTTAAAGATCCATCGTTCCTGCAACTTCTTGCTGCTGAAAATCGCTCAACATTTTTACCAAATACATTTCCTCGGACTGGTGTGACTAGCTTTAGTACCAGTGTTAGTCAAGAAGGAAGTGAAATTATTAAACAGGCTTTGGAAACTGCTGGCATTCCCAGTACATTTGAGGGTTCTGAAATGCTTTCTCATGTTCCAACAGGTTGTGTTTCAGATGCAGCACAAGTAAATGCAACAGTGATGTCAAATCCAGCTGTGCCACCCCTGTTGCAGACTGTATGCCACCCAAACCCCCTGCTCACAAACCAGAATAGGACACCAAACTCCAAAACTTCCTCCATTGAGGAATGCACCAGTTTGCCTGTTTTCCCAACAAATGACTTACTACTGAAGACTGTTGAAAATGGTTTGTGTTCTAGTTCATTCCCTAATTCTAGTGGGCCATCACAAAATTTTACCAATAACAGTTCACGTGTTTCAGTTATAAGTGGTCCTCAGAACACGCGGTCTAGTCATTTAAATAAGAAGGGAAACAGTGCTTCAAAGAGAAGAAAGAAAGTTGCTCCTCCCCTCATTGCACCTAATGCTTCCCAAAACTTGGTAACAAGTGACTTAACAGCAATGGGACTTATAGCAAAGAGTATTGAGATACCAACTAGTAACCTCCATTCAAATGTGATTCCAAATTGTGAGCCTCAGGGTTTGGTGGAAAACCTAACACAGAAATTAAGTAATGTTGACAATCAGTTATTTATTACTGATGTGAAAGAAAACTTTAAAACCAATCTTGAGTCCCATACAGTGTTAGCTCCTTTAACATTAAAAACTGAAAATGGTGATTCCCAAATGATGACTTTGAATTCATGCACAACTTCAATAAATTCTGATTTGCAGATTTCTGAAGACAATGTTATTCAAAACTTCGAAAAGACTCTTGAAATTATTAAAAGTGCTATGAATTCTCAAATACTTGAGGTAAAAAGTGGATCTCACAGTGTTGGTGAAACATCACAGAATGCTCAAATAAATTATAACATTCAGCTTCCTTCAGTAAACACTGTACAAAATAACAAGTTACCTGATTCTTCTCAGTTTTCCTCCTTCATAGGTGTCATGCCAGCAAAAAGTAACATTCCTCCATCTGAAGTATTACATAAGGAGGATCAAATACAGGAAATTTTAGAAGGTTTGCAGAAATTAAAATTAGAAAATGACCTGTCCACTCCAACACCCCAGTGTGTACTAATAAATACATCAGTGACACTGACTCCCACTCCTGTTAAACCAATTCCAAATGTCACAGTTGTTCAGCCAGTGTCTGAAATGATAAGCAACATTCAGTTTAGTGACAAAGTTAATAAACCCTTTGTGTGTCAAAACCAAGGCTGTAATTACAGTGCTATGACAAAGGATGCTTTATTTAAGCACTATGGTAAGATTCATCAGTACACTCCAGAGATGATTCTTGAAATTAAGAAGAATCAGTTGAAATTTGCTCCGTTTAAATGTGTTGTACCTACCTGTACAAAAACATTTACAAGAAATTCTAATCTCCGGGCACACTGCCAGTTGGTCCATCATTTTACAACAGAAGAAATGGTAAAGTTAAAAATAAAAAGGCCTTATGGAAGAAAATCTCAGAGTGAAAATTCGTCAGCCCCACGAATTACACAAGTAAAAAGACAGCTGACTATGACAGAGGAAAATAAAAGGGAATTCCAGCCTGCTTTAGACTTGGGAGCAGTGAAGGAGAATGCCCTCAGTAATGCAGCAGTGATCCCAGAAAAACAACTTGTAGAAAAAAAAAGTCCTGAAAAAACAGAAAATTCCTTGCAGGTGATCACAGTTACTTCAGAACAATGTAATTCAAATTCTCTCACAAACATACAAGCCAAAGGACGGAAAGTTAGGAGACATAAAAAAGAAAAGGAGGAGAAAAAACGCAAGAAGCCAGTTTCTCACTCCCTTGAGTTTCCAACAAGATACAGTCCATACAGACCTTATCGATGTGTTCACCAGGGTTGCTTTGCTGCTTTTACTATACAGCAAAACTTAATTCTGCATTACCAGGCTGTACACAAGTCAGATCTCCCTGCATTTTCTGCAGAGGTTGAAGAAGAAAGTGAAGCTGGTAAAGAAAGTGAAGAAATTGAAACCAAACAGACTGTGAAAGAATTTCGATGTCAGGTGAGTGACTGTTCTCGAATTTTCCAAGCAATTACTGGCCTGATACAACACTACATGAAACTTCATGAAATGACTCCTGAGGAAATTGAAAGTATGACTGCTTCTGTGGATGTTGGGAAATTTCCATGTGATCAGTTAGAGTGTAAGTCTTCATTTACCACATATTTGAACTATGTTGTTCATCTTGAGGCAGATCATGGAATTGGGATCAGGGGAAGTAAAACTGAAGAAGATGGCATATACAAATGTGACTGTGAAGGCTGTGACCGTATATATGCAACTCGGTCAAATCTCCTTCGACACATTTTTAATAAACATAATGACAAACATAAAGCTCATTTGATTCGGCCAAGAAGATTAACACCTGGTCAGGAAAATATATCAAGCAAAGCAAACCAAGAAAAGACAAAGTCTAAGCATCGGGGGACAAAACACAGATCTGGAAAGGAAGGAATCAAAACGCCTAAGACAAAACGAAAGAAAAAAGGTAATTTAGAAAACAAGACTGCTAAAATTGTGCAGATTGAAGAAAATAAGCCTTACTCTCTGAAACGTGGAAAGCACGTATATTCTATAAAGGCTAGAAATGATGCCTTATCTGAGTGTACAAGCAGATTTGTGACCCAGTATCCATGTATGATAAAAGGGTGTACATCAGTTGTTACAAGTGAAAGCAATATAATTAGACACTATAAATGCCATAAATTATCAAAGGCATTTACATCACAACACCGTAATCTTCTCATTGTCTTCAAACGGTGTTGCAACTCACAACTAAAGGACGCTTCTGAGCAAGATGGTGATAAGAGTGATGTGAAAAATTCTGATGCATGTGTATCAGAGAGCAGTGATAGCTCCAGAACAGCTACGGTTCCACAGAGGGAAAGTGAAAAAAGCGAAAAAGATGAAATGGATGAGCTAACAGAATTATTTATTACAAAATTAATAAATGAAGATAATGCAAGTGTGGAGACCCAAGCTCATACCTCTTCAAATGTAAGTAATGACTTTCAGGAAAATAACCCTGGCCAATCAGAAAAACAAAAAACAAGTAATTTGAAGAGAGTTAATAAAGAGAAAACTGTCTCCCAAAATAAAAAGAGAAAAGTTGAAAAAGCAGAACCAGCATCAGCAGTTGAGTTAAGTAGTACGCATAAAGAAGAAGAAACTGCTGTTGCCATTCAAACTACGGAGGAGCATCCTGCATCTTTTGACTGGAGCTCATTTAAACCGATGGGATTTGAAGTATCATTTCTGAAGTTTCTTGAGGAGTCTGCAGTGAAGCAAAAGAAAAATTCTGACAAAGACCATCCAAATAGTGGAAATAAGAAAGGATCCCATGCAAATTCAAGAAAAAATATTGATAAGACTGCTGTGACTAGTGGAAATCATGTATGTTCTTGTAAAGAAAGTGAAACCTTTGTACAGTTTGCCAATCCATCACAGCTTCAGTGCAGTGATAATGTAAAAATTGTTTTAGACAAGACTCTTAAAGATTGCACTGAACTTGTGTTAAAACAGCTTCAGGAAATGAAACCTACCGTCAGTCTGAAAAAACTTGAAGTACATTCGAATGATCCAGATGTGTCTGTTATGAAAGAAATTAGTATGGGTAAAGCCACAGGTAGAGGGCAGTACTGATAACTAATGTACTATAAATACATTATTTTTGGTTTTATTTTAAATAGGAAGCCATCAAGCATGCTAGAATTGTGAAACTTTTTCATTAATTTTCTTTGCTGACATGAATTAACCTGGCCAAAAAAAGAAAAAAAAAACATGACATTTGTCATGTAAAACTTTTTTTTTTTTATCCCTATGGGACTTGAGGAACAGAATCAGTACTTCAGTTATTGTAAATAGTTGAGCTACACCTCAAATTTCTATCAGCCAGTTGCCCTTTCCATGAATTGAATTGAATTATCTGTGTGATTGATATGTTTCACCAGGTCACTGCTCATGTAGAACCGTAGTCTGTCTTTGTAGATATCTTTTTTTGTATATATTTATTATTGTAAATCATTTGCTGCCACCAGCAGTGTGTAAGTCTAAACTATTAAATGACACATTTATATTTGCAATTTTAATTTTTAACTAAGTGATCAAGTTTTTAAAACTGTTCTTTTATTGTTTTAAATTAATTTTTTGAACTAAAAGTAGAAACTCTGCCATAGTTCATTGATTTTTACATAAAACATTTATTTACAAGATCTCAGAATTACTTTTCACAAAGTAGGCACATTATATCAACACCTTGCTCTGCTTTGTAAATTTATCCTCCAGGATTTTGGGGTGGTATTCATGTGAGATTATAGCAGATTCTTTAGCGATTTCCTATAGCTACAGGTTTTTTTCAATGCTTCTAATTGGATATAGTTACTATGATTCCATGAAATACAATGGAAATGTGAATAAAGAATTTACTACATCAAAGATTTTAAACATTTGGTATTAAAAAAAATCCTTTGTGAATGTGATAGAAACTAGTAGTGTGGAGCAGTGTAAATATTTGAGGTGGTGATTTGTGAAGTAGCCCAGTATTGCCTTAAATAAAATCACATTTCATTTCTTGTTTTATACATGTGATCTTATAAGGTTTTTTTTTTTCCATTTTCTGAGATTTATAGATTGGTGTATAGCTTTAAATTGTATAAACTTTTGTGGAAAGATTTTTTTAAACATTTTTATAAATCTTAAAATTGGTATCATCAAAGTGAGCCCATCTTGTGTTTATAAAATGCAAGAGTCCTTAACATTTATAATTACATAGATGAAACACTTTCTATAAGGAAGTTGGATGTTTTGATTTTAACTGTTTATAGATGTTAGATTGTACAGATTTGTATTTTCCCACCACATCTAATGATACTTTTTTCATTAGATTGGTCTTCCAGAGCAGTATTAGTTGTTATAATTGATTATTTTGGTTATTCAGTATATAGTTAGCTCTTATAGTTTAGCTTTATTCACCATATTTATACTGTGGATTCACGGCAGAGATAGAGGTTATTTCAGGAGAGTTTATTACCTTCATTTGAAGTCCAACTCAAGTCAGTACTGGAAACAAAAGAAAACATCTTTGAATTTACTTTTGTTTCTGTTTGCCATATATAGTAGCATTGATTTTTGACTTTGTGTTTGTTATAAACCAGTTGCATTCACAATATTATTAGCCTGAGATATTGATGATGTTGTGATAAGAAAATGTGTATATTCCCTGTGCAACATCAGATTTGCAGGAAAAATGAAGCACTTATCTGAAATTGCTGGTACTCTGAATAAATAAGCATGGTCAAGGAGTGAATTATTTTCTTTTGGAAAATATTTTTTTAAGTTTTATTAAATCATTGTAGTTTTATTTTTAGGGCCTAATGGGTTGTACTGAATAGTTGGTTTCACCTCCTTAAGGTTTATTACCAATATGCATAAAACTTGACACATTAAAATTCCTCCCCTTTGGTAAGCCCACTGTTATTTATTAAAATAAAAGTTGTTATGGGTAATTAATACATGTTTTTTTTCCTAAATTAACAATAACTTAACTGAATAATTTGAATATTAAATTTTTGTTAACAACTGAATGTTTCCGTATAGTTTCTTGGAAGTTGACCTAGCTCTTAAAGATAGGCATTTGGCAAAACTGCCCTAAATAGTGCAGTAGCAAGAAGATTTATTTCTGGTGAATGTAGTGATGAGCCACAGTTAAGTGAAAATACCATTGTATTGGGGCTTTTCTTTTGCTCATTTGCTCAAGAAAATTGACCCCTAGGCATTTCTTTAATTGTTCTACATGTCAGGAGAAAGTTTGCCAACACTGAGTTAATTTTTTTTATATTCCAGGTACTGTTTACTAAAAGTAATTATGGCAGAGTGGGCTTTTTAGCATGAAACAGAAAAATCAAGTTATGGTATAAAATATAGATTTATAGAACAGCATGTTGGTAAAATTTGATATAGAATGTAATGCCTAAGTATTTAAAAAGGAATCTTAAAGTATGTATTTTTCATATATACTTTTCCTCAGTCCATTGTCTTGAGGTATTTTCTTCCTACAGCCTCAGTTTGCCTAGGTTTTATCATTTAAAAATGGATTTTTTTCCCCTCTTTTAAACCCAAAGAATTTGAATCTACAGATCAGAACATGTTATTCATAATACATCATCTGAAGTGAAAAGATAACAATTTGGGAAATTTTCAGCAATGTTAAATTCAGCATAAATTATTTTAAAGGGCCAGGCAGAGATCGTTTTGGCAAGGCAATTTTTTGATCATCGGGTAAGCAAACAGTTGCTAAAGCTATTAAGACTACATAAATACTATAGCTAGAGATAATCAAGGAGGGAATGCTCTATTGCAGGCGCGGGTATTGAAAGTCTGTAGAAAAGATGAGTCTTGAAAGGTGAATGACTAGTCCTTGGATGGCCACAGGGAAACAGAAATTCGAGGTATGAGGCAACATAGTACATTTGCAATATTGCAAGTGATCTATGTGGAAAGATAGGGGGTTGGAAAAGCTGAAAAGGAAATGGGCCAGATCATGAAGGTTCTTGTATGTTATACAGTTTTCAGTTTTTATTTAGTGAGTGGTTACTGAATGCATTTAAGTTCAACAGTTTGACCAGTTGCCAATTTTAGATAATTGATATTATATGGAGGATGATAGATTGGATAAGTTGGAAGTTAAAAGCAGGGAGACTTGAGGCAAAAAATGGTCGGGGCCAGAAGAAAAGATGTTAACAGACTTGAGAAGTAGAACAGTAAGGCAACCTTTTTCAAAATGTTTATTGTAGTGAGATACTACCAGGTTGGAACGTCCTGTCATCAGAGTTGTCTAAACTGCATGTTCTAGCTTGCTCTTAATCCAGTGTGCAGTAGTATAAAGACTGAAAGTTCTGTGCAGAGAACATGTTAACTGTTAAGTATGAATTTTTCAGACTTAACCGAAAATGAAAATATTTTTATTAATGAAAGAAATGCTTACGTATAGCCTACTAACTTAGTGTTCTAAGGAGCACATTTGAGGAACCACTCTAAAATGGCATTCATTAAACCAGGGCTGAGAATCAGCAGGTGTGTTTCTGATTGGCCAATTTATCCATTCCAGTTAATAGATTTCACATGTCCTTTTATAACAATGCTTTTAATTTTATATTGTTTATTATCTGTGCCTCCCAACGCTACCTACCTCTCAAGTGAACAAAATAATATCTGCTTTATTTCTCAGTGTTTTTGCTCATTAGAGGTGCTTCATTTCAGTGATCAGCTCTCCATAAATGGGAGCCCTACATGTGTCACTTCCATATTTGGAATTCAGATTCCCTTTCTCCAGCCACAAACTGCTAGCTCACCTGCTTGGGTTAAATCCACTAAAAAATACTTCTACCTCTTGAAAATAGTCAGTTAATCCTACCATCTGCTCATTATTCAGCCACTCACCCTGTCCTCAACTTGTCCTACTTAGAGAATAGATCCCACTGTTAAATTCTTTTGCAGGTATCCTCAGACCATGCCCCTCTCTCTGTGTTGTGATCTAGAACAATTTCAAAACCTGTCTGCTCTTGAGCAGTTGAATGGGAGGAAGCTATTACCACAGGCAAGTTTATAATCTCAGACTCAAAACTGCCTGGAAGTTTTTCTGCTGTGTTACTGTAATAACTTGCATCCACGAACATCAATGATTTCCATGCTTTTTTTTTTTTTCCCAGCTTTCCTACTCCCCTCATCAATGCCCTTTTAATCACATTTTGCTGAGAAAATAGAAAAATGTGACCGGAATTTTCTCTGCTTTTCACCACCAAATTTATAAGCTCATCTACAGCTCTGCACTCTTATCAAAAAGCCTTCCTCACCTCAAAACTTTGAATTAGCTACTCTTTTCATCAAACTTTCTCCTACTAGATCCTTTTCAACTGTCTATATATGTGCCCTAGTAGCTAGCTACTGTTCTTAAAAGGAGGTGGGGAGGGCAATTCCATCTAACTAATCCCTTTTATTAGGTTCCCATCAGAGCTAATCTGAGTTGTCAAACATTACATTTCTTCTCATTTACTCTCATTATATATATCCCCATAACTGTTCTGAAATTGCTCTCGTCAGGATCACCATTCTCTTCCATGCTGCCATATCTGTTCTTTTTTCTGCTCATTCACTGCCTTAGGAGCATTCAACAGGTTTAATGAGTTACTCTTGAAAATATTCTGTTATCTTACCTTCTCTGGCTACTCCATTGCTGAGTCCAACTCTATTCCCTCTCCCAATACCTGACCTTGGCTTATTGTGTGTGTATGTCTCCACTCTCTCTTTGGGTGGTTTAGTCCATTCTCTGGTGTTCAGTATGAATGTACCATCAAACCCAAATTTATGCTTCTAAGACCAAACTTTTCGTAGTTCCAGGCTTGTAATTTCAACTGCCTACCTCAAACATAACACCTCCACATCATTTCTTTCCCTACCCCACCTTCAATCTGTTCCTCTCCCAGTATTATCTGGATAAGTGAAATCACTACCTAGGTTCCTCAGTCTAGGTTCTCTAATATCATCATGGTAACCAAGGCACACCCTTTGGTCAATTTTAGGCATTTTTACCTCAAACAAAAAGGAACCCACTTCTCATTCAAATCATTTCCTGCCTAGACCACTGTAACATTCTCTTTATGAGCCTGCTTCCAGAATATTCCCCACCAAACCGGTTAATTTTTTTAAAGTAATTTTAGTGGGTCTGTAGGGAGTGGGTGGAGGAAAAAAAAAATTCTGCACATTGCCCTTTGAATAAAATAAGGTGTTTGTTTTACTATGGTGCCTGCCTATGTAAATACATCTTGTTGCTCTCCTTTTCCCATTGTGTTCTAGCTACATGGCTTTCTTTTGAGTTCCTCAAACCAGCCAGGCTCTTTAACATCTCAAGGCCCTTCACTAGTGGTTCCTTCTGCTTGGAATGCTATATTTTACTGTATACTAACTCATTCTTTAGGCCTCAGGCTTCATCCCCATTACCAATTACTCCATTGCAGCATTCAGCTTTCCTTCATAGCATTTATCAGGTTGTGATTGCTTTTTATTCTGTGCCAAGGAATAATCTGGTACCTCAAACATAGTACATATGTAGTGGTAGTAAAAACTTCTTGAATGCTTAAATGGGAGATAAAGAGGACTTGATTCTGACTCTCCTGGAGCTCAGAGTCTATACAATTAGTATAATTATTAGTGCAAAGGGCAGTATAAGAATATGTAATAGGATGAGAATTTGGTACTGTGTACTCCGTAGTGAGGGAAAGCAGTTAATAAAGACTTCTCTAAAGAAGGTGGTAAGGGGAGGGAAGTTAGAGAAGACTCCAGGCTGGTTTTAGAAGTTCATTCTGGTGAGGGAGAGTTCCAGTGGAAAATTAAAGGAGACCAGTTAAAGAGGCAGTTCAAGTTGTCCAGGGAAGAGCGAATACTGTCTTGAAGAGTGGTGATGGCTGAAGGAGAAAAGTGGACAGACTTGAGAGGTCTAGAATATTTGACGGGACTTGATCTTTATGGGTTGTGGGAAAAGAGAAAGGATAGAAGTAGAGAAAATTTACAAGTTTTTAGTTTGAATAAATGGTTGAAAAAGTGTTATTTAGGAGGGTGAGGATAAAAGAGTTTTGTGAATTGATTGTGTAGGGGAAGAGTGTATAGAAAAGGATCCAGGACCTAACTGAGAAATTCAGAATTTCAAAGTAGATTAAAAGAGAAATAGAAAAAATTATGAGGCTTGTAGGATGGAACTATTTCAAGGTGTCACATTCTATTGAGGTAAGGGGACTGTAAAGTCTCCTTTGGATTTAGTGGTAAGAAAGTAATCCGTGACCTTTGCAATTACTTAGTTTGAGTAAAAGTCAGTTTGAGAAGTGTAGAGAGCAAGTGTAAACACCTATTTTTGGTATTTTATTGAAATTAAAAAAAAAAACCGATACAGTGGTTGCTGAAGAGTGTCATGGAGTCCAACCAGTTTTTCACAGTATAGGAAAATCGAGCATTTTCAGGTTCCTTTGAAAAGGATTTTGGTAGAGAGGGGTTAAGTTCCAATGAGAAGAATTTGGTAGAGAGGGGTTAAGATGTGAAAAATAGTATGTGTTGTAAAATTCTTATGTTTGGGCTTGAGTAATTGTGAATGGTGATGCTCTTTGCCAAGGTAGTATAGAAGGAATAGGGTTGGAAGAGAGGTTAATACTGAGTTTGAGGTTTTTATAGGTCATTAAGGCAGAGAGGAATAGTGATCAGTTCTTTATAGGGGTCTGAAAGTACAGTTGTGGACTTTAATCCCTTGAGTACAGGTATCTTGGCTTCTGTCTCATGAGCATTTTGCTCGGAATCTGAGATATAGTGAGCACTTACTACATTTTTCTGGAATTGAAAGAATATAGCAAGCATGAAGGGAAAGATAAATCACCAAGGCTAGAACCCTAAGGAACACCAACATTTAGTGGGCAGAAAAAAAGAAACTAGCAAAGATGACCTGGAAAAGGAAGGTTTAAGTTAGGTGAGGACCAGGAATAGAGGTAAAGGTATAGGGCATTACAGAACCTGGAGGAGAATGATGAAGGATAGTTTTTGGTCCTATATTGTGCCACTGGGAGATCATTAAGAATAACAGGGCTACTAGGATTAATCTTTGGTAGTCATTGATCTTTGAAGAAGTTTTAGTGAATGCCAAGTAATAAATGTTTGTCTAGTTATATTCAATTGGTGAATGAGCTAAGGAAGTCAAGGCAATGAATTATTTAAGTATCTTGCATGAAAGAAAAGGAAATTGGGCAAGTGCTTTCCCTTATTTGAAGGATTTTAAGATGAGTCGTAAATATTTGTGGATTCTGGGGAGGTACATGTTAAAGAGGTAGAAGTTTAAGTAGAGTAGTAGATGGAACCTGATCTAAGATCGAAGGTTAGAAATACTAGCTTTACACAATGAAAAAGGACATCTCTTAGACTATTGTTTTTTGGTGGTTCTTTTTTGTAAGATTTTTTTTATTTATGTATTCATTCATTCATTCATTTATTTGACAGAGCACAAGCAGAGGGAGAAGGAGAAGCAGGCTCCCTGCTGAGCAGGGATCCCGATGTTGGGCTCGATCTCAGGACCCTGGGAGCATGATCTGCGCCAAAGGCAGACACTCAACCAACTGGGCCACCCAGGCACCCTACTCTCTTAGACTGTCATTCAGTAGAAATATTGAGCTCCTTGTCATGAAGAAAGGAAACAAATGTACAGAATAGCAAGCCTTGGAAAAGTAGGAAACCAAGGTTTAAATAGTAAAGGTTTGAGTTGAAGAATGGGAGAAGGAGGGGCGCCTGGGTGACTCAGTGGGTTAAGCCTCTGCCTTCGGCTCAGGTCATGATCCCAAGGTTCTGGGATCGAGCCCCGCATTGGGCTCTCTGCTTAGCAGGGAGCCTGCTTCCTCCTCTCCCTCTGCCTGCCACTCTGCCTACTTGTGATCTCTCTCATCTGTCAAATAAATAAAATCTTTTAAAAAATTCTGTTTAAAAAAATTTTTTTTAAATGGGAGAAGGAGCTAAGTAGCAGATCTAAAAGGATGATCAGCATTCAAGGCACAGCTGAGTTGAGAGCATGATTGTGTAGTGGCACCATTTGTATAATTATGTAATATTTCCAGTACTGTTCCTCAGCTTGAATGGAGGAGAAAGAGAAGAGGTTGGATAGTCCTGGCAGGAGTAAATATATCAATGAATTGAGCCCAATTAGAGTAGGAAACAAAGCCAAAAAGAAGAGAAGAGAATGGTCAAGGGACTGGAGGTCCTGTGGCACCAAAGAAAGAGTATGATGGGAAGAAAGCCAAGATTTAGGTATGAAGGACCAGGGCATTGAAATTTAATATTTTAGGAATAATGCAGCTTGCAGCGTTTGAAAATGGCTGCAGTAGATTGCTGAATTAGAATGTAGATGAAAGTTGTTGGAGTTGAAAAATTTTAAGAATTTTTGTCTAGTTTATTGAATGGACTGTGTTCAGAAGATATCCCTAGTAGGGACTGGGTGTAAGGAGACAGAGTCAAGTGCTGAAGTCTTTAAGAGGTTTGTCAGGGAGAATGCTTCCACGCTATGTGGGACATGTAAGGAGTTTGGGAAAGTAGTTTCTTGTATCCTTTTGGCCCAGAAGTCTTAGGAGACCCAGATTCAGTCAAGATTGCAGAATACAAATTTATGAACTGCGAACAGTTCTAGAGATAACTCTAAAGAACATAATTAATAGAATTGAAAGGCTTAAGCAGAAGTTTGGGAGAGGAATTAAAATAGTAAGAATGGAGGTAGTAGGGAGAGGGCATTTTTTAGTGACCAGAGGAGAGAAGCCTTGAATACTTCTTCAAGACCAAGGCTCCAGTCTAATGAGAATCTGCTGTTCCTAGCTCTCCCAGGCCTAGGTCCCATGTATCAGATCTGCTAATGAGAGTAACAGTCAATATTTATTGGCTGCTATGTGCTAGGCTGTGCTTAAGAACTTCCCTTGTATTTCCGTTCATTCTTACATCAATTCTTAGGTGCTCATATTCTCATTTTAAGATGAAATTGAGTAAGATGAGGAAAGGCTAAGTATCTTGCCTAGTAGTTACACAGCTAGTATGTGGCATAGCGGAGAGCTGAAACCGTATTCATTGACTCCGGAGCTTGTATGTTGCCTTTATTTGGAAAACATAGGCAGCCAAGTGAAGTAACAAGTTGCTCAGTGTCTTTATTTGGAATGGTGTAAAAATTGTCATGGTAGCTGAAGAGAATTCTCCCCCAGGCAATTAGTAGATAATTTGAAAATGATATTTTTAATGTTTTATACACACACACACACAAATATGCACACATACACACTTATATAAATACACGTATACATATGTATATCGTTTGTTGTTTATGGTTAATATTGATTCCAAAGGGGGAAAAATAGATGAACTTCGGGAATCAAGTCTGGCACCATGAAGAAGGTAGCTGTGTTCAAGGTAGGGAGCACAGAAGAACAAAGGGCTCACTGCTAGGGATCTTTGCTGTAGCTGTGTACTCTTAAACCAAAGAAGCTAAGCGAAAGGAAAATAAGCAGTAGTGGAAGGGTTGAATGGGTTCTGACCAGCTCTCTTCTCACTCTATAGTCGGTGTGTATTGGGAGCCGTGTAATTGAAACTGGTAGTCACATGTTTTATTTGCTGCCATTTCAGCTTCCAGGTTCTTGTGTTCCTTCAAAGTTCCCTCAAAGTAACTATGGGCATGTCAAAAGGATGTTCACTATGCAAGCTACCCTTAATACAGCCTTTAGTACTATCATTCTTAGATCCCCTGAGAACCTCTGTCACCCAGGCTAGGTTGAAGAAGAGAAATGGGGCATCATAGCCCTCGTGGGCTGTGGTCCCTCTATAGCAGAGAAGTGTTTAAGTCACTAGGCTTTTGAGGACACAGAGTAGTTTTCAAACTATTAAGGAGCAGATCACACCAGGAATTCTTCATTGAAAACAGGTACCTAGGAGTCACCCCTACAAGGAGAGTGCCCCCCTTCTCACCAAGCCAAAGTAACCCCTTTTATGTGGAGGCTTCAAAATGTTAACCAACACCTAAACACTTGGATGGGAAGGGAGATGGGATATACAGAGAATCAATCTCTTATATATTGGGAAAAACACTTCTGCAATCAATACAGTCCAAATATTCAAACAAGTCATTTCAGCAATTCTTATCTGTTACCTCCAACCCTAAAACACAGCTGGTAAACACATTATTATATTTACTTATTTGAAAATTTCAAAAACAATCCTTAAAAGTATTTACTAAGCCTACTTAGCAGCTTCTTAAAGCTGGAACATTACAAAGTTTTTCTCAAGTATATATGCCCTCAAAAGGAATGTTCTCATCCCATATGGCATTTGGGTGGTGGTCTAACCTTATTTAGGCAATTTAAAATGGAATTCTCAAACAAGCCCTGCCCCATTAGAGGAACAGAAAAAATAGCAACCTTTTTATAGATGAGGACAGTGATGTGGAGAAATGTAATAACTTGTAATAGCAAACTTACAAAACAGGTCTGACCCCACGCTTAGAATGCTTTCTCTACTGTCCTGCTGGCTGAAAGTATTGCCTTTTCAAACCAGAAGGATGAATGTGGAGAGAGTCAGGATTATATAGTGAAAATTATGATTGCAACTATGGAAGACAGTGCAATATACTTAGGAGTAAATAAGGCAAAATTATAAGTTCTGTCACATGTCATGGCATATGTTGATGTCTTACACTTTAAAAATAGGTTTCTTAATGTAGTCTACATGTTACCGGTATAAAATGAGAAACTGAAACAATTCTAGGTTTCTTCCAGTAAAATCTTGATCCTACACCAGCTCCCCAGCCAAAGTCGATGTGCCAGAAGTATGAAAGGCAACAGCTGTTCTGTTAGAAGTGAAATGACCAGAAACATCCAGAATGTTCTGTATAATGGTGTGAGCCTTTCTACCACAAAATGGTGGATTGTGTGTAATCACTGAGATTTTAACTGTTATTGTTCGTTCTAAACCAGTATTACCAACAATGAGAGAAAAAGAGAATTTTGATTTTAAAACTGTGTTGGCAGAAACCCAGTCCTACAGGATGAATACATTTTTTTTTTCCTTTCCCTTTTTGTTGACCAAGCTATAACATCTGTGTGGGCAACTTTTCTCAGAAGTACGACACTGAAGCGAAGGACAGACATGCTTCATTCGTCAGAGCCTTCAGGTCTTCGGTACGTTGAATTGGGCAATTAGAGGAGCAACAGTTAAAGTACTGAGCTCAAAGATCCTGGAAGGGAGTTTTGGGAAGCCAAAGACTGAAATCTGGCATTATCTATCTCATAAAGGCAATAGGTAATATTTAATGAAACATTGTGTCAGACCTCTTAAGTCCATTATAAGTCAACTCATTTAATCACAGCCATAGAAAGGAAGTAGCTGGTATTGGATATAATTGTCGCAATTTTTGTTCATATGTCACCACCTGACTCATCTATTCTGAGAGACCCATGTGTTCTTACTGAGGTTAAACCTAGAATCCTGCTTGAAGGAAAAATTTAAATTGTAGTCACAATGGTATATATGTGCGTGTACACACACACACACACACACACACACACACACACACGTATATATACCTTCAGCAGAGAAAGCAAACATTGTAGTAGATTTTATAATTCTGTCAGAATGGGAAGAAAGACCATGTCACCATTTTGATTTGGTAAAATCTACATCTAAATCCTGTTACTACCTTCCTTTCCCAACTTTATTGGAGGCCATGTTCATATATTGACTTCACCAAAAAAAAAAAATACATACACTCCTTTTCAGCAAACGTATGCATGTTCTATTCAATAAATACTCAGATGTTTTCTAAGTACTTGTTTCTCAAAGCATATTTTTTTTATTAGGTGGTTCACTTGTAGCTGCCAGCATTTGTATTTCTGACTACAGGTTTGTCAGCCTTTGTTGGAATGAAGTTGGTCTGGGAGTGAAAGTGGATGTGCACGTAACTTACATGCTGCATATAAAACGAACGAAAAGTGAATGTGTGAGTGTGTGGTGGTCAGATAATGAGTTGCACAGGAGTATGAGGCCACAAGATGGCAAGCTAACATAGGAAATGTGGTGTAGAGCCAAGATCTAGAAATCGAACTAGAAATTACTTTTCCATTTTTTCTTTATACGTTATAAAGGACATGGGCTAAGATGTGGTCAATTTTATTTTTGAGTACTTATGATAAATTGAACAGTTATTGAAGTACAATTTTGAAAATTGGGAAATGACTATGACTGTTTTTTAATAGACCGCCATTTACAATGAAACAGGCTAGAGTCACCTTGCATGTACTATACATATTTTTAACTTTCCCAAAAGCACCAAAAAATCTTGTGACAAGAAGGTAGTCACACTGCTACCTCTACATGGAAAGGAGACTTGGAAATGTGCCTTTTTTTTTTTTAAGCTGGGCACATTGTCATTCCCAACAAAATCAGAATTTAGTTGACCACTAAGGTAAAAAAAAATAAAAGAAAAAACAATGGAGAGCAATGCAGTTGGTTATTATATGGGATACCAATATTCCAAAGATCTTTGAACAGTTTTGTACAGAAAACTTCTGAACAACTAGATTTGGAGTTAAAAAAAAAATCCTGTATCCTTACTCCATCACTTCATGTACTATTTTTTTAGTTCATGCAACATGGTTAGGCTATAAAATTCATGGATATGTTCATTGTTGCTGAGCTACTACTGTGGGTTAAGCCTTGAGGGTACAATGGCAAAGGACATGGCTCTTGCCTACATTCAATATGCTCATAATTTAGAGGGGGGATACAATGCACAAGCAAATTATATAGGGATAAGTGATATAATAAAGCCATGTATTGTTAATTATAACATCTAAGATTTTTTTAAAATCTCCATTTACCAATGCTTTGCATGGATTATCTTTAATCTGGTTAACAACCTATGACATAGGTATTACTTGTCCCATTTTACATTTTTTAAAAAATGCTCTCTGGTAGAAATATTTCATCCAAGCCTTGAAATGAAACTAGATTTTTCAAGGTGGAGGAAAGAATGAAATGATACAAAATATTAAGTACCTTACATGTTACTACAATGTCATGATTATAAAGGAGATAAACCTTGGGACACCTGGGTGGCTCAGTCAGTTAAGCATCTGCCTTTGGCTTAGGTCATGATCCTGGGGTCCTGGGATCGAGTCCTGGGATGAAGTCCTGGGATCAAGCCCTGGGTCAGGCTCCTTGTTCAGTGAGGAATTTGTTTCTCCCTCTGTCCCTCCCCCTGCTTGTGCACTCACGCTCTCGCTCTCTTTCTCTGACAAATAAAATCTTTAAAAAAAGAAAAAAGATAAATCTTGTTATAATCAGTTCTATGGAACTGCCTAAATTGTTTAAAGAGGTGTCTTATTATACATAAAATTTGTTGTTTAAAAGTGATTATCTATTACAGATCTTTCTATGGTGCCAGGTTTATATAGTGAGATAACCAAAACAAAGTCTCACTACTTAATTGGGCAATCATTTCATTTTGAGGTAGTTCAAATTAATAAAACATATATTAGATAAAAATATTTATCTCTTTGATGTTCACCAATTGGTCCTGGTTCTGGAACATTGGAATATGTAATAAGCTATTTCTCTTTCAAGATTGGGAAAATCATTCCCTATAGTCTGGACACAAACTTCTAACACCAGATTAACTTGTTTTCAATAGTCTTATATTACACTTTGTTCATTTCTAAGGTGTAAGTTTAAACGCCAATGACTTTACGTCATGAACTAATATCAATCCTTGTCTCATTAAATTTTTAAATCTTGATACAGAATGACTACTTGTTCCATTTCATCTGACTTGTTCTGAACAAAATTCTGAGATTTTTAATCATGTTTTATGTCTGGCTTTCAACATACTGGTCATTTCTTTTGTCTTCAGTAGATAAGCATATCTTCTGTGTCTTCACCCTAATCACTAACGTGAATGTAGTCAGGAACTATTTTTGGCTATAAGTAAAAGAGCCTAACAAGGCAATGGCTTACATCAGGTAGTAGTTCTGTCTCACATAACAAAAACAAAAGCATGGAAATAGGCAGTTCAGAGCTTATATGACAATTCCATGACAGACGGCAGCAAATGTCCTATTTGCTGTCTTTCTGCTTCTTCAGGCATAAGGTCATTCTTCCATCCTCAAAGTCACCGCGTAGTAGAAAGATGTTTACTGCAGCTCTGGCTATGATGTCTCAGGCAGAAAGGGGCTGGGGAGTGAAAAGATGTATTCAAGCTAAGTCAGCCATACTTTTTAACTCCCCAAAGCGTTGGTCAAAAAATCTTGTTTTGATAAGATTTCATACTGCTACTTTTACATGGAAAAGAGACCTGGAAATGTGACTTTTTAGCTGGGAACATTGCCACCTCCAACAAAATCAGAATTCTTTTAGGTGAAGAAGAGTGAATGGTTGGGTAGACAAGGGAAGAAGCAAGAGGAACAGATTTTTTCCCAAGAAACCTTGAACTCCTAAGTACTAGGGACCTAAGCTGTGGGGATACAGGATATGAAAAGATGAGTAAGACAACCTTCACTTTAGCCACAGTGAGTAGTTTCTAATGTCATCATCAAATTAATGTAATTAGAAGCCATTTTCTCTGAGAAGATTGGTTTATCACATTTGCTAGTCTTCCATAGAAAGTCAAATCTCAAGTTACTGCACTGACTCTCCTTTGACATAAATGCTTTATAAATGAAAGCACTTGTTTAACCAAATGACTAATACTTCTTTTAGTTGCAAGGGATTGATGGTCATCAATTTAGTTAATGAAATTTTTATAACAAGAAAGTGAGAATGGGATTGCTTAATATTTGTCTCCTCTGGACCCAATCTATTGCACAGAGTTCAACAGTGACCTTTTTCTAAAGGATAGAAAACTGGAATTCACTTCAATTTCCCTTTATTCTGTACAGACAATTCTATACCACAGCCATCTGTCCATCTTTACTCTGATGGCATTAATGTCTGAGAAATATTTCAAGACAAAAAAATTAACAAGTTATACATATATATCACTTTGAACAATATTTTTCCCTTTTAATAGAAAATTATATCTCCATAGTAGGGGAAGGATCAGATACTTCACCTTTAAGTAGATGGGAATGTTGACTTATTTGGGTAACATACAGAACTCATTTTACTATGCTTTCAAACAGAATATACGATACATCACGGACTTTTAAAAAATAATCTTTATCTACTTAGAATAGGAAAATTTCCCTGACGCAGTAGAAACAAGATAGGTCTGTGGAAAATTCTTAGAACTCCCCACAATCACCATCATCCTTTACAGCTGAAGGAAGATTTGCTCTGTGAGAAAGACCCAATTTTATACTAAAGAAAGAGCTTCTGGTCAGTTTCTCCCAGAACACCTCCCAGAAACCAAAGGAATCCTGACACTTTTTGTCTTTAAACGCTTCACCACTGGTTCTTTTTTTCCTCACCATTTTTTTTTTTACAGAAGTGGAATACACCCTCTCTTTCGTGCTCTGGACAGTATTAAATATACAAACAAAATAAAATATAAACTAGGAATAAGTTGGCATCAATATTTGAGGAAGGTGTGCTATACATGTGATGGGAGGGGGCACTTGGGCTTTTAATTGCTTTACTTTATTAAAATCTTAAGAACACAAATGTGAAACAAAAGATTTATAAAGAAAAAATTCACCTCTCCTTTATCGTAACCAATGTTGAAATCCTTCCACATCTCTCCCCCTATTCACACAAACATTCTATACATACACACGTGTAAAAGTTAGGATGCTCAATGCCTAAAAAGGGAAGAGTAAATATACAAGAGAAGTGTCCTACCTCTTCCTCTTTTTTTAATTTTACAGGAAAGAAAGGTATGAAGAACATGGTTTTATTAGATTCTTCCAGTTGCAAGATACAGAAACCCTGTTTAAACCAGTTTAAGCAAAAATGGGGAATTTATCTTTCATTTAACCGAACTGCAGAAAGCTGGAGTGGAGGCGGTAGGGGGGAGCCTGTGTCAGGGACAGCAGGATTGAATAGTTCGAACATTCTCAGGTTTTTGCCTTTTTCTCCTCTCCTAACTTTGCAATCTTTCTGTCTTAAGGAAGTTGGTTTAATTTCCTTGAGAAGACTGGAACCATAGCTACTTGCAACCCTAGGCCGCCTTTCATACAGGCACTTGAAAAAAAAAATTCCCTCCAGCTCCAATGACAAGAAACTCTGTGGCCACAGACAAAATCTGTAACCAGAAAGATTTTGGGGATGAGTGCTAGAAAGCCAAAATAACTGCAGCTCAGGAATGGCTTGAATGAAATTAAGAAGATACCTGTTTAGTGATCTGGGAAGCCTGACGAGGTGAGAAAGTGGTTTAAGGAAGAACCATGGTCGATCGTTAACTCTACTTTTACTAGATGTATATCCCTGAAAGAAAGTGACTGAATTTTAGGGTCTCGCTTTCTTCATCTCTAAGGTTATTGCCTGCTTTCTGAGCACCAATGTCGTAGGGGGGTCAAGTCAAGTGAGGTAACCATGTCAATACAGGACAGAAGTGTGAGATACTCTCTCTCCCCCATCTTCACCTCCATGTTCCTCCATGAAAGTGGAGATTTTCTTGACCCAGTAATTATAGATCTCTGAAGGTACATAGCACCTTCAGAGTGTTTGATAAGAGAAACAATAAAGATGTCAAAATTTAAATGCCAGTTTCTCTCAATCAAATGCTTTGTGTCTTCTAAAGGAGAAAAAAAAATCATTCTCCTTCTTGTCTAAATAACTTCATTCGCAGTGCTTGCTCCCATTACCTTTCCATCTTCTCTCCATGCAAAGTGGGAAAGCAAGCAATGCACATGCCCCACCAATCCTTTTCCCTAGAGCAAAACTTGTTGTCATAACTGATGTTAAGAGGCTGAACTCCTCAAAGACATTTTTGGCAGCAAATTTACCTGCAGACTGAAAAATCGTCCCTATTCCAGTTCTGTGCACTAAAACCCTATTTTCTAGATTCTGTGCTATGGTCGGGGCCTCAAAAACCTTAAACTTCTTTAACCCCCTGTCACTGTCAAAAATGTATATGTATTCCTTTAAGTCCTTCAGTAGTTACCTGCATTTGTGAAGGTGAGGTGTTTTCATATCAAATGGATGTAGGCTCATGAGTGCAACTGTGAGGGATCTGAGGCATAAATTGAAAGATAGGGAAAGCTACAAAGTTCACCTTTCTCTGTGTTGTCCAGGGCACAGTCTTTAAGACAGATTATGACCACTGTTGGTGACACAGTTTTTAGATAATTTACAGAAATAACTTTCATTATGCATGAATTGCCGTGGCTTTCTGCTGAAGGGGGCAGGGCCATGAAAGACATGACAAAATCGGTTTTAGTTAAAATTACATTTTATGCACTGATGTCTCATTAAAAAATTCCCGGTGGGGAAGAATGATTTCTGAACTATCATTGCCAAGCAGGGTTGCAAGTCATGTTCTGAAACTGTCAGAAAAGGTTTATTTCACAGAATAATAATACTCAGTGCAGTCAAGTAACAGAGACAACAACAAAGCCACTTCATTTTCATTCTGGATAACTACACATCTGTTAGAGTATTAAATCCAAAGATAATATATCTGTGATTTTTTTAAAAAACATGAGAAAGTAAGGGGTCCTTGGGTGGGTCAGTTGGTTGAGCCTCTGACTCTTGATTTCCGTTCTGGTTATGATCTCAGGGTTGTGAGATCAAGCCCCCATATCCACGCCCAGCATGGAGTCTGCTTAAGAGTCTCTCTTTCTCTTGCCCTCTGCCTCCCACCCACCCCCCCATGATCACATGCTCTGTCTCTTAAAAAAAAAAACCCACAAAAAAACTAAAAGCTAGGTTCCCAATCAAGTAATAATAAACATTTTAATTTTTTTTACATGTTTCACACCAATGTAACAGCATAGTGCACATTTTATTATCTATTCTAGAGAGAAATGTACTAGCAAATTGTAGACAAATTATGATATATTGTAGAGTACATTCTGAATTCCTGATTCTAAAGAGGTTCAACAAATACAGAAATTTACAAAGTAGTTCAATGTTCAGTGGTAGAAGTGTCAAGTAATTACCAAGTTGGGTATGTTCTCTTTCTGGGTCCTACCCTGCTCCATCCAGGTCAGTGTACTCATTGGGATCTGCCTTCCATGTCTCTAGAGTGACCCTTTCAGGTGCCTCCTGGTTCAGGCTTAAGTGGAATATCTCCCAGTAATATTTGTATCAACTTGGAGACCACAAATGATGGCTTTTTTCCCTCTCCCCTAGTCCACTTATAACCAGGGAGCCCTGACCTGCAGAGTCCCGGGCCAGGCCTTCTCCCTGAGTGTCATTGTGTGTGCTTCTGTGTGCCCTTGGTTGGCTGTTGCCCCACCCCCAACATACTCTTTCTCTGCAGAGATTAAATAGGGCTGAGTGAGGGGAGCCTAGGCTGCCACTCTGGAAAGATCGCCAGTGCTTCAACCTCAGCTTGGAGGCCATCACATTTTTCAGAAATGTCACTTTTTATATTTTTCCAGTTGATGGATCTAAGTATTTAAAAGAATGCTGCTTGTTGAATTTCTTCAGACTAATCTGCAATTAACTATTCAAACACAACTCACATACCCACTAGAACCCTACAACAATGAGATCTGTCTAGTGTATACAACTGAGCACATATTGAAAATAAAAAAAAAATTCCCAAATGACATGAAGGCTGACACCCTTTGTTTTCCAGTGTAGCTCAGGTCTTGCTTAGAAAGGATGCAGGTTCTCCTTGTCTAACCCTCTTGTGCGTCAAAAAGTAGCTTCATTTTATCTCGCTGGGGTGAGCTTATGGCCAAATCCGAATGGTGATTCTGGACTAGGGGAGGAGCCCCTATCTCACCACATTCAACAAATCTGAGGTTTTGGCACTCACATGCCGAGGACTTAAGTCTTTTAGAGTATTTTTGGAGACAGCACTTAATAAGGCACTTGAGAACCAAAAAGCTCAGTTCAATGAAATTCAACACAATGCACAGGCATGAGGTAATAACCAAGAAGAGTATGAAGATCGTTTTCTCGGTGGGTTTGGAAATGAAGCAGTCCACAGTGTTGGGACAAGGCTTCAAATCACACTTCATAAGGTAGGGAACACTAAAGCCATCATACAGTTTGTAAAATAAAACCAGGAAGCCAATTTCAAAACCGGTTTTAACAATGAGGCTGATAAGGTAAGTGTACCACAGGCCCCCATCCATCATACCTGGGCTGACATAGAGTTTCTTTCTGTGCTTTTTCTCTCTACCCTCACGATAGGCTACATGCAGAACCACCAGAAGTGAAGGTGTGGAGACCATGATCAGTTGTAACGCCCAAAGTCTGACCTGGGAGATGGGGAAGAAGTGATCAAAACACACATTTTCACAACCAGGCTGTTTAACGTTGCACTCAAACTCTTTCTGCTCATCTTTCCACACATGCTCTGCCGCCACCATGTAGACCAGCAAACGGAAGATGAACACAACAGCCAGCCAAATCCGCCCAATCCCGGTTGAGTATTTGTTTACTCCAGTTAGGAGGTCTCTGAGGAACATCCAACTCATGACTTGGGTTCAAAAGAAGGTAAGATTCTGCAAAAGAAAACAATTTCATCATGATTCATTTATTTTTATTTCATTGATCATTTCCACTGTCTTACTTGATTATGGGGTTGTGGAAGATAAACTCAAATTTCAACTCTGAATGTTGAGGACTCACTTTCAAACACAGAGATGACACTATTAGTCCACAGATGTAATTGGTCTCATGCCCAGTTTAATTTGGGATTTGGTTGGTGACCCCACACACACTATCCCACTTTCAAACAAATTTTTCAGTTTATTGCTTCTTTCTAAGGATGGATGGGTTCTGTTACTGATCTAGAAAAAATTTGATATGAATCTCAAGGTGACTTTTGTACCTTGAGATAGCCCTCACATACCCACTTCTTTTTTTTTTAAGATTTTATTTATTTATTTGACAGAGAGATAGAGAGTGAGCACAAGTAGGCAGAGTGGCAGGCAGAGAGAGAGGGAGAAGCAGGCTCTCTGCTGAGCAGGGAGCCCGATGCAGGGCTCGATCCCAGGACCCTGGGATTGTGACCTGAGCCGAAGGCAGTCGCCTAACCAACTGAGCCATCCAGGCACCCCACATACCCACTTCTTGAAGTTGTAGTCTCTACTCACTTTTTCTACTTTGTCAGTGCCCCTCTCCAATCCCTAAATGTTATTCTCTGCACCTAATACCCTTTATGTCCCGTATCCTATACCAACAGCTGAGCTTGCCTACAGTCTGATAGTGAAAAATGAGGCTCTCCAATAAGAATTTCTTCAAACTCATGTTTCCTCACCCCTCCAGACCTACTTACATCCATGCCTAACTTAACCTGCTTAACCCAGTTTAGAGGGAGGTGTCAGTCTCATCTTGCCTCAAAACGATCATTCCAGCTTTACAGTCCATTCCCATGAATTCAGCGACTGCTTTCAGATTCCTTACTCTCAAATCTTCAGCTCCTCCCCAGATTTCCATATCTCATTGCCTCTTGGTTATCATTTAAATCCATCACAGGCATCTCAAACTTGATATATCTACAGCTGAATTTATTATCTGTCCTGCCCTTTGATTTTCTCGCTTAATGGCATCACCAATACCCAAGCACCCAAGTTGGATATCTCATATTCATCCTGGACTCCTCTTTCATGACCCTTTTTAATTGCTCACCAAGTTCTGATTCCTCCTAAATATTTCTCAAATTCCGCCACAGGTCACTGCTGAAATTTCTCTCACTTGTACGTCCTTCCCATGTCTTTCCATTTCCAGTCTCATTATCACTTCCACTCTCTTCCTACTATGTCCTTGATGCTGCTTAATTATCTTGCATCCCTCTCCATCTCTTTTGCTCTTTTCCATATAAAAGCTGATAGGACAAAAAATCCAGTCAAGAAACGGGCAGAAAACATGAACAGACATTTCTCCAAAGAAGACATACAGATGGCCAACAGACACATGAAAAAATGGTCAACATCACTCTGCATCAAATCAAAACCACAATGAGATAATCACCGCACACAGGTCAGAATGGCTAAAATTAATAAGTCAGGAAACAATATATGTTGGCAAGGACATGGAGAAAGGGGAACCCTCTTATACTGTAGGTGGGCATGTGAACTGGTGCAGACACTCTGGAAAACAATATGAAAAAAAACTTTTTTCCTCAAAAAGTTAAAAATAGAACCACCTTATGACCCAGAAATTGCATTACTAGGTATTTACCCGTGGATACAAAAATAGTGATTTGAAGGTGTACATGCACCCCAATGTTTATAGAAGCAATGTCCACAATAGCTAAAATATGGAAAGAACCCAGATGTTCATAGACAGATGAATGGATAAAGAAGATATGGAATATAGATATATATGTATATATGTGTGTGTATATATATATAAAATATAGATATATGTATATACAAAATGTATGTGTGTATATATAAAATGTATATATAGAATATATATAATGGAATATTACTCAGACATCAAAAAGAATGAAATCTTGCCATTTGAAACAATGTGGATGGAACTAGAAGATACTATGCTAAGTGAAATAAATCAGTCAGAGAAAGACAAATACCATATGATTTCATTCATGTGGAATTTAAGAAACAAAACAGATGAACATAGGGGAAGGGAAGGAAAAATAAAATAAGATAAAAGCAGACAGGGAGGCAAAACATAAACTCTTAACCATAGGAAACAAACTGAGGGTTGCAGGGGGGGAGGTGTTTGGGGGGTGGGGTAACTGGGTGGTGGGCTTTAAAGAGGGCACTTGATGTAATGAGCACTGGATGCTCTGATGCAACTGATGAATCACTAAATTCTATACCTGAAAATAATAATACACTATATGTTAATTAATTGAATTTAAACTTAAAAATAGTTTTAAAAAGTTGATAGGATGCCAGGGAGCCTTCTTTTTCATATCACTGATGTTGTCTTTCTGGCTTCTATCTTGTCTTATAATTGAATTCTGTGGTGTGGCCCCCAATTTTTGTTTGTTGGGCCCATTATATACTCAGCACTCTCTGTTCAGTGCTTTTGAGTTGGTCTCTCGCAACTACTCTGAAAAGTGGAAGTTCTGTTTGTTTTTTAGTTTGTTTTGTTTGTTTATGGTGGTGGATGTTCTTTCAGATGAGAAAGCAGATTCTAAAAAATGAAGCCACTTTCCCATGTTTACAAAGTAAGATGCAGAACAGGGTTCAAATCCAATTTCCATAACCCTAAAACAGAGCTTCTCAACAGTAGCACCATTAAACTTTGAGCTAGATAATTCTTTGTTGGAGCAGCTACCCTGTGCATTGTAGGTTTTTTAGCCTTATCCCTGGCCTCTACCAGTTAAATGCCAATAGTACCACCTCCTGCCTCCATTTCAGGTAACCAAAAATGTAGTCCAGACATTTCCAAATGTGCCCTGTGGAGATGAGGCAAAATCTCTCCAAGTAAGAATCACTTCTCTTGGGCGCCTGGGTGGCTCAGTGGGTTAAAGCCTCTGCCTTTGGCTCAGGTCATGATCCCAGGGTCCTGGGATCAAGGCCCGCATCCGGCTCTCTGCTCAGCAGGGAGCCTGCCTCCTCCTCTCTCTCTGCCTGCCTCTCTGCCTACTTGTGATCTTCTCTCTCTGTCAAATAAAAATAATTTTAAAAATCTTAAAAAAAAAAAAAGAGTCACTTCTCTTAACTTTCTACTATCATCAGAAGATGTGGGCCAGAGCTGTAGGTCTACCACTAATATACTTTGTGGTTTCTTGGTGAAATCCTTGCCATTTCAGGTCTTGTTTTCTATTACAAAAATTAATTAGTTTTTGCTTTCTCTATAGCTCAGATGAAAGAGTATCATGGAAATGATGGTGTGAGGGGGATGAGGATGTTAAGAAAATTGGGATATTGTTATAGAAGCACACCTGTTGGACCATGTCACATTACCTCTTACAGCGGGAACAATATGTGGTAAGCCCACACACTAGAGCCCTGAGGAAATGTATGAAGGTTAAGAGATGTTTTCAGAGAAAACAAAGATACATGTACACAGTGTTCTATTCAGCAGGGAATAAATACTTCAATGTCCTTCGGTTTTCAGAACACAAACAAAATTGTATTAAATAAAAAGGATTCTCAAATCCACCTGAAAGGTTAATGTCTCAATGAATTATTAAAACAAAGTCCCAAAGATTAAAAAGGGAAAACAAAAAGTATGTTTTCATATAACATGTGTCATTGGGCATTTGTCCATATTATTCAAAAGGGTATTTATGTAATGTTACAAAACATTTGAACGTCACCCTGTTGAGCATTTTGGAGAAGAAAGGAAGGCAAGAGTATATTCAGATTTTTTTGCTAAAAGGAGAGCAATAAAAAAGCAACTCGTGTTTGAGTAGAAAGCTTGATACCATCAAATGTGACAGGATTATGAATTTCACTTGACTGATAAATCTCTCTCCTATTTTGAAGTTCTCTGCTGATGGAAAGGCCATGACTTTTCTCAGGAGAGAGAGGTATTCTAATGTTAGTTCAATTTCAACAAAGGTGGTTTAGCATAGTGGATAAGAGCCTGGGCACAGTGTTGAACTTCTTGGGTTCAAGTTGAAGTTCAGCTCTGATGATAATAGTACCAGCCACGTTGGCCTCAAAACAGAGTCTGACATATGGTAGGTGATCCATAAACATTATTATCATCATCATCATTATTATTTTGCCATTAAAAGCCTCTTCTTGATGTCAAATTGGAAGTCTTTGCAACTATAAGTTAAGTATATTTTTTTCCTCTAAATTTTTTCCTGTGAAGGTGGGTAAGTTAGGAATCTTCATATAATGGCCCTTTAAGCATTTGAAAGCAGTCATTATTAGTTTGAAGTCATTAGATCATCATTCTTATATCTCTTTTTCTGTTTGTTTAAAGATTTTATTTATTTATTTGACCGTGAGATAGAGAGAGAGCACAAGTAGGCAGAGGGAGAAGCAGCCTCTCCACTGAGCATGGAGCCCGACGTAGGGCTTCATCCCAGGACCCTGGGATCATGACCTGCGCCGAAGGCAGCTACATAACAGACTGAGCCACCCAGGCACCCCAACATCATTCTTATCTCTTTATAATAAGTCAGATACATCTCTTTACCTTTAATAAATGTCTTTAATTTATCCCTTTTCTTAAACCACTAAGGATAACTATCAATTTTTGAAGAGTTTCTACTTGCCAATACTAATGTACTAATTCTCCTATGACTTTCTCTTTTCTCTTAAGAACTAGCATTTAGGGGCACCTGGGTGGCTCAGTGGGTCAAAGCCTCTGCCTTCGGCTCAGATCATGATCTCAGGGTCCTGGGATTGAGGCCTGAATCGGGCTCTCTGCTCAGCAGGGAGCCTGCTTCCTCCTCTCTCTCTGCCTGCCTCTCTGCCTACTTGGGATCTCTCTCTGTGTCAAATAAATCAATAAAATCTTTAAAAAAAAGAACTAGCAGTTAACTGCACAGGAATTTAGTTTGGAAAATTGAACTAATCAAATATTTTCAGAAAATAAAATATTCAATATTGCCAATATCAGGAATAATTTTGGGGAGTTTCAAATATTTCCCAAACACCTGATCTGAATTAAAAGTGAGAAGAAGGTGCTGGGTCAATTAGATTTCCATATGGAAAAAAAATGAAGTTGGATCCCTACTTTACACCATTTAAAAACTTAAAGTGAATCAAAGACCTAAATTTAAGAGCCAAAACCATAAAATTCTTAGAAGAACACAAAGGGGTAAATCTTTATGACCTTGAGTTTAGTAATGGATTCTTGGATATGACACTAAAAGCATGAGAAACAACAACAAAAAATAAATTGGAATTCATCAAAATTAAAAATCATTGTTCATCAAAGAACATTATTAGGAAAGCAAAAAGACAACCCACAAAGTGAGAACAAATATTGTTATGTAATGTATCTGGTAAGGTTTTAATATCCAGAATACATAAGGAACTACTAAAACTCAACAACAAAAATAATTAAAAATGGGCAAAATGTTTGAATAGACATCTCTCCAAAGAAGACATACAAATGGTCAGTCCATACATGAAAGATGCTTAACATCATTAGTCATTAAGAAAATGCAAATCAAAGCTACAATGAGATATGGCTTCACTTTAACTAGGATGAGTACAGTTCTTAAAATATAAAATAAAGTGGCATCTGAGTAGCTCAGTTGCTTAAGCGTCCAATTTGATTTTGGCTCAGGTCATGATCTCAGCATTGTGAGATCGATCCCCACATGGGGCTCTGCTCTGGGAATAGAGCTTGTTTAATATTCTCCCTCTCCCTCTGCCCTTTCCTGCCCACACTTTCTCTCTCTCCCTTAAAAAAAATAATTGCATCAAGTATATGCTCTGGATGCTGGAATACAAGAGTGAGCTAGATAGAGAAGGGCCTTGCTCTCATAGAGCTTATATTCTAGGGAGGGAGAGAGACAATAAACAAGAAATAAATGCATAATATCAGGTAATGATGAAGACTGAAGAAGCACAAACAGAATTATGTAATTTTGATGGGCTGGGAGAGCCTCTTTGGACTGGGTGGCCATGGGAGACCTCTCAGATGAGGTGGCCTTTGGATGGAACCCCAAGAGGTAAGAAGTCGACTACGTGAAACTATGAGGAAGAACATCTGAGCAAAATGGAATGGCAGGACAGAATGAACTTATGTGTTTGAGGAACAGAAGGAAGGTCCATGTGACTGGACCTCAGTGAGTGAAGGGTGGATGATCTGAGATGACGCTGAAAATGGAGGTCCAACCAGGTCACATAGAGCCTTAGAGGTCACAGCGGGCTGTCCTGTGCTATGTCACTATAGCCAAGAAGTTCACTCTTTTGAGGGTTCAGTTTCCCTGTCTATGAAAAGGGGATACTAATATTCTCCGAGCTGACTTCATGAAGTTTGTTGTGAACATAGATGAAATATAAGAATTTCATAAAGCACACACACTCACACAAAAGAACAGAAAAGAAAAGAAAAGAAAAGAAAAAAGAAAAGCAAAGTTGAATGTTGAATCTCAGGTGATATATTCAGTCTCGAATTTGTTTGCTCTTTGCCGTAGAATAAGTCACTCATACAGTCAGTCGTCGAGGGCCTTAATTCTTCCCACTGACCACACTAAGAATATTGAGCTAAAAGATGAGAAATTAATTTTCATATCACTTTGCTGTCATATCTAATATTAATATTAGTAGGAAATATCCATTCATTCCTATTTGCTCAAATAATTCAAATGTTAAACTTATAGCAAGAGTTTTTTTCATTATTGGTATTAATGTTGATACAAGTATTTCATAATTCTATTAAAAATCCCAAATAAAATGTGTCTGGGAAGTAGAGACAGAGGGTATGTGGTTGCATGTGTGCACATGCTCTACAGAGATGAGGAGTTGGAATGCTCTAAGAATAATAACCGACAAATTGTTTGAACCCTTCTCTTCACAGCAGAGAGCTAATCCTCAAAATGGAGACATTGGATAAGAATTGTGTAAATGTAAAATTTAACATAACTATCCCTGTGTGCTGCATATCCAGGAGTCACTACCAAATGAATATGGAGAAGAAATAAATTTGTACCTGTCAGAGTTTTCTCTCTTAGAAGGAACTTGCATTAGTATAGCTATGAGTAAATAGGTATAAATGAATAAGTTCATTTGAAGCACTTAGGATGTTACCTGATGCATAACAAATATCAATTTAAATATCATCATCATTATCAAACCAGTGGAAGTTGAAGGACCCCAAAAACTCAACTAAAAATCCTTCACTAGCAATACTGAGGTTCTATTAACTGATTTTTTAGAAGATTTTATTTATTTATTCGACAGAGAGAGAGCAAACACAAGCAGGAGGAGTGGTAGGTAGAGGGAGAGGGAAAAACAGGCTCCGTGCTGAGCAGGGAGACCAATGCGGGACTCGATCCCAGGACCCTGCAATCATGAGCTGAGCTGAAGGCAGATGCTTAACTGACTGAGCCACCCAGGCACCGTCTGCTAACTGATTTTTAAAAAATGAAGACTACAATCACAGGCCTCCATAAAATATGACATCCTGGAGGGAAGGCATAATCAGAACAAATCAAGTAACTCAGAATTTGGAGACAAATACCTCCTTTGAGTGTGAAATGACTAAAAACCATTTTGGCAAAGGATTAGTAATTCATAGAAGAAAACTATCACAAAGAGATAATCTGTCCTATATTCCTGGGATAACCTGGAAAATACCAGAATGTTAGTAGATATAAGGGTGTAAAATTGTGTAAGACCTTAAACATCAAGGTGGGAATTGGAACTCATTTTCCCATCATAGCAACCAGAGGGTACCTAAATAAAGTGGATAGTAAATGAAGAAACAAGCTAATCAACCATGTGGGCCTGTGACTGGCATAATGACACAGCAGCAAATGTTAACAGAAGAGTAGAACTCTGCATGATGCTGGGTGAACAGAAACTACATAGACCTACTCAGTGTCTGCATAGATCTATATACAAGGAAAATGTACAGATACGAAATACTCCATCACTCTTTCTGCAACCAAGGATTCTGGATTTTTCTGGGATCAGCCCTATTGCAAACATGCTGATGTCAGAACTAATGAGAACATGTACAAGTTTTAGATTGAGAAAATGAGTTACAATAACCATATAGTAGGAGCAAGGATAGTTAATACATCAGACTTTTCTACATCCTGGATTAAATGTCCGTCACAATCATTTGAGTCTCATTCCTCTATTACCAAGCAACATCTGAGTAATAACTTTCTTGCTGAGGAGATTCCCTAAACTGCAAGGATATTCTCCTGCTATTACATGCAAGAGTTCCAGTCCCTGGAGGGGCACCTTATAAATCAGGCTCCTCTGGGTTTGGTTAATGAGTCCCTTAAAGCTGACTCACCTTGGGATGAATCATACACTTGAGTTTCTAAGCCTTTGGGACTAAGCATCTGCCCACCCGTCCTTCACTTATTGTAAGATGAGCCTTTGCTATGCCACCAACTTCTCCACACTGAAGCCACACTTCTAGTTCAGCCATCCACAAGCGAGTGCCTTCTCTGTGCTCTGAATGGGCACAGAAACACTGCCAGGAGCCAGAGTCCTGCGCTGAAATGATCAAAAAGTGCTATTTTGAAACTTGTGTTCGAGGGGCACTGGATTTCCAATATCCTTGCAGACCACCAGTGACAAGTTCTGAAAAAGGCGTCGGCTTCCACACGCAGCTCCTTTCATGTCTCAATAATAACGGTACCTGCCCTTGAGTAGTGCTTGAGCATTTCCAAAGTGTTGCAGCAGCTCATGTATCTCCCACCTCCACCATCTGAAGTAGGTAAGGTCTGTGGTATGACCTCCAATGTAGTGATAAAGAAAGGGAAACTCAGCGAAGAAAGGGGCTTGTAATCAATAGAAAACCCAGGAGCAGAACTCAGATCCTGAGTGACTGGTCTCCAGCTCCCTGTAGTGTGCTGGGTTTTCTGATTCATTAATAACTCTATGCTACCTTGTACACGAATTATTTAACCTCTAAAGAATAGAGTTTTAAGGGTCTCTTTCCACCACCTGCTGATGCTTTCAAATTCCATAAAACCCTCTGCTGGAATACAAGGCCTTTTCAATTTTAGCAATAGCCTGTTTGGAAAATCCCTGAAGCAGGGTGTTTCTCAATCTAGGATCAATGACCCTGAGAGTTTTTCATTAGATTCTCAAGGGTTTATGAGAAGTTTATGTGTGTGTATTTTGTCTTTATGGTCTTAAACAAACAAAATAATGCTGGATGACTAGCTCACAATTGAGGACTGCCACAGGATTTTGGTACTCATTTTTTTACTAGCATTTGGCAAACTACACAGCCTTCAGGCCAAATCCAGTTGACTACGTTTTGTAAATAAAGTTTTATTGGGACACAGTCATGCCCATTCATTTACTATTATCTATAGCTGTTTTCATGCTGAAATAGCAGAGTTGACCAGTTGCAACAGAGATAGTAAGGCCCTCAAAGCCTAAACTATTTACTATCTGGGCTTTGCAAAGGTTATTTTCAGACCTTTGATATTTATAATTGTTTTTGAAATCATATTGGATCCAAGTTGCAGAACTTTAATTATCTGGGCTTCAGAGAAACAACACATGATGGGTCCTGCTCAATAGAAAGCTACCTAAAGGGGATGCCACCTGTGCCTCAGTCTGTTAAGCATCTGCCTTGAGCTCAGGTCATGATCCCAGGGTCCTGGGATTGAGACCCACGTCGGTCTCCCTGTTCAGTGGGGAGCCTGCTTCTCCCACTGCCTGAAGCTCTCCCTGCTTGTGTTGTCTCTCTCTCTCTCTCTCTCTCTCTCTCTCTCTCTCTCTCTCTCTGACAAATAAATAAATAAAATCTTTTTAAAAAAGGAAAGAAAAGAAAGCTATATGAAGGCTATTGACAGTGCAGCATGAATGAAGTCTTCTGGCAGTTTGAATGGAGACAAGTGGTAGAAGAATAAGCCATAACCCGACCCACAGTGGGACAGGTGGGACCAACTTTAGAGTCTGGGCTTCTGCAGTCAGTACTTTATTCTCTTAATGAGTAGTAACTTAATTTCAGCCAAACCATATCTTCTGTCCACTAAACTTTAATTAATTTTAATTTTATTGGTTTTGTGATGTTTGATTTTTCTTTTGTAAATATAGATGCATTAGAGCTGTAAGTCTAAGGATTAACCTATGGATATAAAATTACTTCACATCTAATTTTAGGTTTCATACATATAAATAATGGTATACTAAAAAAATAAATTGTCAACACTGAATAATACTGAGTAGAACAGTACCCACATGGGCTCTCTCTCTCTCTCTCTCTCTCTCTCTCACACACACACACACACACTGCTTGCCCGGTATTTTAATTTCCTGTAGGAATAAAGGCATTGCCATTTTTATTTTTTATTTTTTTATTTTTAAAATAATTTCTAGAGATTTATTTATTTATTAGAGAGAGAGTGTACATGAGCGAGGGTTGGGGGTAGAAGAAGGGGAGAGAATCCCAAGCATACTCCCCACTGAGCAGAGCCTGGATGCAGCGCTCAATCCCAAGACCCTGAGATCATGACCTGAGCCAAAATCAAGATTCACACTTAACTGACTGAGCCACTCAGGGGCCTCAAGGCATTGTCATTTTTTAGAGGTTCCCCTCTTAGGAACAGTGCAAAAGTTGTCCTCAAGCTACACAGAAGGGGCCACTGAGAGGTCCTCTGCTGGTCCTCTATGCCCTCAAGTCCCACTCATTCACATTCTGTGCTCAGGCCAAGCATTCTGACTTGGTCACAGCCGCCAAAGCTGTCAGATCCATCACACATTCCACATGGGCAACTTTACTTAGAGGCAGCTATCCAGAAGGGGCATCTGTGATGTAGCACAAAACCGGAGAGCAGGACATCTAGCTTGTAATAATTAGGATTACTTCTCCCAGCAAAACTTTTTGGAAAAAGGTAATGACTACCCAATTACAAGAAATGCCATTTTCCCATTAAATAAACAAACTCTAGCATAAGAAATAAGCTTAACTTACCTCTTGACACAGATGTGGAGATTAAGAAGAGAGCCAGTCAGTTGCTCATTTGATTAAAAAATATCATGAGCTGATTATATTATTTCCCTGAGAGGAAACTAGTGCTTTAAGCTCAGGCAAATGGAGTCTAGTGGTTTCCAAGGTAGCATAAGCCAAACAGGTGTAACCCGATCATTTGTTTTGGCTCATAACTTAGATGAGAACTCTTGAGTCTCTGCTGTTTACAATATATGTTAAAAGAGAATCAAAACTGGAAAAACTAACTCAAAGCCATTCACATACACACAGTTCATTGAATATCTCTTTTTATAAAACCTTGTCATCATCTACACAAAGAAGCTGGAACAATGAGAGTGTTTCATCTCTTTAAAGGATTTTCCAAGACTGTTTATCAGAACCTATCTACCAAAAACAATAGGCAAAAGAATAATTTAAGTCAATGTATCTTTGATGAACTTACTTTAACTTCATATCATATATGCTATTCTTAGAAATTCAGAAAGTAAGAAGACATAGTAAAAATCACTCTCACAAAACCGGGAAGCATCAGTAACAGACATTTTGTATGTACATGACAAACAGATGTGAAAGGGAGGGAGAAAGGGAGAAGCAGGGAGGGGGAGAGGAGAGAGAAAGTGCTTTATCTTTTAATTCCTAGGTATGAATTCAGATAAAATTAAAAATATAAAATAAATAAAATTTATTTAGAAATAAAAATTTATTTCGAAATAAAAATGAAATCATTTTTCTCTTAGAAAAAGAATAGCTTGCAAATAGACTTTCATAGTTGGAAATGAATTCAATGTCATGAAATTTAATGCCTTCATTTTAAAGATGAGAAAACAGAACCACAGAGAGCAGCCTGCCTTAGGTCCCAGAGCCAGGATAGAAAGTCTTTGTACTGAGACTCCTTCTTCCAGGAGCAGTTGGACTGAGGTAGTTGGTTTTTAGGGCAACCTTCAGGGAGGCCGTACTGAATCCTTGAGCATTAATGATTCAGAGGATCCTAGGCTTCCAATAATGTTAGCACTAACCCAAACATAGGTAGGATTTGACAGTTTTCTAGACAAAGGTCCCTATTCTCAAGGATCTTGTGGCACCTTACACAGAAGCCAGGGGAGGGAGAAATTGCCAGGGGCAGAGAGCAATCAAGAAATGCTCTATGGAAGAGGGGGGACGTGGGTTGAATCTTTATGTAATGAGAGACAGGAAGGTGGGTATGCTCTGGACAAACCCTGCTGAATCCTGCACCTTCTCAGCTACACTCATGACTCTCACTATGCTTTTGAAAAAAGAGATTGAATTCTTCCAACACCATTTTTCATTTGGAAGAAACAGACATAATAAAAAGTACAAAAGAGTGCTGTACTGTAGTAGAAATAACAGCACCTACAAGTCAGGAAGCTAAGGGTGGGGAGAAATAAGAGAAGGCAGAACTAGAAAAAGAATGGAATGAATTCTGTAAACTTTGTTCTCCTCTCCCTCTTCTTTAAGATTTGGATTTCAGTAGCTTTCTCTTCAGTGTGAGGCTCTGGCCCCTGCGAAATGTCAGCCAGAGCAGACCCCAGAGCAAAGACTGTATATGCCAGAGCCTTCAAATGTCCAGTGTATCCCCTTGGATGAACTGCCAAAGGATGGGGACTTAGGAAGACTTATCTTGGTGATCGCTCATTAAGAAAGGCTGCAAAGTTGTGTCGAGTGCAGACACCATATGAGAAGAACATGACCAAGGTTCTGAGAGTTACAATCACAGCTGGCTGCAGTGATTGGCAAAATAAACCCTACTATACATTGGGGACCATCACACACAGATCACTGTGTTCTGAACTTAACCTTTATTGTGTCTCAGCATGTTTCTTCCAAAGGAGGTTGGGAGTCTTTTCTGCTCAGTTTAGACACAGTTGGATCACTGTGTTTTGTTCTAGTCTAAGTAGGACCCTTTGACAAACTCAAGCAGACCTAGAAGTCTGACCAGGGTGGAGAAACATGCATAAAACATGCATAAAAAGATTGGAACAACTGGAGGCGTTTAGCCTGGAGAGGCAAGGCCCAAAATAGTAACTGCTCAATAAACGGTAGCCACATTATACTTGTCTATTGAAAGGAGTGCTGACCTTGGATTGTAAAATTCCCTGTCCAAAATATATATATATATATTGGCACCAGAAATGAGAGACATATGCATGGACTTGACAAACCACAAAATTACCTTTTGTGTTGGGGGAAACTTGCCTTCACATCTCAGAGCAATTGCTTTTCAGTACCATTTGTGAACACAGGACACTTACATGAACGAGGAAGTAATTCTCAGTTACACCAGGAGTTTGTAGGAGATTTGTTGCATTTGGGACAACTCCAGGGACACACTAAATATTACTTAATAATGATTGATATTTGTGATATCAAGTGCTTCTGAGGTTTCATGTTTTGGTAAAAATGGTTTGAGGGGGCTCTCTGCCTTCCCCTGCTGTGTCTTCTGGTGCCATAAGTGATTCATTCCTCTTCTGACCGATGTAAGAAAGGATCAAGGGAAAATGCTTCATGGGTACAGAATACCTGAGGGATGTAGGAAAGGTCCCATTTTACCACCATTTCTATATCTAAAATGAGTTTTAAACATTTTTAGAGTGAAAATGTGAGCATTGTCTCCTTGATTTTAACCTCTCTTTAATTAGCTCTTTCTGGACCCAGTGACATGATGAACTTGCCCCATATCGTGGCTGGCTGCCAGCAGAACCATGGTCATGGGCTCCATCCAGATACCATGTCTCTTCCGAGGTCATTGAAAGGGCTCACATTTTTTTTTTTTAAAGATTTTATTTATTTATTTGACAGAGAGAGAGATCACAAGTAGGCAGAGAGGCAGGCAGAGAGAGAGGAGGAAGCAGGCTCCCTGCCGAGCAGAGAGCCCGATGCGGGCCTCGATCCCAGGACCCTGAGATCATGACCTGAGCCGAAGGCAGAGGCTTTAAACCGCTGAGCCACCCAGGCGCCCCAAGGGCTCACATTTTTAATACTTGCACTTAAAGCATCAAATACTTTCTACCCATTTTCCATGTCCAAGAAATGTTTGTGATACTGTTATGCTAAGAAAAAGAAACTCGGGCACCTGGGTGGCTCAGTGGGTTAAAGCCGCTACCTTCGGCTCAGGTCATGATCCCAGGGTCCTGGGATTGAGGCCCACATTGGGCTCCCTGCTCGACGGGGAGCCTGCTTCCTCCTCTCTCCTCTCTGCCTGCCTCTCTGCCTACTTGTAATCTCTGTGTGTGTGTCAAATGAATAAATAAAATCTTTAAAAAGAAAAAAAGAAAAAGAAACTCACATATTAGCTATCATGACCGTAACCACGACTCTTTCAAAACTTTCAGGGCTCAAAGTTGATAAATGCATGTGCCTCTGGCTCTAGTTAATTCTTCTTGTTGTTAAGTCAAGAGATAAAAGGCCATATTTTACTTATGAGCATTTTGTTCACCTTTACTTAAGAAAACAAGTGCACAGTATTGGAAAACATTTAGATCCAACTGATTTGTTCACAGTATATACTATATAACAGTTATTACACTTGTGTGACAGATAAGCCTAAATTTTTATCTCTCTTCCCTTATTATTTGAATCTGCTTTAAAAGAAATAATATCAATAGTTTTGTGTGCGTATAGATGTTATTGTATATATTGGATATTAAACAACAAATTTTCTCTCTTCTCCACCAACTTTTGCCAAATAAACAGTTCTTAATTTAATCACTTGCATGTCTTCCCCAAGATTATTTTAATAGTTAAATTAAATTTTTTTTTGTTTATTTGACAGAGAGAGAAGCGGAGCAGCAAGTAGGAGAGGGAGAAGCAGGTTACCTGCTGAGCAGAGAGCCCAACATGGGACTCCATTCCAGGACCTGAGCTGATGGCAGGTGCTTAACTGACCGAGCCACCCAGCCGACCCTTTAATAATTAAATTTTAGATGGAGACATAAATACAGACAACAAAATCCCACTTTGTATAGAAAATATATATAAATCTGTAATGTAGTCTGGAGAATAATAATGTGAAACATACATACATATGTGAGTAAGGATCTCCTATTCCAGGATGGTTGGAATAGATTGGACTCATTGCAACTATAACTTCATTCTGTGCTTGGGAATTGTTAGCTCTGATTATCTAGCAGTAATGTGAAATTATTGGGTAACAGTGCTCAACATATAATAGGCATTTGATAAATCTTACTGCAATTAATTTGAGATTTGTGTTTCAGAAGGATCACAATACATTAAAAGTAGTAGCATTAATTCTTCAGGCCATTGGTTAGTTCAATCTGGTAGAAGGGCAAAAGTATTAATACTTACACACTTAAATATAGAAGATGAAATAATTAGGTCAAATTCTTCCTCCAGTGCTTGACTAAACTAAAAAAAAAATAAGAAAGTACCTTAGACATCTCTTTTTGTAATTCAGATGAAAACACACACTTCAAATCCCTTTCAGGGTTTAAGTTCTATGGATTGCGTCACTGCGTATGTTGCCATAACAGCTCAGCAGATGGTGTTCTGTAAACACGGACATAACATCGCCATTCTAACATCGTTCTTCTAAGTTTTAATGCCCAAGTATGCCTATATTTTGCTTCTTGTGGTGTAATAAACGAGGCTAACTTTGCACACAACCTTCATATGATTGTACACAGAATTAAGACAATGACGCCCAGAATCAACACTTTGAAGCCACACCCTGAATCCTGGACACTTCAACAACTTTAGCTTTTTGGAAAAGTGGAAAAGTAAACCCAGTGTATATAATAGTCTTCCATTAACACTTGAGAGAAAGTAGGATTAAAGACTATTCCAGTGGGCTTGGAGGGATATGAGGAATAGAAGGAGCCAAGGCTTTATTCATTCCAGTCTTCTGTAAGGACAATGTATTTCAGAATACTCTTACCACTCTTTGTCCTCTGAGAACTTTGAGAGTGAGAAAGAAGAGAGGAGGAGGCTGTATATTTGATAGACATTTAGAGAGAGAGAAGGAATATGGAGAACAATTACTGTTCTCTTATGCCTTCCCTCAGAAAGCCCTACTGAAATGAGACAGGGGACATCGTTTGATGTGGTACTGAATCTACCTAAGACCATGTGTATGAATTTATATAAAGGGAAAGGACTGAGCTTTCCTCTCTTTGTCTATAATTATTTCAGAGTCCACATTCTTTTTTTTAATTTTAGCTGTTTTATTTTTTTCTTTTTTTAAAATTGAAGTATAAATAGCATACATTATTATATTAGTTTCAGGTGCACAATATAACAACTCTATACATTACTCAGTGCTCATCGTAAGTATACTCTAAGTTCCCTTTATCTATTTCACCCATCCTCCTATCCACCTCTCCTCTAGCAACTGCCTGTTTGTTCTCTGTATTTAAGAGTCTGGGTTTTTGTTTCTTTTCTCTTCATTTGTTTTGTTTCTTAAGTTTCACATATGAGTGAAATCATATAGTATTTGTCTTCTCTGATTAACTTATTTCATTTAGCATTATACCCTCTAGGCCCACCCATGTTGTTGCAAATGGCAAGATTTCATTCTTCTTTATGGTTGAGTTTTATATATATATATATATATATATATATATATATATATATATATATATCCCATTTCTTCTATCTCTTCTTTATCCATCTATCTTTTGGTGGACGCTTGGGTTCCTTCCATGTCTTGGCTATTGTAAATAATGTTGCAATAAACATAGAGGGGCATATCTTTTCCAACTGGGATTTTTCTTTTCTTTGGGTAAATACCCAGTAGTGGAATTACTAGATCATATGGGAATTCTATTTTTAATTTTTTGAGGAACAACCATACTGTTTTCCAAGTGACTGTATCAGTTTGCATTCCCAGCAACAATTCCCTAAGTTTCCTCTTTCCCAGAGTCCACATTCTAAATGAGCTACCCTGTGGAGAGTAGTTAAATAAATAATACATGGTAGCTTTACTCTGAAGTTAACAAAACCCCTCCTCACTGGCATAGCCTCAAATGTCACCAGTAGTATGCTTTCATAGGCACACATTTCTATAAAATTTAAGATACTTTAACTGATAAGATATTTAAGATTTGACTGATTTAAGATATTTTAACTGGTAAGATAATCAATTAAGACTGTTGTCTCTTTCTACTATAATATCATCTTTGTTGCACCTCCCCTTCTATCAGAGTTTGGAGTGGCTGCGGATCCAGCTAAGGAAAGTTGTTTTGGCTTAGTTATGTTTAGTGAAATATATTTGTGTGGTTCACATTCACTTTTGTTTAGATGTAAGTTATTTTAAAGTGTTCTCGTGTAGGGATGGCTTTCAAGAATCATCCTATTGCCCACTGTGTCTACTCACCCGCTGCTATAACCAAAGGTGCAGAAATTGCAGTCTCATTGCAATTTGAATGTGTCTAGTGAAACCCAGTACCAGAAGGATTTGAGTTATGGAGGAGAAATGAAGTTTTAAGTATATCAAGGCAGATTTTGTTCTGGAAAATTCTTCTAAATATGAAAAACCTCATGGAAGCTTTCACCCAAGTTGGCAATAATCTCCAATTTATATGCTATTAGTAGAAAGTAATCAGAAAAATATTTTTCTAAATTATCAATAATAAAAAGCAAATTTTGAACAACTATGCTAGAGAAATGATTGGATTGTCTCTGTGTATTCTCTGGAGAAAATTTAACAGTTATTATCATAAATAGAGGCAACAGAAGAGCATGCAGACAATAAAGGTTTCTTAAGGAACTCAGTCTAGTGGAAGACAGAGACATTCCCAAGTTTACACATATGATTACAGTGTAGTAAGACAGGATAAGCACTGAGTCCATGATGTTCCTTACTTCTACTGGACAGGCAGTGGTAAGGACTTAAGAATTTTGTGGGGACAGTTCAACTGACCCTTCAATGCAGGGCTATTTCTTCTGTTTATTTATTTTTCTTATAAAGACCCTGGACAAGGGGAGGAGATAAAAGGTGACTGTACAACTTTGTCACCAGAATTAAAGGTTCTGATCAATTCGAAGCAAGGGAACGCAGGGCTGAGAGTCAAAGACAGAATCAAAAGAAATAGAAGGGAACTCGTCCTTTCCCATCCAAGTACTAACCAGGCCCGACCCTGCTTAGCTTCCAAGATCAGACGAGATCGGGCACGTTCAGGGTGGTATGGCCGTAGACGCAACTCCTCCTTTCAACTATGGCAGATTAATTTGTAGCAAATCACCAATTCAGTTGAGAATAGCTAGAAAGCTGTATACAATATCTCCCCTCCCCAAAAAACAGACAAAATTGTTTGGTGGCATCAGAGAGCCACCAATGTAACCACGACTTAAGGAGCCAAGATCCCTGAAAGAAAGGAAACTCACTGGGGTAAGTCAATATTCAACTTCTCTGTTTCGCTTTAGCATGTAGTGATATGGAAGCAACACAGACCAGGAGAAAGAGAACTATGAGGAAACTATTACGAGACTGAGAACCTAACCAAATCTATTAGCATCTCATAGTTAATAGGGAGTTAAAATTGATCTTTAGGGTTTGCCAAGATATAGAGGTCCTTGTATGGACTTCCAGACTTTCAGTAAGGAAACAAGAAATAGACAAGGCTTTTAAAATGCTGAGACTCAACTAAATGCTGACACTTCATACCTGGAGATAGTGTCAGATGCCGCAGGTTAAGGACTAAATCCCACGAGACTGCTCTCACCTGGCCTCAGATGCCATTCTTAAGTCCTGGTTGTCACCTATGCTTCTGACTGACTAGCTATAAATCTGAGATTCTCACAAACTCCTCCTCAGATTTGATTAATTTGCTAGAGTGGCTCCCAAAACTCAGGGAATCATTTACTTATGTTTACCAGTTTATTAAAGGATGTGATAAAGGATACAGATGAAGAGATACATAGGTTGAGATCTGAGAGGGTCCCAAGTGCAGGAGCTTCTGTTCCTGTGGAGGTAGAGTATGTCACCCTCCTGGTATGTGGATGTGTTCACCAACCTGGAAGCTCCCAAACTCTGTACTAGGGATTTTTATGGAGGCTTCCTCATATAGGCATGATTAATTATTAACTTCATGTCTAAGGTTTTCCCCTCTCTGGAGAATGGAGAGGTAGAGCTGAAATTTTCAAGCTACGAATCATGGCTTGATCTCTGTGGTGATCAGTCCCCATTCAGGAGTTCAACCAGCATCACCTCATTAGAAAAATTTACAAGGGTTTCAGGTGCTCTATGCCAGGAACTCGGGGCAGAGACATATATATACATATATATATGTATATATATATATGTATATATATACATATATATATGTATATATATGTATATATATATATACACACACATATATATAAAAAATTTATTTATTTATTTATTTATTATCTAATGTTAGCTGAAGAGAGACTTAGCAATCTGAAAGCCAAGTCAGTAAAAAAAATCCAGGCTGAATATTGAAGCACAGGGACAAAAGAGGATGAAAAATTTTAAATAAAAAATAAAAAAAAGAATGAGACATTTGGATGTGGTTCATATATACAATGGAATATTATGCAGCCATCAAAAAACAAAGAAAAGTTTTTAACATTTGAGTTTTAGAGTCCTAAAAGGAGAAGAGAGAGAAAATGGGAAGAAATAATATTTAATTACTGATCAAGAATCTTCTAAACCATATGAAAATTATCAAGACACTAATTGAAGAACTTTTATGAATCCCAAGCAGGATTAAATACAAAGAAAAACATTCCTAGTCAATCATATTAAGAGTACTGAAACCCAAAGGCAAAGAGAAGATCTTAAGAACAACCAGATAAAAAGGTGCATTCCTTTCAAAGGATAAGTAAGACTGATGGCTGATCAATTAACATTAATAATGGACTCCAGAAAACAATGACATACAGTAGTGCTAAAGGAAGTGACAATGTAATACTCTAAACCCAGTGGAAATAATCTTATAAGAAATACATCTTCATCTCCTTTTCTCAAAGGAAAAACAAAGATACTGAAATATCTCTGAGATGGCTTTGTAAAATGTGTCAATTTGCCTAAGGCTGAACTACATTTTCCAGAATTCTCTATCTTGTATGCTCCTGATTAAAGTGCGCTACTAGGGGGATACTTAGGAGATTTGCAAGGTAAAAGGGAAGCAGCAGCTACTGTAGCTGATTCACATTGTCGCTGATATGCTGATTCACCTTGTTGTGAAGCAGCTGCTGGACTCGCAATCAGTTCACCTTCTCCAGGATCCTCCTTCAACTTCCCTGACTCCTGGGCCAGGTATGTGTCTAGCTCTGCTACTGAGGGCTGAAGCTTCTGCAGGATGCCCCTGACACCAAGGTTAGAGGCAAGAAGAACAAAGGTTTCAGTGCTTCTTGTGGGTTTCCAACTCATGCTTGTGGGTTCCAGGCTGCTTCATGATCTTCCCTTCCTGACTGCCTATGCTGTGGACTTCAAACTCCAACATCAGAGGAGATAACAGCCTTACGGAGTCTGCTTAACCAGCTCCCCCAATTCCCTGAAAGTCCAGAGAGACTCACACATATGCAGCCCTTAACTTTGTACAGTGATCTGTACAAAAAGAATATTTTCATGGCCTTGATGTAGGAAAAAATTTCTTAACATGATATAAAAAGCACTAATCAGAAGTGTTAGTAAAGTGAATTTCAACTTTGCAAGCAATTGATAAATTTAACTTCATTAAAATTAAGAACTTCAGAAGATACCACTAAGAGAGTGAAAAAGCAATCACAGGTTGGGAGAAGATATTTGCAATACATCCAAAAAGAGACTCATATCCAGTATCTTTATAGAACTCATGAAAATTAATAAATACAAATTAGAAATCTCAATAGAAAAATAGGCAAAAGAACAGGTATTTTTGCAAGAAGATGCCCAAATGGAAAACAAGCATATAAATGGACAGCAAGAGGTAGCAAGCAAACAAGCAAAAACAACCTAAACTTGTAGTTTATCCAAAAATTGTCTTCAAATGGATTATAGAGATAAATGTGAAACACATTACTATAAAACTTTTAGAAGGGAACACAGGAGAAACTTCACAAACTAGGGATAAGCAAAGAGTTCTTAGAAATGATACCAAAAGCTCAGGACAAAAACAAACAAAAAAAAACCCAAAAAATAAAAAACAAAAACAAAAAAAAAGAGAAGAGAAAGAATGAAAAATGGATAAATTGTACTTCATCAAAGTTTAAAACTTCTTCTTTGCAAAAGATCCTGTTAAATAGATAGACAAGCCATTGACTGGGAAGAAATATTTACATATATGGCAAAGGACTTGTATCCAGAACAAATAAAGGATTCTCTAAACTCAACAATAAAAAAGCAATCCAATGAGAAAATGGGAAAAGACATGAACAGACACCTCACCAAAGAAAATATATGAATGGCAAATACATGAGAAAATGTTCAACATTGCTGACCATTAGGTCAATACAAATTAAAAGCACAATGAAATACCACTACAGATCTATGAATGGCTAAAATACAAAATATAGATAATACCAAATACTGACGAAGATGTGAAGATATTGGATCTCTCCTACATTGATGGTGAGAATGTAAAATGCTACAGCCACTCTGAAAATCAGTCTGACAGTTTCTTTAATAATTAAACATACATTTACTGTATGACCCAGCAATCACACTCCTGGAAATTAATCCTAGAAAAAAATGAGCTTTTATATTCACGCAAAAACCTGCACATGAAGGTTTATAGCAGCTTTATTGAAATAGCCAAAAATAGTTCAATTTAAATAATTAAATAATTAACAGGTATTTATTTGCTTTCCATTTGGCTGAGTTAAGAGATAAGCTGGAAATAAGAGCTTAAGGAAAAATGTGGGGAAAAGATGGATAAGTACAAGTAGGTGGGCAGTAAATGTCAAGTCTTAGGGTCTAGCTAGTGACATTAGTAGTGTCTCTAAAAGGGGACATTAGAGAAGAGTATTTGTAGGTTTGGGGATTCTGAACTCAGGTTTGTGTCAGATCTTTCATTGTAGGGAACTGGTTGGGACTGGATGAAGTTCATGACACAGTATTTCAGGATTATTGGTCATACCAAAGTTATAGTCTGGAGATGAGTTTTATGAAGAGCAAACTATTGTCCTGACAAATGAGTTGTTTACCCAGATAAGAAAACTATTTGCTTATAAGAATTGGTTTGCAAAGTCATCCTGATGTAAACACTGAAGTATTTTATTAATCTGCTATTGTATCTCCTTTGGCAAGAATTCCCTGAGGATTAAAGGCGGTAAATTGACACAGGTGGTCTCAGCCATGAGTCCCATCAGTTAAGTTTATGTTGGTGCAAGTAATCTCAATTCTTAAGACAGTGGAATATTCTGTAGCAGTGGAAATGAATAACTGACAAATGCATCAATATGAATAAATTTTAAAACATAAAGTTTTAAAAATGAATATGATGATAGAAATCAAAATAGCAGTTAAAGGAGGGGAGAGATAGTAACTGAGAGGAGGTGTAATGAGATTCTGGGATGCTAGTGACAGTCTTGTTTCTATTTTGGGTTACTAGAGGGGGTTCACTCTGAAAATCCATCAATTTGTACACTTAGGACTTGTATGCTTTTCTGTTTGTGTTATGCTTCAATTAAACAAAATGATTACTAAAAAAAATAGAGGTGGGCAAAGAAAAGGCCTAAATTCTGGCACCAGTTTATATCTTGAATGACTGAAATTAAAAATAAGTGCAACAACAATATTAAAGAAAATTTGAACAAAAGGAGTTAATTCCTCAAAATTACAAAATCCTGTTATCCTGTTTGCCTTGATTCACCCTCTTTCTATTATTCTGTGACTGCCATTTTGCCCTATTCCATCAGGCATTTATGGGTTAATGCAGAACATTCCTTCCTTGCCTGCTTTTTCAAATTGTATTGATCAAAACCCTACCTCTTGCAAAAATACAAGCAAACGTAAAATATGTTTATGAGACATGGTCAGAAGACCTTCTTAGTTGCTTGGAGTAGTGGCAGAGGTTTATGGATCTAAAACAAAAAGAGTGAGTATCTTGCTCAGAATAGAAACCCCTAACTCCTTTAACATATGAGACACTCCACTTCTGGAGATTTTAGTCTTTTTACTGTGGATTTTTAACAACTGCTATCATTAATGAAGAAAAACACTTAGCTTGTCAGGAGGTTACCTTAATTCAGCACATTTGCAGCTTTACTGTGAATACAAACACTTAACTATAATCCACAAATAACCCTGCCTTGTGCATCATCTGTTGTAGGACAACTTGCAAATGACTTGAGGAAAACTCCCAAGTGTTTTAGAAAGAAAGAAGAAACAGGAAAAGAAAAAAAGAGAGAGACAGACAGAAAATCAAGGAAAACAAAAGACAAGGGAAACTTTATTTACTTGTTTGAGTTTAAAGAGAACTTTCATTGTTGTTTATGGCATTGGGGGACGTCCTATGGAACTATTACAATAAAGGACTTTATTATATTTTATGCATCTGAAAGAGGACTTCAAGTACAACCTCCATTTGACCTCAGTCTGTACTTTCTAAGTGATTAAGTTCTTTCCAGCTCATGTCATAGCTCAGGCAAAAGACCCAGTGGGCAAAGCATGCCCTGGTGGAAACTAAAACTACACCCTCAAGCAATAAGGACTGTTCAGAACCAGCAAGACCCCATGACAAAGATCCATCTGACCTTCGCTGCCCACCGAGTTTTGTCCCACATTTTCCTCCTACAAATCTGGAAATATTTTCAGCACTTTGGAGACAGTTTTAGAAACACCAGTCTGTTGTCTTCCTGGTGTCAACCTCACTGAAATTAATTCCTTTCTTGTTGTACTACCACTCATTTCTCTGCCTTTGGATTTTGTTAGTGGCCAGTGGCTGAACCTGGTCTGTGTGGGACCCTGGGAGCCAGGTGCTCTTGTAGCCTGGCTACACATCCAACTAACTCAGTTATTTGCTTTATGTTCTAAAAGGATGGTGGTAAAAATAATTAGAAGAGAGTTTCTAAATTTCCTAAAATCTCTGTATTTTTCAAGTCTTAGGAAGAACCTTCTCATGATAAGTGTTACTGCGCCCAAATAAAATTGTCCTACTTAATTATATTTTCACTGATCGTAATCCATACAGACCTGTGATAAACACAAACTAGACTTAAGTCTCCATCATCTGAAACAGTTGTTCTGCGTGCTTCACTGAAGTCTGATTGATTGGGTCAGATATTTAAATCATCAGAGGAATTTCTTAAGTTAGAATGTCACACATCCCTGTCCCCAAAGTAGAAACTAATGTAGGCAGTCTGGGTCAGAGGACACGGGGGCAGGGGAGGGGCCACAGGACCAGCCAAAGTAGTCCTTGGCTTCACTCAGGATAGAAATCAAATGTGAGCTGGAGAAAGTGGAAGAATAGTCTTTTGGATAGCCCAAGTGTCAGAGAATAGCATAGTTTTGGGGAGACTCAGAAAGGAAAAGAGAACGAGGCTCATCATTGCTTGGGGTTAGGGGGTTTAAATTGGAAAGGGATCTAGGGTATGTGTTCCTTCAGTAATCCAACACAGGGTCTGAGCAAAGGCGAGTGTCAAGTGAACAATAGGTGTTATTCCATAAATTACCCAAGGTAGGGGTATTGATGCTGGCATGAGCTGAGGTTTGCTCAAAGCTAATGTCCTGTAACATGCTTGGGATCCAGCTCTTCTTAGGTGCATGGGGCCTAACACAAAATTCAGAGAATGATTAACTTTCTTGCTTCCCTCTGGAGGTGAGTCCATAGCTTCTGTGGCTTATTCAGAGGCAAATATTGAACATGATAAATAGGACCTCACAGAAAAACAACAGAGATGGAGCCTTTCTAAAATGGAAATCCCTCAGCTTCCCTATCTCAAAACCATCTAATAAAAAGCAAGTATGTATTATTTGGCAAATGAAGAAGGAAAGCAACCCATCATGCAGGTCAGTAGTTCTCTTGGTGACGTCCAAGGAGTGGCACCAGCAGCCCCTGGATTTGAAGTCGAGTTCTGAGGCCCCACCCCAGACCTATTTTGTGAGACACTCTGGGGTTGGGATTCTGTAATCTGTGCTCCATAAGCCCTCCAGGTGATTCTGATGTGTGCATACTCAAGTCTGAGAATGCCTGATGTAGGATAATGCTGACAGTATATGAATGTCAGCCCAATTGGCAAGGCTTTAGAAACACTAAGGAATCCAATGAGTGTATCTGTTAGGCATTGGGAACTCTGAGAGTTTGTAAATTTGGGAGCACCTGGGTGGCTCAGTCCTTAAGCAGTCGACTATTGATTTCAGATCAGGTCTCAGTCACAGGATTGTGAGTTCAAGCCCTGTGTTGGGCCCAACGTGGAGCCTACATAAAAGAGAAGGAAGGAAGGAAGGAAGGAAGGAAGGAAGGAAGGAAGGAAGGAAGGA
>LNAC01000644.1:581601-647166 GCA_002007465.1 Ailurus styani | reverse complement strand
GGAAGGAGGGAAGGAGGGAAGGAGGGAAGGAAGGAGGGAGGGAGGGAGGGAGGGAGGGAAAGAGTTTGTAAATTTTGTGTTGTGTGGCATTTTACATGTACATTAAAATTGTTTTATTTCAAAGGAATGGTGCTGCAAGCAGCAGTTTCTAATACAGTCCAAATGTCCTCAAGTTTCTCTAGTACTTGGATAAAAATAAGGTCACTTGAACATTGACACTGCCAGGTCACTGACTTATTTGCAAGGTTTAGGACCAAGGCCCTCCCTACTCAGGGGCGTGGCTAGTTACTATAGGCCTATATCAAAGCCTCACAGGGGCCCTCTCTACCACTAAGACCTTCCCTCTTTTCTGGAAATTGGGTTCCTGCAAGGGAGGAAGAGTAAGTAGGGTAGTTTGAGGGGTTGTGTTTTTATTCAGTGATGGGAGCAGGTTGAGAAAGGAATAAAAGATCTATGCCTCAGTATCTAGAGATAAGTTGTTTCTGTAGCCTTGGGAGCTATTGAAAGACAGTCAACTGGCACCTGTCGACCTACTCTGGCAGTTCTACCCTCCTCCGCTAGGGCTCCCCTTCACAATATCTCTCTCCCACCTTCATTCTTATGGTCCATATGCCCAAAGTAATGCTTTGGTTGGATTTGCTTCCTCATGGTTATCTCCTCCTGAACATCGCCCCAGTTCACTCAGCATTGCTTCAGTGACTATTTCTCCCTTCTGCTTCTACCATGTCTCCAGGGGGTCAGATATTGTTTCTTATTGGCCATGGAACAAGTAATCCTGCTCTTTCCATTTCTTCTCTATCTATATGATGATGCACAAATCTCATCCTTTCCACTTAACCAGGAAAAACAGTCTCCTTACCTATCACCTCCTACATACAGACACCAGAGTTTTTAGATGGGTGGGGGCAGGGCTTGCTTGCTCCATGTGCTCAGTCTTTGCAGGGGTTCAGGATTATCCTGCTAGACTTCCGGCTTTAAAAATAAGTGAAATAAATGTAGCCTCTTAACCTTACCTGAGAATCTGAAAAGGGAAGATAATTTTTACACCTCGAGCATGGCTGATCTGTGGTTGTGATGTCTCCTCTGATTAACTTTATGGAATAAGGAGTGAGGCAAAGGGCAAGGACAGGAAAGGGCATCCCAGCAGGAAATGTTGAGCAAAAGAGTGACATGATTAGAGTTGTATCTTAGAAAGGACAATCGTTTGGAGGGGAGTTTGGTTGATGGCAAAGAAGCCTGGGCATTAATCTTTTCTCTTCTTAATTATCTCAACTTCCTTAGCTTCCAAGGTACTCCTGTCCTCTTCTTCCTCACACCATTCTGACCATCCTTTCTCAAGCCCTCTCCTGATCTCCTCTTGGTCCGCTCGTTCCCTCACTGTTGATGTTCCCAGTGTCTTGTGGCTCACTGTTCTTTCCCTGCCTCCTCTCATCACAAGCTCACCTCCACTTTCACAGTTTTAACTATTCTGTATGTTGAGGATTCTTAAATCGCTATCTCCCCCCAAACTTCAGACATATGTACCCAACCCCCGCATCAGCCAGTCATTGGTCACAGGCAACCCCTGAAGGACTGAATGACACATTTTCCTGATGCCCTGAGAATGCTCAGCAAAGGAACAGCTGGGGGCAGTCAGCAGCAGATCTTCCACATTGCCTCAAAGAGGGGGGATTCTGGGCAGAGCACCACAGGCTCCACTACATCCTCCTAGTTTCTTTTTTCCCCTCACCTCCTACCCCTTCTACCCCAACACAAAACTATCACTAGTCTTACCAGTTTTGCCTGCTAGTATCACCAAAATCCATCCCATATTCTCTACATTTCCTACTACCGTCCTAATCCAGGTCTTCATTCCCTCTCTCCTGGAATACTGCATTGGCTTTTTACTGAGTTCTGTGCCCTTTAGCCCATTTTGTTCTCAGAGAAATCTATGTGAAACATACATTTGATCATGTAGCTCCAGGTTTAAATGGCTTCAGTAATTTCCCATGACCTCCAGAATATTGTACCAGTCCCTTACCATGCATGGGAGCCCTCCTGAACTGGTACCTATCTGTTTTTCCGATCTCATTTCTTCCCATTTTCCATTTGATTATTCACTCTCTGGTGAATATGTAACACACTCCATCACACTGTATGGCTTCATGCTTTGAAGACTGTCGTCATTCTGTTTCCCCTGCCCTGACACATCCTTTCTAGCTTCCTTGCCTTAGTTAATGTTTCTGATTCTCTCAACTCAGTCATCAGCCTTTCCAGACCAAGCCAGATACCATTCTCTGTGCTTCCAGGGAAACGTGTGCATATCATTACATTATCACTCATCAAATTATGTTGAGATGATCTGTTTTTATATTTGTCTCCTTCACATGTCTTTAAGATCCTCAAGGAGAGAGAATAGATCTTAATATTTGAATTCCCAATGTTCGGTATAGTACCTGTCACACTGAATGCACAATGCACTAGAATTTTTTTACTAAACTGAACCTAACTGCACTGATAATGAATTCTTCCTTCCTTCACTCATTTAAAAGAATTGGAATAAAAGGAGTTTTAATTCTTATTTTTTTAAAGTTTTTTTTAAAGATTTTATTTATTCATTTGACACAGAGAGAGATTACAAGTAGGCAGAGAGGCAGGCAGAGAGAGAGGAGAGAGGAGGAAGCAGGCTCCCTGCTGAGCAGAGAGCCCGATGTGGGCCTCAATCCCAGGACCCTGGGATCATGACCTGAGCCGAAGGCAGTGGCTTTAACCCACTGAGCCACCCAGGCGCCCCTTAATTCTTATTTTTTAAGCTGCTTTGACATTATGAGACTTTAGAAAAATTAATATAGAATAAATCGTTATTTTTTCTAGTGTTTGGAAATGTGACAAAAGTAAATATAAGATGACCTGACATGGAAAGTACCAAAAATGGTTTTGCTAAAATTATTATATAGAAGAAAAACAGTATATAATATCAGTTCCCCATTCTCATCTTTTAACTCATTTATGTTTCCTACCATGTGATAGATTTCATTTCCTTCCCATAACAGATATTCCTATGATGCTAGACCACAATATAGTTTTTACAAATAGCAAACATTTGTTCTTCTTGCAGTTTCCGCTGAAAGTGGATTACTCCTCAAGCTCCCAAGTAAATCGAATGCTCTTTGATTTCAGGGAACTTGCAATGGAGGACATTGTGTCAATTATCCATTGCCACAATAAAGTTGCACAACAACCAACCTACCTATTTAAGCTCAGCTGACCTCAGCAGGCTTGTCTGATCTTGGTAGGTAGCTTTACTGATCTTGGCTGGGCTTGCGCACATGTGCAGGGGCCAGTTGACTGATGGCCAGCCTAGGATGGCCTCAGTAGGAATGATGAGGATGACTTGGTTTAGTTCAATGTGTTTTTCATCTCCAGTGGGCTAGTGGGGGCATATTCACCAGTTCGAGCACCTTTTCAGCCTCTGTTTGTGACATATTTGTTAATATCATATTAACCAAAGTAAGTTATAAGGCCGACCCCAGAATCAGAGTGGGAGTGGACACAAGAGTGAGGGGAAGGGTATGGAAGAGTAGAATTGGAATTATTCTTGTATTATACCACACATGTCTAATTTTTTTCCAACTTGTCAGCTAACAATTCATTCAATGGAGTCAGATACCCCATGGACCACATTAATTATATCACCTACTTTGGCTTGGCTTAATGCTAGGGCAAAAAAGCCAGCATTTATTTTATAAAAACAGCAAAACAAATACTGCTTTTGATAAAATACCAATAAATTAATGTATGATTTCTTTATTAAATATTTTAAGCCAACTATTAATTCATGCCTAGAAAGAAAGAACCAGCACATTAGAGATTCCCTTGAGAAGGCCTTCAGACCACCAGTATTGTCTCTGGGACACACTTGATGAACTCCTGATGAAAGTAGATACATTTTGAAAATTTGAGTGCAGTTTCATACAGATGAACTTTTGTTTTATGCAGCTAATCCCATCAAATATGAAGTTTCTAATCCTAGCAAATACCAAATCTCCTGTTAAATATTAAGTATTGATGGATCTATTTAAAATGATTATAAAAGCTGATTTCAGACTGGCCTCATTCTTCAAAGTAATTTCTTAAAAGCATGATAAAATGGAAAGAGCTCATGTTTATTCACATCCCTTGCATTATTTTCATGTCCATGACATTGACAAGGCCTTTAGGCTTTTCTCTAATGTCTTTACCTACAGTTTATATTCTTTTTAAAACACATTCTTAAGGTTCATATTCTTTCGCCTGATCACTTTGGATTCATTGTGACAGTAAAGGTACTTTTGTTTCCATAGTGATACTTGGTAGTTTACTGATTAGGGAGGAGAACCCTAAGGGATAAGGAGAAAATACGGGTATGTTGATCACGCAGCACAAGAACATTTTGTAACCCTCAGTTGTTCTGTGGCGACTGCACAAATAGCTTTTTCTTTTCTTTGAGAGAGTTCTGAACATCATCCAGAAGCTTGGTATTGGGTTTGGTATGTAGGTCATTTGCCTGATTTTGTGGGTGACTTCCCCTCCACCCCAGCTTTACTGAGATATAAATGACATATAACATTGTGCAAGTTTGAGGTGTCCAATATCTTGGTTTAACACACATATATATTGCAAACTGATAACCATCATAGCATCAACTAGTTGTGTTTTTTTTGTGAGAATACTTAAAATCTACTCTTTTAGCAAATTTCAGGTATAAAATACAGTATTATTAACTGTAATCACTATGCTGTGCTTTAGATCTTCAGAAATTATTCACCTTCAAATTGGAATTTTGTAATCTTTGACCAATATCTTCCAATTTCTCCATTCTAGTCTCTATTTCTACACACTTGTCTTTTTTAGATTCTGCATATACTTGATACACAGTATTTGTCTTTGTCTGTCTGACTTACTACACTTGAGGACTTAACATAATGTCCTCAAGATCCATCCATGTTGTCACAAACAGCAAGATGTCCTTCTTTCTCAGGGCTGAATAATTTTCTATTGTATATATATACCATATCTTCTTTATCCATTCACCCATTGACAGACACTTAGGTTGTTTCTATATTTTGGCTATTGTAAAAATGCTGCAAATGAACCTTATGGGGTGCAGATATCTTTTTGAGATAGTAATTTCATTTAGTTTGGATATATATCCAGAAGTGGAATTGCTGGATCATATGGTATTTCTATTTTTAGTTTTTTGAGGAACCCCCATACTGTTTTCCATAGTGGCTGCGCCAATTCATATTCCCACCAACACCACACAAGCATTCCCTTTTGTCCACATCCTTGTCAACACTTATCTCTTGTTTTTTTTGATGATAGCCATTCTAACAGGTGTGAGGTGATCTTATTGTGATTTTGATCTGCATTTCCTCAATAATTAGTGATAATTAGCACCTTTTCATGTCACAAACATCTTTTTAGTTAAAATTTAACTTATTTCGTCAGAAGATTGCCCAGTAATACCAGATGCTGATGAACTTTTAGAAATTAAACCTCAAGTCAAATATAAAGTTAATTTGACTTGAATGAATGAGTTTTAAGTTCAAAATTCACTGCCCAAACTTTACACAAATTCATGCCCAAATCTGGGCACCTGCTATTGTATTTCGTTTGTTTTATTATTTTTTTAATTATTATTTTTAAATTATTATTATTTTTTTTAAGTAGGTTCCAGGCCCAGTGTGGAGTCCAACATGGGGCTTGAACTAGGATCCTGAGATCAAGACCTGAGCTGTGATCAAGAGTCAGATTCTTAACCAACTGAACCTTCCAGGTACCCCTATTTTGTTTGTTTTAATGCAACTGGTATGCGACTTTAACATCAGGAAAGTATGTACAAACCATCAACCATATTTATTCTTATCACAACCATAGCTACGCACAACTTGCATCTTGGAATGTCAAGACAATAATAGAATGACAGAGTACTAACTGTACATTTGAATCACTGCGCCCCTAAAATCCGGGCAGGAGGATACCAGATCAGATCCCAGCCTTCTTTCCCACCTCAGAATGCTTTCCCCTTCCATTAAATAAATATTTATTTCTAGATGTTGTCTCCTTTTATTTCTACAAAACACAGACACACGAAACTAGAACCCTGGGAGGCTGAAAACTAAAGGTAAAAAAAGAAACTAAAAAGGCCTCTTGCAAACTTCAACAGGTGAATCCGTGGGCGGCCGCGCCAGGACCTGGGAGCTAGAGGAGCAGCCTGGGTCCCGCTGCGCACGCGTCCCTGCGTTTGCAGCCTCCGGGCTGTAGGGGCCGCTGTGGCAATGAGCCTGATGGGCGCGCTGGGGCGGCTCTGTCCCGCAGGCGGAGACGAGGCGGAGCTGAGAGGACGCACGGGGGAGGTGACCTCGCGCCAGGTGAGCGGCCGCGGGTGAGGGCGACGGCGGGGGAACGGGGTTCCTTTCCCTGCCACTCTCTGGTCCCTGGCTTTGGCGGGGCGGCTGTCCTGGTGCACCCCCAGGAGACCGACGACTCCCCAGGTGCGTCGGGCCTGACGGCGGTCTCCCGAGCGCCCTGAACCGTCGCCCCTCGGTGGGCGCCCTGAACCGTCTTTAGGATCCGTGACCTCTTAGGGCCCATTTCCCGGCCCTCACGTGCCGAGATCCCGGCACTGGTCATGGACACCCTCCATCCCAGGCACCTTCCCACTTTCTGGACAGTTTTTGGTGTCCCAACTCACCAAACTCCTATTTAGAGGGGAGAGGTGTTGTAAATGTTTTCACCTGAAGTGCTTCTTTCCTTCAGTCACGTGTTCCCCTTGCAGTTCCCCAACACAGTGTCTGGAACTTAGTTGATGCGGTTTCTTTTTCTGGAGGCTTCAAATGCATCTGTCTGTGAGTAATAACCGGCTGTAGTGGAGGTACCACAATACGGGGAAGGGATCAGTCCTCAGTAATGCTTTACAGCCCTCAAATTGTAACAGCCATTATGAAAACCTTTCTCCCTTACTCAGGTACAGTAAATTCAAGAAATGGAAAGACACTTTTTTAAACTTTTTTTTTACATAAAAACAACAAATACAGAAATCCGTTTAAAAAATTTAAGTGATTACAATTTTATGTTTCATAATTCTGGTGATAACTTGTAAATGCAGCGCCTTATCGATTTTGGAGTACGGTGGGGGTGACGTGATGGAATCGGGGTGGGCTGGAAATGGAGAGATCTGGATTTTCTCGCTCCCATTGGCAAAGACAGTCTCTTTGGGTCTAGATTTCTTTGTTTAAAAAAGGGAATTGGACTAGGTGGTAGGCATGATAATAGCTTTCATTTATTGAACATCTGTTACATCCTTTAGAAAGTGTTACCTCACTTAATCCACATAGCCATTGTATGCAGTAGATAACATTACCCCTTTAGGTGGAAACTGAGGCCTGCAGAGGTTGTCACCTATTGCAAGACCTCCAGCTTATAGGTAGCCGAGTTGGAAGGAATTTGAGGCTATGCTGTATCCCCTCAAGACATAAAGCCCTCTGAATCTATCCCAAACTTTTTATTCTAATTTAAATTCTTTTTATTTTTTTTAAAGATTTTTTATTTATTTATTTGACACAGAGAGAGAGATTACAAGTAGGCAGAGAGACAGGGAGAGGAGGAAGCAGGCTCCCCGCCGAGCAGAGAGCCCGATGCGGGCCTCGATCCCAGGACGCTGAGATCATGACCTGAGCCGAAAGCAGAGGCCTTAACCCACTGAGCCACCCAGGCGCCCTAAATTCTTTTTTAAAGTCCTCTGTCCGAAACTTCAAATTATTTTCTTAAATATTAAGGTAGCGTGGTATGTGAAACTAAAATAACAAGTGCATTTTATGTCTCCACTAAAATATTTTGCCTGTTTTAGAATTCCCTAAGTCTGAAAAAAAAAGGCTTTGATTATTGCTAAGGTTCCTTCTCACTAACATTATATAATTCTGATGATTTTGTTTTGACATCTTCTGTTGAGATGCTAATTTAAAAAATGAATACCTTAAGATTAAATTTTTTCCCTAAAGTAACTCATAGTCTTTATATCTTGGTCTCATTTCCTGTATACCATAATATAGTCATGCCAATGAATTGTTTAATATCGGTTGCCAAACACACTCTGGATCATCTGCCTGAGCAAGAATTTTAGTAAAAGAGGGAAAATCATAAAAAAGTGACTGGTTCTGGGGTGCCTGGGTGGCTCAGTGGGTTAAAGCCTCTGCCTTCAGCTCAGGTCATGATCTCAGGGTCCTGGGATTGAGCCCCACAACAGGCTCTCTGCTCAGCAGGGAGCCTGCATCCCCCTCTCTCTCTGCCTGCCTCTCAGCCTACTTGTGATCTCTCTCTCTCTCTCTGTGTCAAATAAATAAATTAAATCTTTAAAAAAAAAAAGCACGACCACTTCTGACTGTCTCGGACTGTGTCGTAAGCCTCACACATTGTGCATTAATTCAGGAGGGCACCATTCTCACTCACTCTTTGAGGTGTGAATGACCTTCATGAAGCTGTGTAAGGGGGCATCCTTTCTCTCTTCTGCTTTCTTTTCCAATCACATATTTCCTTCGCAAGAGGATGGGCAGAAGAAAAAGGTGAATTTTTTTTTTTTTATACCAGGGAGGGACATATGAAGTAAATGCACCTAAATTTAGATCACTTTTATTTATAGGTAAGTATGAAAAATCTTCCTCTGTTTTTAAAAAATGTATAAATGACAGTTTCATATCATTTTTCGGTAAGGGAACAAGAAATGAGTGATGGAAAAGTGAAGAAATGTGAGTTGGGGCTTTTGGATAGATTGCACCAGCCAGGGGTGGCCCCTTGGATACCTGATTTATTGAGTATTTTGCAAGTAGACTGGCCCACACACAGGCTAATCTCCAAATTTCTTCACCAGGAGCAGTGCAACACCAAGTTTCCATCATCCCTGCCAGACTCTGTGTGTGTGTTTGTTTTGTTTGATTATCTTTTTAACACAATAAATGAGGGGTTTTTTTCCTAGCTTAAAAATAAACCTATATTGAAAGCGAGTGTAAGCAGAGATTGGTCAATGTCATACGTAAATAAGTAAGTGCTGGTTACTTGCAGTGGTAAACAAAAGAGTAAGGGGAGAAATTGGACAAAGTAATGGGAGGACAGGAAGTTCTAAAGGAAGTGTGCTAGATGTTAAATAGATGTTTTTGTCTTAGGTATAGTTCATTTGAGTGGTGATGTCAGATTATTGCTGTACTTTGAATTTATGATTTGTTCTGCAACTTTTGAAAATGGAATTTACATTAGCTCTGCACTTGAAAATAGCTAGTCAGCTTTACTTCTAGATTAAAAGTTTACTTTTGATGTAGATACTTGTTTTCCCCAAAAGTTTTGACAGTGAACACATTTGTGAACAAACAGCTAAGGTTTTGCACTCTATATACTGTACTTATCCAACTAACATAAGTTGATTTTCTGCTCCAGCCATATATCTATAACTCTGTGGGCCAGGCATGTGAAGAGATTCCAAAGAACTTTCTACATGAAAAGATTTTGTGTTGTTTCTTATATATAACAAATTTTCAGGTACTAAAGCCCTTTTTATACTCATTAATCTATGTTCTTTAATTTAATATATAGAATGTTGTTAAGATTTCTTTGTTCAATAGATCGTATAAACAAATTCATGCAGGTTTTGGGAGAACTACTATAACATCTTCAGTGACCGTGACTCATAAAAAAAAAGCAGCAATCAGGGCACGTGGGTGGCTCAGTCAGTTGAGTGTTCGACTCTTGATTACAGCGCAGGTCATGACCTCAGGGTTGTGGGACTGAACCCTGAGTCAGGCTCCACACTCAGTGCAGAGTCTGCTTGTGCTTCTCCCCCAATCCTCCTCCTTCCCTCTCTTTCTTTCTCAAATAAATAATAAAATCTTTTAAAAAAAACCAATAAAATTGAGCTGTCTTATACCATATCTGATAAAAGACTGATATATAATGGAAAATGTTACTTATATACTTTGCAGAAAGTATCACAAATGATGGAAATTGTGGCATATGAAATCTTTTAAAATATAGTGTGGTAGGTAATCCCTTAATTTGTAAATGTCCCTTTAATAAACATTTCTGGTGGCTTCCAGCTCAGGCATTCTTTGTCATTTCTGGTAAAAAGTTTAACATAAGTAGTGTATTATTAAGGTGAATATGGATGTCTGGAGATTGCAGTATAATAAATACTGCCTTGGTTATTTACTTCCTTCATTCATTACAAAGAAAACATAAGTTCTCCTAAGGAAAAGAGGAGACCAAGGAATCTTGCAAATAAAATTAAGTCATTACAGGGGCGACCAGGTGGCTCAGTTGGTTAAACGGACTGAGCTCAAGGTCAAGAGTTCAAGCCCCACCTTGGGCTCCACACAGTGGGGGTTGGGCTCCTTGCTCCTTGGCCTCCCTCCTGGTGTGGCGCCTACTTTAAAAAAAAATTAAGTCATTATAATTCCTGTTAGAACACTCTTAATCCATAGTTTTTACAGACATTTCATATAGGTTGAATTTCAACATTAAAGATCACTGCATCCCTTTGATTTGATGTGATTTTTAATTTTTTTTTTTTTTTGCATCTCTTTGATTTTAAAATAGTGAAGTCTCTCTATCTCTTTCTCTCTCTCTCTCTGTCTCTTTCAGTTTTGGACTTGAGGTAAGGATTGAGTTAACCATCCTCAATTCTTGGCACATTTTTATCAGCACAGAATGTGAGTGATTAACTGGTCTGAGGACCCTTCTGTGCTTTACAGTATGTGCCCTTCTCAGTTACCTTGTTTTTCTTCCCAGTAAATAATTTTAAACCATAGTCTACTGAATATCTTCTGTTTTAATTACATGCAGCAGTCTCTCAATAATTGAAGGAAAATGCCACTTTGTCAGTTTATGGTTAAAATGAATGACCTTTGTGTATTTGCTTTTTCAGGCCTTCCTAGTATTTTTATCTAATGCCCCAGTTTCAATTAGCAGTATACTCAGGGTGTGATTTAGTCCTAATGTGGCCATTGTGTTAACTGTTTCCTGCCTCACATTTTTTAATGGTCATAGCCAATTTATATTCTGTAATATTGTTTCCACTTAACTGATTGCTTCTTTCTGAATTTTCTTTCCCCATGTTACAGTCAATCATGTTATTAAGTAGAAATATCACTGGAACTTAACTTAGGCATCTGGTGACCAGCATTTGTCACTTAAATTCCAAATGCATTAGTAGTACATCTCATCTACCCTGCTCTTATGGCTGAGAGAGAAAGATGAAATGCCAGTAGTTTTCATAGAAGGAAATGAAAGCAATAGGAGTAGGTTGTTGCCACAAGAAAGGAGGAGTAACAAAGGAATTTACCATCCCTCCCCCTATATTGTTGACATTAGTGAAAGATTAGGCCATAAATGAAGAGGAAGTTAAAGGGACTCTGGGCCTAAAGCAAAAGCCAGGACCCTATTAAAGCTGTTTTTGTGTGGTATCAAGAAGTTAGTTCAGGAGCGCCTGGGTGGCTCAGTGGGTTAAAGCCGCTGCCTTCAGCTCAGGTCATGATCTCAGGGTCCTGGGATCGAGGCCCGCATCAGGCTCCATGCTCAGCAAGGGAGCCTGCTTCCTCCTCTCTCTCTGCCTGCCTCTCAACCTACTTGTGATCTCTGTCAAATAAATAAATAAAATCTTTAAAAAAAAAAGTTAGTTCAGGATGGGGCATCTGGCTGGCTCAGGCAGAAAAGCAGACAACTCTTGATCTTGGGGTTGTAAGTTTGAGCCCCATGTTGGGTGTAGAGATTACTTAAAATAAATAAGCATAAAAAGATTTTTTTAAAGTTAGTGCAGGACACAGGCACATAGGTGTACCTCTTGGTCAGCAGAAAGCAGTGGATTTTTTGCCAACCTCGGCCATGATGAATTTCAAGCAAGTATATTCTGGCTGAACAAAGTTCAGGCATGTTATGGAATTGTTTCATAAGTTGTCTATAGTGGAAAAAAACCCCCCAGTATTCCAGTGGAGAAAATGAGCAACTTGCATACAGGAGAAATTTAGAAAAAGAGTTGCTAGTTACAGTTTGAGTGATGTTTGAAATGCTGATGAATTGTGTTTTGTGAGTTGCTACCTCATGTACTTCATGGCCAAGGTGGACTTTGCAGAAGTAAACAGAATTGCTCTATTCTGCTGTAATGCATCTTGGACGAAAGGGTGAGACTACTTGTCATTGGCAAGTCAGTTTACCCTCACTGCTTCAGAAATGCTCATTTGCTCCTCTGTGATTACAAAGCCAGTACACGTACTTGAAGGATGAGAGGTTTATTTAATGAATATCCAGGAAATGTTGACAAGAGAATGGAAGGAGCAAAATGCCATATCCTCCTGCTGGTAGGCAGTTGCTCTGCCTACAACACACTCATGCTTGGATCATGCATGTGTTCAGTTTTTCCCATTGAACTGCACAGAGCCATTCTAAAGCTATTAGATGGGGGTATAATTTTCATAGTGAAAGCACACTGCTGTAACAACTCTTTCTAAATTTAGATGGTGAAGAGAAAACAGAAAATAAGATTGCTGAGATCTGGTGGTCTGTAGAGCCATCCATGTAGTGAAATTTTGGCAGAAAGCAGGCATGATTCCTGTGGAACCCCTGAGGTCAACCTGGAAGACTGCAAACCAAGCATGGTATTTGAAATAGTCTGGTACTTAATTGCTACTCTCTTAGTCTCCCAAACCAGTTTAACTTTAAAGACTTTGTGGCTAGAGATAGTGGATGAACTATTTTTCAAGAGTTAGCAAATCCAAAAATTGCTATAGGAGTGCTAACTAATGTCAGAGTGGAGCCAGAAAATGATGATGATGACGACAACAGTGACAACCATAACATCCGGTGGGTGATGGAACAGGGAACAGTTTCAGAAGCCCTGGCAAGTAAAGGGAGTGTTGAGAATTCTTTCCCTTCAACTAAGTGTTTCTGACAAGGTGTTTATCCAATTAAGTGGTATAGATGAAGTAATCACTTCAACAAAAACGGTTTTGAAGAAAAGCAACCGGGGCACCTGGGTGGCTCAGTTGGTTAAGCATCTGCCTTCTGTTCAGGTCATCATCTCAGGGTCCGGGGATCGAGCCCCTTGTGCCAGCTCCTTGCTCATTGGAGAGTCTCCTCCCTCTGCCCCTCCTCTCCCCACTCATGCTCTTGGTCTCTCTATCTCAAATAAATAAATAATTTTTTTTAAAGAAAGAAAATAGTTTAAAAAAACTGAACTAATTTTCTCCATAATTAATAAAGTTGCAAAAATATTGCTTTTATAAAGTCTGTAAAATGGAAGACTTGAATCCTTGTATGAAAAAAAACCCAATCAGTGTTTAAATGTGAATATTTGACTCTTGTTTCATAACATTTACTGTATGGTAGGGTTATTGCATTTCCCCAGAAAATTTTATTATATTGTCATTAATTTCAGCCTTTGGAAGTTCTCTTTTCCTACCTTTTCCCTTCCAACCTCCCCTGCCCCTCCCCAGCATTAGGTGGCAGGAATGGTAAGAATAATCTTTTGCTTAATAGTACCTAGGAGAGAATATGCACAAAATGTTGACACTCCAGCTAGGAGAACTAGAAGTCAAAAGACACAGAGAGTTAGAGTAATTAAGAGGAACAAAGAATATTCAGATTGGGAAGATAGCAGAGCAGTCCTTCCCAGAGAGTCACTGACACGCAATGAGGAGTGAAAGTAACTACTTGCCCTTACTGCTTGGTACTCATGCTCAGGTAGGCCAGTAGACACTAAAGAGCATGGGCCAGGGGGGAAGCTGTGGGAGAAACCGAGGAATGCTAGCAGCCTTTCAGCTGTTGGAAGGTGAGGAATATTGAAAATGGGAGGAAATAAAGAAGGATATGGATTACCCCCTGGCCACTCCTACCCTTAGTACCCCTTTCATTTTTTTTTTAATTTTTTTTAGTACCCCTTTCATATAAAAGGTACAATGTGACTCAGACCAAGGCTTCTGTGAAAGTAGGAAAACTTTTGCCCACTTCACCAGTTTGTTCTAAGAGATGAAAAATAAAACTGTTTTCCCAAACAAAATTTAAAGCACCATTTACAAAATACATGTTATACAAAGTAATAAAATAATTGGCAATCACTTTGGTATATATCTGGACTGGAATTCAAAAAAATGAATGAGTATAGAATGATTTTTTTAAAGAACATTATTAAAAAAAAACAAACCATGGTCATGAAGAAAAAATAAGTCTCTTATCTTATTTTTAGGTAATAAATCATCATTAGTCAAGAAGATGTCTTCAGCACCTGAGTCTCCTGGCTTTAAAGAGGAACCACCCAAAGAGAAAGACTTTCGAAACCCAGGGCTCAGAGGGGTGCGCACAACCACCTTATTTCGAGCTGTGAATCCAGAGCTCTTCATTAAACCTGTAAGAAATATATCCAGGATAAGTCATTATGTTCAGTTTAACTAGGCTACTAGAAATAGAAAGTTTTTATTTTCTTGTAACATTTGATGGTATCATGAAAATTTTGTGTTGACTAATAAGACCTCTCTGAATAAAAGCAGGTGGAAGGAAAATTTTAAATGCTATTTCTCTAAATACACGTATAAAACTATTTTGAGGGTATTTGAGAACTTTTAACAGAATATAGTTGCACTTTAAGGGATCAACTTCTCAAATTCCTATTTAAAATTTTATTTTAATGGTTACACTAATTTGAAGGAAATATTTGTTGTTTAATCAGGTATTATTGAGTAAATAAGATCTTCCATTGAAACAAAACAAAATGAATATTGATCATTCTTATAGACAACAATTCCAGCTTTTATTATAATATTTTTACTTGAGGGATATTGCAAATATTATAAAAAGTTTTAAACATACATTGTAAGGAGTTAGCTAATCATTTATATTCTTGCAAATTATTGAATATATTTGACCAAATTTATTTTTAAATAAATAGAAATTTATTTTAAACATAAATGAAATCAAGTATTATACAGTATATTTAAGTATATTCAATTTGGTTAGGATATTAATAACAGTGTAAACTGTTTTAAAGTTAAATAGGTCAATTTAACAATCAAATCATTAAGTCAAGGTAGAATGTTTTAAAACCTTTGAACAAATGTGTTGTTTTAATTGCCAAGTACATTTCAAGATTTGTAGATTTAAACCCCTTTGAGCATGTGGCTATTCTAATGTGTCCATCCAAGTGAAAAAGTTTGACCTTTATTCTTTTGAAATAGTAATACAACAGATGTGACAGAAGCAGAAATACTAATTGAAACTTGTATCGCTACTGTGCACTCACAATGACCTTGAGAAAGGTTAATTTGTTGAGTGTGAACACACAAAAAGGAAGATCTGAGTTATACAATAGACAGGACAAAACATTTCTGTGGAGTTGTGAATATCTTTTCCTTTTTTTTTTTTTCCAACTTCAAAGTTAACATCGCTTTGTCTCTTAGGGTCTTGGATTTTTCAGCAATTAATCAAGGTTATTATAACAGCATAGTATCTGCCCCAATCACTAAATTTCATGAGGTTATAGAGTAGATTCCCAGAGAAGAGTGTATACATTGTCATTTTTGCTGCACTTAATATAATTGACATGAAAATGAAAGGCTTTTTGCTAGTTATCCATGAACTCAGGCAAGAAGAATAGCATATATTCTTCATTCCTCACTTCCTAATAAGATTAAGTAATTGAAGGTTTGCCAGTGGGGGAAGCTTGGGTTCAGGCACGTTAAGCAACTTCTTCATGTCACCCAGATAACAGTGAAAACTCTGAGCACCAAACCCATTTCTGTGCCTCATGTCCCTAGCCTTTCTCCCAACCTCCACCATCCTAAAGGTGGAGGCCTGAGATCCAGGCTGTACACAGGAGAAAGACTCGAGAGGAGAAGCAAGAGTCTTTTCTAATCTCTGAATTATCAGGAGCTGAATTGATTGAATAAGGAACTAGGTAAATTGTTACGATGGAAAATATCATCATAGGAATGCTAGTGTGGTAATAAAGACTTGGTATGTCAAGAGGAAAGTGCAGCAGATTTGGTGTCCAATTATTAGTCTTAATGAGGATTTATCATTTTTTCTCTTTGGCAGAACAAACCTGTAATGGCTTTCGGATTGATAACCCTTTCACTTTGCGTGGCGTATATTGGTTATCTACATGCAACACAAGAGAATACAAAGGACCTATACGAAGCTATTGATAGTGAGGGACACAGTTACATGAGGAGGAGAACATCTAAATGGGATTAATAGTGCTGGATACCGCAGATGGAGCTTCGTAAAGGGCTCTGAAATCTTTGAAGGAAAGACTCTGTGAGTGCCTAGTATCAGCTTCTTGTTTTGGAACGTGTCAGTGAGGAAAGAAGGTAGCAGTTGCAGCCAGGCCTTGAGGCTGCAGTCCTTACCTCATTCTTTCTGCACAGAGGGAGCTTCTCAATATTGTTCTTTTATTAAGCCCTTGTATCAAAGTGCCAGGAGAATGGAAGTCATTTTGTTAATTATTAAGTTCTATATAATAAAAGTACCCAGTGCTGTCAAATTTGCAGGGTATTTTTAATATTTTAAGGTGAATTGTGCATTTGCAGCTGCTGTGAGGGTTTTGTTTTGCTCTTCGAAAAGGCAATAATCATTTTCTTCCTGGCACAGAACCTGTATTTATGAAAAAAAAGAAAGAAAAATTGTAAATTATTATAAAGCCTGCCGTCAACAGATCATTTTTACAGGGTCACAGATGGCTCATATATTTTGGCATTTCATTTTAGCTATTTTTGGTCCAGAATTTTATTTCCTTTGAGAAGGTAGTCCCACTCAACTACTAACATGAGTAAATGAGAGAATAATCCAATGAAATTGGAGTTTTTCTTTGAAAAAGGAAGTATATTATACTGAGGTATGTTTTTATTTGATTACAGCCAAATGTTACCTATTTTAGTTTTTGTAAATTAATGTTACAGTGATATTATAAACATAAAACCAAATTTTCTTATGGTTATTTTAAAATTAGAACTATTCAACAGATAAGAAGAGAGGGTCTTCTTACTCTCCTGGGTTTACCTTATATAAGTTAGATTTTTCTGACAAGGGTTTTGGACATGTTTCATTTGTAGATTTTTACGCTGTTTTCCAAATCACTGTAACCGGGGCTCAGTAATAAATCTCACCAATGAAATTTTGTTTCATTTATTATTACCAAGTAACAATAACTGCATTGACAGAGTTTATCATCATAGTATGAGCTTTTAATTTCCAGTACTTTATTGTGGTTTTGTAAGATATGTGAAATTACAATTATGTCTTATTTGTAGATATTAAAGAGCTTAACTAATTGAGTTATCTATATGCAACTAAATTAAACATTTATTCCTGAGCCCTAAATATTTCTTTGCTACATCTCTGTATATAGTACACTTCATCAGTTTAAAACGCACTTAAGTGGTATAAAATGCCTTTTAATTTAAAGTATTATCTTTTGCTTTTGGTTTCCCTGTGTACTTTGGCTTTAAGCTAGAATTCTTCTATTTTCAACTTAGACATTTAATGTCACACTATCATCTTTTAGAATTCCTCTATTCAACAAAATAAGTTGATATTTGGAGTGGAGATAGTAGTTAGGTGAACTATCAAGAGACCATAGCAGCACAGAAGTGCAGTGGGAAGTACACAGAGCAGAGTTAAGCCATGTGACATCTATTTATGTGAATACATACATATTCACATGTGTCATTTCTGCTACATAGACTTTTATCAGCTCTTCTTATCAAAGTTGCTTGTCTTTCAGGGGTGTCTGTTTGGCATGAGAAGAATATGTGTTAAAATCTAGCTTCTTCACTGACCAGTTGTGTCCCTTAGACAGTACACTTAGCCTCTCAGTCTGTTTCCTTATAAGGATGTTAGAGATCCTGTAGTAAATAGGATTGTGTCATTGTTTTTGGTTATTAGGAGATAACCAAAAGAAAATTTGATTTTATGTTTATAATATCATTATAACATTGATTTACAAAAATGAGATTAGATAACATTTGATTGTAATCAAATAAAAACATCATACCTCAGTATAATATACTTTTTTTTTCCATTGGGTTATTATCTCATCGATAATCCCTATCTTGCAGGTTCGTTATGAGGCTGTAATGAAATATTTGTTGACATTTATGCACTGGATTCAGTAAGGTGCACAGCTGTGAAAATTAATGGGAGGGAACAATCACACCGAATTTTAGGAACAAGTAACCTAACTATGATACTTTTTACAGGGTGGTTACAAGTTATAGCACAGGCTATGTGTATGCACAGTGTCAAAGGCTGCCTGGCTGTATATTGATGTTCTCATTCATTCTCTAAGGGAAAATGCCACTTTGACAAAGTCAGTTGTGTCTAAGAAGGGGATGGTCTGGGCATGAGATGTACAGCATTTTGGAATCAGGGTTCATGTGGCTAAAGGAAGGTCTTTCAGTGTGGGAATCTGGTTGAGATTGGGCAAACTCAGTAATATAATAGGTTAGGTCTTGAAGCAAGTCTCGGTGAGTAAACTATTAAGTGGTAAGTGACCTTTTTGCCCAGAGAAGTAGTCTGTTCTGATAGAAGAGCTATTTGCCTGGAGGAGCAAGCTGTTCAATTGATAAATTGGTTTTCAAGCATTTCCGGAATAAACAGTAAAGTTATTGGTTTGTAGCCTTATCCTCCATAGGGTGACCAGTCTTTCTTAGTTTTTCAGGCATGGAGGTGGTTCTTGGGATGCAGGACTTTCCATTTTAAAACAAGGACAACAAATTACTTAACTGTGTGATTTTAAAAACTAGGCTTATTAATTTTGAGTGCTGACTAAAGGAAAGTAATTTTTCCTTTAAGATATTGTGATGTTTCCCAGTCTTACTGCCATGACACCAAAACATCACATTTATAGATAACCTGAAAAAAAAATTAAGTTCTCTCCTTTGCTGGCCTAAAAGAAATCAATTCTTTAAATAAACCGTTTAAAAGAAAGTATGGAAAGGAAGAAAGGAAGGAGGGAGGGAAGGAAAGGGAGAAAAGAAAAGAAGAAAGAAAGTGTGGTTCCACCCCACCCCAAAGATGTTCAGATCCTAATTCCTAGAACCTGTGAATATGTTACCTTATATGGCAGAAGGGACTTGGCAGGTATGATCAAGTAAGGGATTTTGAAATGAGGAAATTATTGTTTATTATCCATATGGGCCTGATACAGTCACAGAGATCTTTGTAAGAAGGAGGTTGAAGATCAGAGGAAGAAGCAATGTCACCATGCACATGGGTAGAAAAGGCTACATGATGTGAGACTATGAGCAAAGGAATTTAGTGGCCTCTAGAAGGTGAAAAAGGCAAGGAAAGACTCTCCCCTAAAACCTCCAGAAGGAACCAGCCCTATTAATTCCTTAATTTTAGCCTTGTAAGATTCATTTTGGATTTCTGACCTCCAGAACTTTAAAAGAATAAATTTGTGTTGTTTTAAATCACTAAACTGTGGTAATTTTGTTACAGCAGCAAAAGGAAACTCGTACAGAGAGTATCTGGGAAATGAATGGCTATACCATGCTTCTTTGGTCATTATTTCTAGTTGCTTTTATGAGCAAAGCTTGTCTTACCTAGCAACAGTTGCTAAGTAAGTTAACAAATTAATGTTAGAGCCTGGAGGAGAGCCACTGCTTAAATCTTCCCAAATCCGGTGCCCATATCTTTATATGGCAAAGGCTTTCGGTACCATTCTTTGCCATTAGGCACATAACCACTACCTAATCATGGCAAATCATTTTATTCTTACCAGCCTCTAACATTGTCCTAAAACCTTGAACCTCTTCCAGCTTTCTTAAACTTTTAGCTTTTCTTAAAACTTTTTTTTTCATGTCGTAAGAGTACTTTAACTGCACATAGTAAAAGACATCTAAAATTTAATTATGATCAGAAATCCGAATTATACAAGCTTTGTTTGCTGTGCTGTTTGTAATAAAATAATTCCACCAGCCCCTTTTGGGGAAACCTTCAAGCGGATCCATGAATACAAGCCATTTAAGACCCGCTTTTACACTCACAAAGATATACTGGGTAAGTGAATGCTCTTTTCCTTCGTTCTAATATTTGATAGCATTATGTGTCATTCTTTCTGCTGTATAGGCTTTTATCAGCTCTTCTGATCAAAAGTTGCTTGTCTTGCAGGGGTGCCCGTTTGGTAGGAGAAGAGTATGGGTTGAAATCTAGCTTCTCCACTGACCAGTTGTGTGCCTTAGACATTACACTTAGCCTCTCAGTCTGTTTCCTTATAAGATTGTTAGGGATCCTATACTAAAATAGGGATGTTAGTCGCTATTTGCAGGTTGGCTATGAGGCTTTGATGAAATATTTGTTGACACATAATCGTAAATGGGAGTTCTTTTGCCCTTGCCCATACTTGGGCACCTTCCTTACACATAGGAGAAGAAATACCTCTAAGTAACACCTTAATAGGTGGGTGACACTATAACCTTTACTAGTAGCTGGTGATACAAACATAGATAACATGGAGATAACCTGAGACTATTTACTGTCTAAGCAAATCAGATTGTCATCACAGGTTTGCTTCTCTCCTTATTCACATCAGAGTTTGCAGTCTGACTTTGAGCCTTAAACTGTTTTCCTAAGGACTCTCAAAATACTTCTCTTTTCCTCTCTTCCTGTAATTGGTAAACTAGTGATTTGATTTCACTCCTGATCTTTGAAAATATGAGAAGCTAAAGAATGGAGAGTCTTTTGAAAACACTACAGTGTAGGGGAGATCAAATTGAATCGTCCTCTACAAATGTCAACACAAAACTGATTTTAGCTTTCAGTACATGTTTAGTATGACTTATTAATTATAATGTCTAAAATGATTTAACTTTTTACACCTAGGTCAGTGGATATCCATTCTTAGATGGGCATTTATTGATTGATTCCTTATGCCTTCTGAGATATCTGAATCCAAATATTAAGTAGATAAATGAAATCTAACTAGTTAGAAATTAGTATTTTATATTTAGTGACCTGTATTTGTGATTGACTATTTTAAGTCAAAAGAGTCAAAATTCTATGTTCTTTGTAAGTAAATTTAGGACCGTGTAGAAATGTCTATATAAATGTTAAATAAATATTGCATAGGGCAGTAGTCCTCAACCCCAGCAGTGCACACAGCTTGTGTGTGTGTGTGTGTGTGTGTGTGTGTTTTAAGTTGTGGAGCCTAACATGGGGTTTGAACTCACAACACTGAGATCAAGACCTGAGCTGAGATCAAGAGTCAGACGCTTAACCGACTAAGCTACCCCTGTGCCCCAGCTCACACACCTTTTAGAACATTTGTTTTTACTACAGATATCTTAATACAGAGTCATAGGGTTTAATGTTAATTTAACACAGACCCACTAAATTAGCATGTGTTGGTTTTTATTTTTTTATATTTGTTTTATATTTTAATAGCTTTTCATTTGGAAATTGAGACTCACAAGTTTTAAAAACAGAACAGAGTTCCCTTGTACTCCTCCAGTTTCTCTTATTGATATCTTACATATGCTAGTATATTGTCAAAACCAGGAAATTGGTATTGGAACAATACTGTTAACTCAGGTGCAGACCTTACATTCATTTTTTTCTTGGTATAGATTATGAAATTTATCACATGTGTAGGCTTATGTAACTACCGCCACAATCAGGACAGAGAACTCTTCCGTCACCACAAAGGAACTCCCTTGCGTTACCCCTTAACACACCCTACCCTGAACCCCTGGAAACCATTAATCTGTTCTCTATCACTATAATCTTATCCCTTTGAGAACTTTATATAAATCAAATCATATAGTATGTAACTCTTTGAAATTGACTGTTTTTCATTCAGTATAATGCCCTTGAGATCCATCCAAGTTGTTCTTTGCATTAGTAGTCTTTTGCTTTCTGAGTATTTTTTTTTTTTAAAGCTAGGCAGGAATCCTGTTGTACAATCAGGGTTGAGAACAATTAATAGAAAATAAATTTAAGCATAAAAAAGAGTAAGGCAGCCCACAGTTGTATCACATTTTTATGAAGTTAAATACATTGATGGTCCATGCTTAGTCACCTTTCTCCCTGGATCTTTCATAATCATATCTACACAGTGTTGAGCCTATGTAGTATATGTCCATCTCTACCATAGTAGTCACTGCCCTATCTATGTGTTTAAATTCACTAATAATCTAATAGCAAAGACTCTTAACGCCATCAAACGTGGATTTTCAGTGACAGAAACTCAATTCAGACAGACTATGCATAAAAGAGAATTCCTTGATCCTTTAACAGAGAAATCCAAGAGGAATCTGGTACCTGGGCTTTCAGTCTACCCATGCTTGTTCTCAATGAGTTGGCCCAGCCAGGCTTACTCCAGCAGCTGGGAAAAGAGTAGAAGTGTCCCAGACTGCTCTAAGTGGCTATTATCTCCAGGTTAGAAATCTTAGAGGAAAAAGCTATGTTCTTTTTACATCCTTATATAAAATCCTAAAGAAGAGCCTGGTTGGCCAGGCTGGAGCATGTGCCCAACCCTGGGCCAACTGTTATGACCTGGAGGATGGCCACAAAATGACAGGCCACACAGGTTGGCTGCTGCAATTTGCAGGCCCCCCTGAACAGCTTGACATGAGAGAGGAACATTCTTGCAAGAAATGGGTCCTATTACCAGAGGGAGAGCAGAGATGTTGGGCAAACACATATATATGTTCACAATGGCTTCTCTGTACTTATCACCACCCAGGCATCAGGAGAGAGACACGGCAATACAAGACATGCTTTGTAATTTTCCAAAAGTTGTTCGTCAAGTCCTAATCACACAAAAAGTTAATAATTCAATAAATCTAAGGCGTGAGAAATAAGTGGAATGAAGAGTAAGTAGTGAGTTTAGACTGAGGAAAAGATGATGCTGTGTGTGACTTGAGCACGGAGAAGGCTTGTCGCCTGCACACAGGTCCTGAGCCACCTCTGACAGGTGAGCTCGGCTGCAGGTCTAGCTCTGTCCCTAGCTGTCTGGTATTGGGTCATCCTCTAACCTCTTTAGGCTTTTATTTTCTTGTCTAAGTAGAGAGGCTATTATTATGGGAATGTTATCATGTGGACATTAAATGAGATAATTAACTGAGAAGTACTAAACACCTACCTGCTTACTCACTCCACAATGGAAGCAGCTAAACCATGAAGACCTACACGTGAAGAAAGGCCTGCAACAGAGTGAAGAGAGCGTTCTGCTACCGCTTGTCTGAGGGAGGTAACGCCAGCACCCAGATCGGGGCACAGAGACAGAAGCAGAATAATGTGCTAGTATCGCTTGAATATTCTCTCACTGCTCTGCCCTGGGAACCACAGAATGTGCTCTTTTCTGCCACTTTACTTCCCCAGTTGCTTATCGTGTGGCCTGAGTGTGATGAAGGGAACAGACAGTCTCCAGACCCAACAATGCTGTGAGCTCCCTCCTCGTTAATTAGGGAAAAACCTACCCCTTTTGTCGGTATCTTTAAAGAGAAGATTGACACCTAAGACGGTTTATCTTTTAGAGAACACTAATAACTAGGTGATAGTGAAAAGGAAAAACAGTCTGTGGATTCTTGTGATTGTTTTTCCTCAAATACACAGATATCGGGGCAGATATTCTGAGTAAAGAAGAGCGATTTCAAGAGGCAGTACTCAAAGAACGCATTGCAAAAGCAGAAGCTGACGTATGGGCTCAGGTAAAAGAAGCTGGATATCGACCTAAATGCATGTTTATGGTTCTTTCACTCTTTGAATTTGTCTGAAACCATAGGCAGAACTGACTGAATCGTGGTTATCGGTGGGACCTTGGGCAAGTTCGTCAACTCTGCAGTCTGAGCTTCTTCAAATGTAACAGAGGAATAGTAAGATTCTATTGGACTGTTGAAAGAGTTCAATGAAATAATGTTCTGACACACAGGAGGTATTTAGTGAGAAGCAGGCACCATTAGGAGCTTCCTTCCTTCTAAATTGCCCATTTGTGTGGATGACTCCTGCTTTCTTTAATCTCATTGGGTTAAAACTTTTAAAACGACATCCTTGTTGATAATTGTTTATTATTGCTTCCTATTTTTGTGTGTGTAACACCCCTGACCAAATGCCCGTTTTTGCCAAATTCTGCATTATGGCCTGCTCTCCTTGCTCTGTTCTCTCTAAAGTCCTTGATACCTTGTCTCTGTGACTGCTGAGGGTTGTAGGGGCAATTTGAGTGTGTTGGGTCTCACACTCAGATCCCAGACACTTAACTGAAGCAAAATCTCAATCTTTCAGCCCCTACTTCTTCAGTCATAGACAGAATAACAAACAACTTCCCAAAGAGAATGTTCCATGAGAGCAGGACAAGCCACAGTGCTTGGAACCTTATTTCTGACGTCACAGCAAAGAGTGTTAGAATTGTCCAGCATCTGTGCCAGCACAAGCTTGGTATTAGAGTACTTTGAAAGTGCAAAATGTTCCAAGTGCAAAGGGTAATATGAATAAAAGTCTTAGTAGTCATCTCTCTCTATCAATAATAATAAAATTCAAATCAATTACTATTACTTATACACCCTAATACAAAGCAATGCTTTTATGAATAATCTATGGTTTGTATGTCAGCATATCTAATGATCTGGGTATTCTCTTCAAATAAAATAATAAACCCCCTTTCTGAATGCCTGATGCAGGTCAGGGATGGTGCTCAGCCTCCTTTCTCAGTAAGTTCTAGCTTTGTGCATCTTTCCACTTCTCTGGATTTTCCAGATTTTCTGGAATGAGCACACATTCCTTTGACAGTCAATCAAGCAAAAAATAAAGTGCCAAAGAAAAGACAACCCAGAAGCTTACAGAAAAGCTCTCTTTAGCAATTCACAGAACAGTAATATTAGCCCTCAGTTATGTGTTAGGGCATCTCTGGCTGAGGCAGCCAGCTTGCTGTGGGAGATTTGAGATAGGAACATAACAAGTAATTAGGGACCCCGTAGTGGTTGCTAATTTTCAGTAAACATGAAAAATTTGTGTTATAAGTTTATACATTAATGTATAAATATTAATAAGTATGGGTTGTTTCTTTCAAAGGCCGATGAACGTCAAAAACAAGCAGTTGAGAAAGCACTTGAAGAAGCAAATGACCAACACAAAATTATCATGCAGATTCTGGAAGAGGCACACCAAAAGGATTTACAGGTTTTTATAATGACTTGTTTTGTTGTCTTTTTAAGGGTACATAGATTAGTAAAATGCTCTGGCAAAGGAATAAGAGAAAAAACAAACATGTAAAACCTCAATGGGTGTTTCCTGGAGGTTGGCGAGAGACCCAGGATTTTCCCAGAAGAGATGCTGAGCTCACAGATGAGGGGCAACAGTGATGGATGGGTGTGAGAGAATCCCATGGTCTCTGATGTGATGAATCCAAACCTTTGTGGGGTTTCAAGGCCCAAAGGAGCCACCCTGTCTACTTTACCCACCACATCTCTTGCCCCAGCCCTTCCCTCCCTGCCCTTTTATAGGTCCTCAAACCTGAATGCACCACCTCCTTCCCACCTCAGGGTCTTTGCCAGAATGTTCTTCCCCCACTTGATGGGATTTAGCTCAAATATCACTACTCACGGCAGCTTTACCTGATTAGCTCTGCCTTGCCACCATGCACTGTCCTTGACACCTTGTACCCCTTTACAGTGGTCCTCACCCATCAGCATTGCAGTTAAATAGCCTGCGTGATTACTTCTGCCCCAACACATGACAGTAGCCTCCGGTAGGCATGTGTCTCTCATTCCCATGCTAGCCCAGTGTCCAACACAGAGCCTTGACTTAGCAAGTGTTCAAGTTGGGGCTGAACAAAGGAAGTAGGCTGTTTTCTTCCTTTTCCCGGGCTCTCTGATTGCCTCCTCTTCCCTCAATTTGCATTTACCGCAGTGCTGAGAGGGAGCCTAAGCTGTTACTGAAATATTTCCTGCAGGCACAAAAGGAGGGGTCCTCTTTCTAACCTGGATCTTTTTCAGGCACACAACTGTAGGTAACTGGCCTGCTTTCTAGGCAGAGGTCCAGGAATTCATTATTTAGTTAAGTATCTCAGTTACAAAATCTGATCAAAGAAAAAGAATATAGAACTGTCTTCATATGTCGGCCACGGGAGGGACAGGATAGGACGTGGTATAGATGTGATGATTATAAGGCAGAGACTGGAGGGAAAGTGGCAGAAATCTGGCCCCAGATTCGGCCTAACTTAATAGGGACACAACTAATAAACACTTCCAGGACCACCGACCCATTTATTCATTGTTTCGGTAATGAGCACCTTCCATATATCAGATGGGTATTAGTTGAGATTAAATGGACTGTCCTTGTCCTCAGGAAACTTGTTGTCAGGAAAAGGGTTTCTAAAGGGTAGTGGGATCCTCGCTGCTTGGCTCTAGTGGCCACAGTCCCTGAGAAGTCGGCCGCAGGGGTTCACTGCCCATTCCTGTTTTAACTCAAAACATGAAGAGCACCACTGGCATCTGCCAGTATGGCCAAAAGCATTTAAATACTTCTCTATCCATTGATAATCACCCCCCCCAGTCACCCTGGCCACTCCCTCAGACGCCAAGACCTCCCCTAGTCCAGCAATGTAGAGGGGCAACCCTTTAAAATGGTGGGGAACTTCGGGCCCCTGCCCCAATGATGCAGCCAAGAATACACATTTTGAATTTCACTCCTGGCATTAGGCTGTGCAGATACAAGGATGACCAAGCTGTGATGCCAGTTTCAAGGGGCTCACGTTGATTGTACCCCATATCGCCTTTGCCTGGAGTCGATACACTTGGTGCTGAAGTATAAGTCCTAAGAAAATATGAAGGGGAAAAGTTAGAAGGAGGTTGACCTTTCTAAAATATTTGTCTAGGATTTAGGAAATCACATTTATACTCCCATCTCAGGGACATATTTTCTTAAAGATTTTATTTTTTTATTTGAGGGAGAGAGAGCAAGCGGGCTACACAAGTAGGGGGAGGGGCAGAAGGAGAGGGAGAAGCAGACTCCCTCCTGAGCAGAAGGCCTGAAATGGGACTTGATCCCAGGTCTCTGGGATCATGACCTGAGCCTAAGGCAGATGCTTAACCAGCTGAGCCACCTGGGTGCCCAGGGATATTTTTAGTGTAATGAAGGAGTGATTTGTCTTAAGAGGGATGCAGAGGATTGTTTCAACTTAGGATACCCAGACACATACACATCTTTATTGCTTCTCAGGTTGTGTCTGTGAACAACCTGCTTCAGAGTCTACTCACCTGGGAGCTCACCATGCAGATTTCCAGGCCCCACCTGACCTACACAGTCGGGCAAAGTTTTTAACCAGCAGCCCATCTGATTCTCACATGTATTACAGTTTGAGATTGCGAATATGTAGAGCAGAAAACCAAGCTATTCTAAAATCAAATACCAATAAATTCAGATGCGTAGATCTCACCAGGTATTACTCTTTTATGATATTAAAAATTTGGCATAAGTCTCAGATGCTTGCTGTTAAACACAATTTCAAGATCTTATCCAATGGATGACAGGTAGTACTTTGCAAAGATGTTTATATTAACTTTTTCAAATACAATAATATTGAAAAGGAAATGATAAAATGGAAGCTAAGGGAAAATTAGCGTAGAAAATTTAATGAAGTCAGGAATGAATTAAAAACTTAAAATTGTATATATGCATGAGTTCCTGTGTATTATCACTATTTGGGCCTTTAACTTTCTGGCAGTCTGTGCAAAGAGGAAAATGCCGTGAATCACCACGTCCATAAGGCAAAAACAAATCAGATACTCCAAGAGGCCCAGATATTTCTACATATGATAGCTGAGAGAAACTTCTCCTAAGGGAGACATCATGTCATAAATGTCGGTCACACATCAGCACAGTAAATGTGATGGATTTCATGAGGCTGTTTCTTACAATATCTCAATATATGAGCTGATTTACTCAAAATGCATTTCAGTAAAAGTAATTTAACTAGGAGAATTTCCATTGAATATGAACACTTCCAAACAGTCATTGAATTATTTTTGTAACCTTAAATATATATTCCACATGCTTTGTGAGGCAGTAAAAGGATTTTGCTTTTAATACATCATTACATAAAAGAAGGACTCGGTTTAATTATTTGAATCCCAGTTCAGAACCCAGCCAAAATTAAGGGCTGGGGTGTGTTTTTTAAATTCTTTGATTCAAATGGAAATATTTTATGGTACTCCTTCATCTATCTAAAGCTCAACTATTCAGCAATCTCAATCACTGCGAATATACTTGAAAACCCGGAAATAATTTAAAATATCCCTAAGGAATTTAAATAAAGGCCTCCGACTACAAGACAGAAACTCAGGCTTATTACTCACAGCAGAACCTCTCCATTCCCCACTCAAATGTTATTTACACTTACTTGACAGGCTGAACCCAACAGATGTGGCTGCTTAGTGTCACAAATCCAAAATAGATTAAATGCCAAAAACTAGAAATGACAAAAAGGAGCTCACAGACAGCAGTGAGAACAGAGTCCTCAGCACAATAGCATGTTAAGAATAAGAAAAATTACAAAAATCAGATATCAGCTCTCAAAAAACAAAGCAGTCTGGGGTCATTTATAACAGAGACCAGTAGCCCAATAACTTGAAAAATTACTAAGTGTAGTATGAAGTATTTAGCTCAATACAATTGTTCTGTTTTGTCTACCAGCCTGGCTCATCAAGAAAGGTTAAAGTATGTTCAATATACTCTTTTTTATGAAGTAAGATAAGTGTTAAAGACATTTAGAAATATTTCCATGCAAAATGTTTTATCGTCAAAAGGTTCTAGTCCTCTCAGAGACAAAGCCTTCTGCTTATGGAAAACCTAGCTGGCATTTCTAACAGGCAGTGTTTTCCTTAACATTTCTTTGTAAATACATGAATTGAGGCCACTCTGGAGAGTCTTAAAATTGTTTTTGTTGTTTTATTCCTTTTTTAAAGTTGTCACCCTTGGAGTAGCCAAAGTGAGAAGTTGAAAACATTCCTTCTCTTCAAAAAAACTGGTCTTGGCGGGCGTCTGGGTGGCTCAGTTGGTTAAACAGCTGCCTTCGGCTCAGGTCACAATCCCAGGGTCCTGGAATCAGTCCAGCCCCTCACTGGGCTCCCGGCTCAGCAGGAAGCCTGCTTCTCCCTCTCCCACTCCCCCTGCTTGTGTTCCCTCTCTCACCGTGTCTCTCTCAAATAAATAAATAAAATCTTAAAAAAGAAAAAGAAAAAAAAAAACCTGAAGTCTAACAAGTATTTTAATTGTTGAAACACTTTTTTCTAAAAAGCAAAAGTAGTTTCAGCTTCCACTGAGCACAGAGTTCAAAAGAGAGAGAGAGAGAAAGCAAGCAGACATGCTTACTGTGATTGGAAGATTATACAGGGTTTCTGGAATGAAAACAAGTTGATGAATCTCTTGAAAGACCCTAGCATCACAGCCAGCAATAAAGCAAGAAACTGGATTGAGAATCCTGTTTCTTTTCCTAGTTCTTCCACTGACTCACTATGTGTAATAACTTCTTTATGTCCTCTTGTTATCCCTAAAATAGAGTTAAAAATTTACTTTTAAAACTGTAGACAGAATTCATTGCTCCTCCTTTCTTGCATTTCTACTAAAACAGTCATTGCACAATTAAGTTGTGCAATGGAAACCATTCCTCCACTAGACCTGCATTAGACAGTGAGTCCTCGAGGAGGAGGAGGATCCCAGCCTTCTTGTGTTTATAGTACATGGGCCTAGCCCGGTGCCTGGCATATGGCAGAGTTAGTAGGCATTTCCAGAATGGTTACAGGGTTTTCCTTGAGAATCTGTTTTTCTCTTCTTCTTTTTTTTTTTTTTTTTTTTTTTTTTTTTTTTTTTTTGCATTTTATCTATTTATTTGACAGAGAGCGTGAGAGAGCACAAGCATGGGCGACAGCAGAGAAGGAGAAACAGGTTCCCTGCTGAACAGGAAGCCAGTTGTGGGGCTCAGTCCCAAGACCTTGGGATCATGACCTGAGCTGAAGGCAGATGCTTAACCATCTGAGCCACCCAGGTGCCCTGAATCTGTTTTTCTTGAGTCCTGGTTTGACTACTGCTTCCTCGCTTTACTTGGCCAAAGGCATCCACAGATCCTTCTACCCTGGAGCAGTGAAGCACTTGTTCTTGTCCCCTTGGTGAAGAAGAAAGGGCTCCTCAATCCTAGTGAGCTGGAATGCCCAGATGGCAAGAGGACCAGCAGACAAGCTTCTGTGACTACAGTAGTGGGCAACCATTAGCTGCCTCAGCTTCAGGTTCCCTCGTACCCAGGAGACACTTAGGAAACATAGTTATTATTTCTGTCATTTTCCAGGATCGACTTCCTAAAGGAGAATCATATTATATATCTCTAATTATGTATAAAGATAACATGACACTATAGAATATTTGGACAACCAAGGAAAAAAGATCTATTTTCCCTTTCTGCATATTAGGGAATATTCCAATATTACCTATATAAATATTTATGTTCTATGGTTTGCAACATTTCTGGTATTAGCATCATATAAATGAAAGTTTTCCATATTATACACAGTCGTATTTATTTATTTATTTATTTATTTTTGAGAGAGAGAGAGAGAGAGGGAGAGGGAGGGAGAAAGTTTGAGGGAGAGAGAGTCTTAAGTAGGCTCCAGGCCCAACGTGGAGCCCAAGGCGGGGCTTGATCTCATGACCCAGCGATCATGACCTGAGCTGAAATCAGGAGTTGGACACTTAACCAAGTAAGCCACCCAGGTGCCCCCACACTCTTTTAAATCCTCATTGTTCACAGGTGCACATTCCACTGGGTTGATGAACTATGATTTGAAAAACCTTTTAGTGTACATTTTTAAACATCAAAGTTGTAGGGACGCCTGGTGGCTCAGTCAGTTAAGCATCTGACCCTTGTTCTCAGGGTTATAAATTCAAGCCCTGCATTGGGCTCCTATGGAGCCCACTTAAAAAAAAAAAAAAAAATATATATATATATATATATATATATATATATACACACACACACACACACACACACATATATATATACATATATATATTTAAATAAATAAAAATAAAGCTGTAACATCTAAATCTATCTAACTGTTGCTTAAGGAAATGGCAGCCAAAACCAAGATAAAGGTACACCAAAACATGGAAGATGAACTACAGAGAGAACACTTGGCTGCGGAACAACGCATGGTGCATAGAATCCAAAGGATTATGATGGAGTGCCACAGGGAGAAGGTCCAGGCTGTGGAGAAGGCCAGGGCTGAAGAGAGACAGATGGACCAAGAAGCAATTCAGGCACAGAAAAGGTATTCCAGAGAACACATTCGTAAATCAGTATCTTACTCTGGCCAAATCAACTTGGAGCAAGGGCTAAGGTTGAGGCACCTAGGTGGATACTTCCCAGGTTCTGTGTTTTTACATTTTTATTATGGAGTATTTCAAACATAGAGAACAATATGTAATATATTGTAGAGTATGTGTGTATGTGTGGTTTAAAGAAAAATAGCATGAATATTCAAGGACCTACCACTCATCTGAAGAGACTAAAAATTGCTAACACTTCTGATGCTCCATGTGTTCTTCCTCAATCACGTTTCCTTCCTCTCCCCCCTCTCAGGAGATAACTACTACCCTAAATAATGTGCTTTGCATTCTGTATCTCTAGTTTTAAGAGGCTAAGGAGTGGAATCAAGAAATATTTCCCCATAAACACATAAAAGTCAATCATTACATTTGCTAGCTGATATCATACGCCAGCCTGGATATGTTACTTTTGGTCTTTTCCTTATTACACAAGTAATACATGCTGTAAATGAAATTGATGCTTGGAAATATATAAGGCAAAATGTGCTAAGAACTGACTCGCTGCTTCCCTACCCTCCCTGTCTCCCAGGGACATTAATTTTATTTTTTTTTATTTTTTTAAGATTTTATTTATTTATTTGACAGAGAGAGAGAGATCACAAGTAGGCAAAGAGGCAGGCAGAGGGGGAAGCAGGCTCCCCACTGAGCAGAGAGCCCGATGTGGGGCTCGATCCCAGGACCCTGAGATCATGACCTGAGCCGAAGGCAGAGGCTTAACCCACTGTGCCACCCAGGCGCCCTGGGACATTCATTTTTAATAATGGGGCCCATGTCCTTCTGTGCCCTTCTAATGTAATTACAGCTTTATATTTGTACATAATCAGAAATAATTTCTGCATAAATCAGATCATTTTTTTTTAAAGAATACCAAAGTAACCATTTTTATGTATGCAACGAACATTTGGTGGAATTGGCCAGTTTTAACAGGACAGCAGTCAGGATCCCTAGTGATTATTGGGACCAAGAGAAGACCACAGTTTCCAGCTATTAAGTGACCTGCCCAAGATCACACAGCTTCAGCAGCAGAACCAAGACTGAAACCTCTGTGTTTGGCCTTCTAGTCTAGGACTTATCTGTTCTGCTTTGCTCTTTGACTTAAGAGCAAGGACACAAATCTATTTGTGATTAATGGGTAATTTCTCCTTTGTTAGAACTGTTTAGAAGAGGGCCAAAGGTCAAATCCTATAGGATGTTTATTTTGCAGATAAATAAAAGTGAGGGCTGCAGCTATGAGTTCCAGTGGTAACTTCCTTCATGCACAGGCTATAAATCATTGTTGAGATGGAAAAGGAAGGTGAAGCGATTCTGGGAGAAAGTTAGAGAAGGCGGTGATGCCCGAATGAGTTGTGGTCCAATGCAATTGAAAGGTGGTATCCTCCTCTCCCTTCTCCCCACCCTCCATCTGCAAGAACTCTGCCTCTCCTGTAGGAGCTTCTGGCTCTACCCCTCACACACCTGCAGTGTCTGCTCCTTCCCTCACTCTGCCACTTTCATCATCCCCCCCCACCAACACCTCTGTGAGGGTTGAATAGAAGATTTTCAGTGGCTGCCTTTTATTAAATCAGTTGACTAAAGTTAGGAAACTGCCATGTCTGTTTAAGGATATCCAACTAGAATGTCCGTTTTGTCCATTGATGTATTCCAAATGCCTGGAAGAGAGCCTGGCACATGGTATGCATGCATTAAATATTTATTAAACAAAGATTCGAATTTGTTCCAATTAGCTGAACCCACTCTGCAGCACATCAGATCTTATTTCTAGACATTGCTGGATTCCAGTGTTCTTTAGAGCATTTGCAGAAATGAATATATGGAGAAGGACCACTGTTTAGAATATGACTGTAGATCTTTTATTTGACTATAAACTTCCACTGAAGAATTAAAGATTCAGAACAATTCCATATTATGATAAATATGCTAAATTTTCAGAAAACTTTTTTGTGGACTGGGGTGATTAGATTCTAAATAGATTATCAAGGAAGGAAAGAAGGAAGGATTGAAGGAAGGAAGGAAAGAAAGAAGAGAGGGAGGGAGGGAGAGAAGAGAGCAAGCAGGCAAGTTTTACGTAGAAAGGTTCTAAGTGTTTTCTAGGCCAGAACAAAGGCATGAATGAAGTGACTACTCAGGAATTTTTGTGTTCATGTCTATAATTGCTACTGATAGCTACCCTTTAGTTAACATGCTGCGTATGCAAGGCCCTTTGTGTGCTTCTCCCTGAATTCTCATATTCCTTTCCAAGGCATTCTGTCATCGTCTGTATCTTCAGATGAAGTCCCTGAGTCTTAAGAGAGTGGTTGAGCGACCTGCCAAAGGTCAATAGAGAAGAGGTGACAGGGCCCGATGTGAACCCTGGTCTATACCATACCAAAGTTTATGACCTTCCATTACACTATCCTGCTCATTTCACTAGTAAAGTGCCTTCTATGGATGTGGTCCTGAGTTCTGCTGCAAGGAAATAATGGTGTTTCCTCAACATGAGTAGTAACTAAAGCATGGCTGTCCCATAGACCAGGGCTAGATGGATGGGTACGAAGAACACATAAGTGCTGGGAAAGTCCTAAAAAGATCAAGTGTGTGGGCTATGTGGTGAACTAGGTTTGTTGGAGGCAGTTAGTCTTGGGTTGGGCCTTAGCGAGAAGGAAGGAGGTCCCATTTGTGAAAGACTGGAAAGAGTGAGAACAGCAGGAACAAACACATAGAGGAGAAGGTAGATAGTGTAATGAGACAGAACCAAGGGAAGGTTAAGAATATGAATAACCCTGAGATACAGATGCACCATTAAGGGGTGGCCTCCGGAGATGTTCCCCCACTAAACCTAGGTAATGCCTGTCACTTCAGTTTGGGGTTATCACTAACCCTCCTACAAGACTGGAGTGCAGTAGGTTCCCAGAATATATTTTCCTTAAGACACGTGGTTATAACTGATTAAAACAATGCCAACAGTGCTATAGTTCAAGTGAAAAAAGTGAATTAATAGTTTATTATGGGCTCATCAGGCAAATGCTCGGTATCACTCTAAATACTTGATGTACAAATGAATTTTGGGAACCAATCCCTTTATAATTTAGGAATTGAAGAAATGGAGAAATGAAGTATTGGTTCTTACTGTCTTAAGAATCAAGACTTTTACTGATGGACGTAGAAAGGACATTGAAAAGTGTGCTCTTAGCAACATATATAGGCAAAATGAAAACTTCACTTAATAGGTAGAAGGGAAGGAACAGCCAGATATTATTCTTTAAACCTGTGAACAATATATCTCGTACCATTTCAATAGCCTTCCAAACACAGAGAGAGAAAGCTAAGAGAGTCCCTAAAGAGAGCAAAGCACAAATCAGTTGCTAGTATGGTTTTTCCATGTTTTATTTTTTCCTCAAGAGTCTAATGAGGTTGGATTATTATATATTAGATTCTATTTTTATTTAGTAATCTTTTTTCTTCTCTGAGAACCCATTTTATAAAATATCAGACTGAATCCTATAGATATATATGGACACACACTAAAATTATTCAAAAAGAATTCAATTTCTGGCCAGCACTGCACGTAAATACCGTGTGTAATTTTGAAATCCCAAGATTAAAGGCTCGTAAAGTGAGAGATGGCAGATAGACCTTACCACTTACAGAAAGAAGCATAAACATTCATGTCATGTCAGAAGGGTCATTGGAGGTTATCGAGTTGAACCTGCCATTCCTTCTGCTAGATGCCTTCTAGGCATTGGTGAGCCTCCTGAGTGCTCCTGTTCCAAGAATTTTACAGCTGGTTGAAGTGGTTGATTAAAATGCTGAATGCCTTACTTGTCATGTGCTTCCTAATGTGGATCCAGAATGTGCTGGGTCTCATCCTCACATCCACGCTTGGCTTCTTTCTAGTTCTGCCTCCCTGCCACCCCCCGCCCCGACCCCAATGCATAGTGATCCTCCAGATATTTTATTATTTTTTTTTTTAAAGATTTTATTTTTTTATTTGACACAGAGAGAGAGATTACAGGTAGGCAGAGAGGCAGGCAGAGAGAGAGGAGAGAGGAGGAAGCAGGCTCCCTGCTGAGCAGAGAGCCCGATGCGGGCCTCGATCCCAGGACCCTGAGATCATGACCTGAGCCGAAGGCAGAGGCTTTAACCCACTGAGCCACCCAGGCACCCAATCCTCCAGATATTTTAGAGGGAAAGACTGTTCAAGCATTTGTTTGGAGGACAAAAGAAAAAAACCAAAAAGTACTAAGCCAGTTCCTTTACTCCTTCCCCATACAATATGATTTCTAGGACCTCTTTTGAGAAAAAACATTGTGGGTAATTTGTATAAATCAAAAAATATTTTAGATATACCACAAGAATTGACCATTTTTATGATATATATTTTGCTTATGCTAAGAATCTTTTTTTTTTAAGATTTTATTTATTTAGTTGACAGAAACATAGCTAGAGAGGGAACACAAGCAAGGGGAGTGGAAGAGGGAGAATCAGGCTTCCCGCCAAGCAGGGAGCCTGATGCGGGGCTCGATCCCAGGAGCCTGGGATCATGACCTGAACCGAAGACAGATGCTTAACGACTGAGCCAGCCAGGCACCCCCTAAGAAATCTTTTTAAGCATGAATTATTTCAGGCATTTATAGTGCTCTAATTTAGCTGTTTTTAAATTTATTGTTTGGTATAAAATATGCTTTAGAGAGAACTACATCTGTACTACTCATTCTTTCACCCGTTTATTGGTTACCTGTTGTATACACATCAGGCACCATGCCGGACAGGGGAGATAGAAAGCTGAATGGGTACTCCAAACCATCTCTCCATACCCTGCACCCACTTTCCTCCTGGTTTCAATTCCATGATTTCAAGAAAATTATCAGAATAAAGATCAGAGATCTTTATTAAACCAAAAGGAGTGAATCCCATAGGATCAGAAATTCAGGCTCTAACGCAAGCTGGGAGGAGTTGGAAAGGACATCTCAAAAAATACCAGATCCTTTTAATGAGAACAGATCTTGAGAGCAAGGTATTTTATTATGTATTATGGGGGGTGGGAGCTGGAGTCATCTAAGATGCACCTTATTTGAGCAGTTTTTCCTAGGACCAGCTCTGGTGGAGCCTTCTAGTTGGCCCCATAGATGAACACATCCTCTGTGTGGGCCAGGAGAAAACCAGGCGAAGGTGGCAGGAAGCTCACACCTGCATGGGACAGAGCTGTGGTTCCCAAGAGCCTGGCTCAAGGAGGCTTCCTTTTAGTTCCTCCTAATCAAAGCCCCAGTGTCCCTAGTTGGCACCTTTACAGTCTTTCCAATATCCTGAAGATTCTATAAAACATCAGACTAAATCCTCAGGGTATGTGTAGAGGCTCACTCCTGGCTCAAGCCACAGTGTGACTTCCACTGATTGCACCTCCATTCTCCTGTGATCCAGGCTGAGAATCAGGAAGTTAGTCTTGATTCCTCTTCTTTCTGCCTCCCCTGTATCCTAGCCAACACAAACCCTGGCACTTATGGCTTTGTTATATTTCTTGGACTTACCCTTTTCTCTCCTTCTTGCTGCCCTTTCTTTTTTTATCATTAATTCAGACCCTAATCATTGCACACCCACAATGTTCCAAACTAGTACCAGTTCATCTTTCTACTTTGCCCCATTACTTTTCAGTTTAACCACTACTACCAGAACAGCAATTCTAAAATGTTTCATTGTGTTGTCCTCCCAATAAAAAACTTATAATGATCTCTCACACTATTGCAGCACATAATGGTTAAGGGCAGAAGCTCTCCCACTTGCTCAATTGTGTCACTGAACAATAATAACTAAATCTCCCTAAGCCTCAATTTCCTCCCCGTTACATGGGAATAATAAGAGGTAATAAATAAAAATTGAACCAACTTCAGTTATTATGAAAATTAAATGAGATGTAATGCATGTCAAATGCTTAGCACAGTCCCAGGGACACAGTAAATACTCGGTAAATGTTAACCCTTGTTATTAATCATAGATGTAACCTAATTGGTGGGAAAAGGGAGGAGAGAAATATTGCATAGCAACTACAGAGGCTGAGGACAACTGATGTTTACCTCATGATTGGGGAAGTCTGTTACATTTGAAAGTCAAGTTGAAAGACTCAGACGCATTGAGAGAATTGCATCTTGGAGGTTAGAAGTTAGGAGATAGGGCAGGTGCTAAGTCTTGGGAAGATTGTATTAGACCCAGAGGCAGAGGGCGAGGACTTTCAGGAACAATCATAAATATTTGAATCAACATTTGTAAGTTGTTTTATTCTCAAATTTTGGGAGGTTCTACTGAAACTAGGTTAAGCGGAGATGTTCACCAAAAGTGCATACAGTGGGTAAAAGCTTTTGACCTGGACTTAGACTGCCTGGGTTGCTCGTTTTGCCACTTGTACTGATTTAGTGAAATAGGGCAAGTCACTTAACCTTTGTGAGCCTCAGTCTACTCATCAGTAAAATAGGTGGAATCATAGACCTACCTCACGGACTCATTTTGAGGAAACGTTAAACTAACATATATATGGATTGCTCATCTACTTACTTGCCTGGGACATGGTAAGAATTCAAAACAGTTGGCTGCTATAAATTACATATAATTACATACATTACAGCCGGAGGTCTGTGAACTCATTCAGCGGTGGTTCTCCAAGTGTGGTCCAAAGGATGCTCAGTGTCCCTGAGACCCTTTGAGGGGGTTCCTGAGGTCAAGGCTATTTTCTTTTCTTTTCTTTTTTTTTTAAAGATTTTTTTTAAAAGATTTTGTTTATTCATTTGACAGAGAGAGATTACAAGTAGGCAGAGAGAGAGGAGGAAGCAGGCTTCCCGCTGAGCAGAGAGCCCAATGCAGGCCTCGATCCCAGGACCCTGGGATCATGACCTGAGCCAAAGGCAGAGGCTTTAACCCACTGAGCCACCCAGGCGCCCACAAGGCTATTTTCTTAATAATACAAAAATATTATTTGCCTTTCCACTCTCATTATCTCATGAGTACAGAGTGGCATTTTCCAGGATTTTATGATGTGTGATGTCACAACAGATTGAAACAATATGAAAAATACGTCTTTTTTTCTATGAAGCCAGACAAGTAGAGTTTTGCAAAAAATATGAAATTATGCCACTTTTCTCACCAAATTTTTTTTAATTTGGAAAATATATTTTTCATAAAAAGGTAAATTAATTGCATTTAACATTTAATAGGTTTACTCATACTTTACATAAATGTATACATATTTTTTTAGTGTCTTACTTTTAATTCTAATACTGTCAGTGTCACTAGATGTCACCCATACAAACAAAAGTTGTTTGGGTTCCTTGGTCATTTTAATAGTGAAAGGGGTTTTGAGACCAAAAGGTCTGAGGTGGCTATCATAGAGTATTGTTCAGATAAAACTGTGAGTATAGTTTCCTCCCTTTTGGCTAAAGGGAAGTAGCTGGATTGATAGACAGAAATGCTTTCTCTAGGGGTTTAGAACTCTGAACCTGTTTCTTCATTTTTAATCACATGGCATTCATGTTTTTCTGGCCACAGAGGACCCAGGTCCCTAAAATTACCATCAGACACTAGGCTACTAGGCCTCACCCTAGTCCCAGCAGGGAAGTCAGTGGGCAAGCTCCCTGCTTGAAAAATGTTTTTGGATTGCTAATGGCTAGTGTAATCCAAAAGCTCATCTCTACCCACCTGTCTCAGACTGATGGCTCATCTAAATACTGCAACAGTTTCTCATACATCTGAGGCGAAAGACAACATCTTTTTGTTTTTAGTGGCTAACCCCTTTAACTTATTAATCCCTGTCTTTCGTAGAAAAGCCATGGAGGAAATTTTGAATACTGGTATAACAGCTATGAAGGATCAGAGCAAGAGTGTGAACCAAATGATAAAAGAAAAAGAACATGAAATGAATGTGTACTATTGCATGGCTCAGAGACAAAAGCAAGAAGAGGTCCAGGAAGTGCTTCAAGAAGCAGAGAAGACACATCAGGCCACGCTTGGAAATGTGATGGATAAACTGGTTAACACTCAGGGGGAGCTGCTGTCCATAGCGAAACAACTAGGCATCATGACAAACTGGAAAGATTTCCTGGAGGAGGAATTACAGGAAACAAGGGAAGCATTTCAAAAATACATCAATTATACGTTTCCTAAGCTTTCACCAGGACATGCAGATTTTATTCTGCCAGAAAGAAAGAAAACACCTTCCAGTCTTGTTATTCAGGAGAAAGAAACAACTCTTGATCCAGAAGTCTCTGACTGAAATTTCACTACAAAAGTCAAATGTTCCAAAGACTAAATAAATAAACTCAAAAACCATTTATTGATCCCCAGTTATATGTAGGGTACTATTGCGCTGCAGGCATTTTAATGGAAAACCAAAATATTTAAAAAGCGCATTCCAGGCTACATTGAGTTCTAAGTCTATTTGAGGAGAGAAAACAGTGAGAGGGATCAAAACGAATTAGGGGAAAAGTTTCTTGGAGGAAGTCCAAACAAACTTCTATAACTGGATTTACTCTTGTCTACATCAGACATGTAATGGTTTTAGTGTTTGTTGCAGTTGGAAACAAGTAGAGGGACATGTTTTTAGATTGTTCCTGTTGTAGAGAGGTGTGCTAATTTCCAGTAAAGATTATTATTTGGTGAGTGCAATAGCATTGTAGAAAAAAAGCAATTCCTTCAAATTCAGTAGAATAAAATTTAAATTCTGGGAACCCTATACAAACTAATTCAGAGAGAACTCATTTATATTGGCCAGTCGTGAAAGAAAAAATATGTCCTTAGAGGGCAGTCTCCCACTTCGGGGGTAGGGAGTCTCCTTGCATTTATACTCCAGGCCGGGAGCGCTCTGAACCCACCTTCTTTGGATTAAGATGCAGAAGACTGTTAAGTATCACGGTGCTCAGCACCAACACATGCCAACATCTACTAAATTAAAATGAAAGAAAACCCAAGCCACAAAAACTCCAGAAATCCATCCACTTTAATATAACATCCTTAAATTATTCATCACCAGCTTGTGTTGGTGGTTTTAAAATAAAAACTTGGAAAGCACTTTTCAGTAAATTAAAAAGTACTGTTCTTGAGCAAGCCTTAAGTTGATTTGCTTACATTGACCATTCTTCGATTTCCTAATGGTAAAAGTAACAACTTGTTTACAATTGCAAATGGACTACACTCTCCTCCGTATTTCGCTTCCTGATACTGCAGGATTGCAGCAATCAATCCCTATGGATTGATTGCCTACCTGCTGTATGTAATAACATTTATATAGTGCTTTCCACTGCATTTTTTACGTATGCTCTCACAGCAATCCATGAGAGAGAACAAGGGTCGTTGTTATCCTATTTTTATAGATAACAAAAACTACTATGTATGTATTCAGGTATTTACAGTGTGAAGCATTTTAAAAACATTGATATTTGATCCTCACGATGACTTTTGTTCTCACAAAGACATTATCATTGTCCCGTATTTATAGGAAGGGAAACCTAGGCTAGGGAGGTTTAAGAATTTTCACCAGAGCACACAACTAATGACCGAGCCAGAGTTCAAAATACTACAAGGCACAGGCACATGGATGCAGACAGAAGGTTTTTCAGCATCAAGTACCCTAGGAGGCGCTAGCGTGCCAGGCACGCTAAACATGGTACCCAAAACAACTTACTCATTTTCACGTAGTCTGTGAAAGGTACAAACCAGTAACACAGTCACAGATAGGTTAGGTCACTTTCTCAAAGTCATGCAGCTTGTAATGATCACAGCCAGATCCATGCTTTTAGACATTATTTTGTTCAGCCTGAACATCAAGGCCTTGGTGCCTGGTTGGTACTCTGCAAGTACACACTCTGCATGTGTCTTTGTGGATTCTGTGATGAGAACAAGAAGAACATGGTCTGTCCTCCCTGTCATGCATCATTTTTGTCTCCTAGAAGTCAAAGTACCTTGTACCTAAGATTGTGGTATCTGAGTTATTGGAAATATCCACCAGATTCAAGTCTGAGCACATACCGTAGGGGAACAGAAGGAAACTGTCTTCTGAAGGGATTCACTTTACAGCCACAGTTAAACATGACTCCTTTGGCATCATAGTGAGTAACGTGAAAAGAAAGCAGACAATGTATTTTTGGTTTGAAGAAAGGAACCTAGCTTCTCAGTCTTCAACCAGATTGGAAGAAATTAAATTAGCCATGTTTTTAGTATTTTCCTTGTCCGTCTTGCTGTCCTTGCTCCCACCTCAATCCCAACCAACCAGCTTCCTTAGCATTTTTAAAGCAGTTTGGATCCACTAGAGGACTCACCTCTCCACTCCCCCAAAATGCTAATCATCCTCCTGTCATAGGGATAATTACAGGGGATCCTATCAGGACAGACTGCCTGATCCCAGACCCCCATTTGCCACTTAATTTAGAGCCTGGAGTCGGCACCAATCATGGCAGGAGGGTCTTCTTGCACTTCTCTTGTTCTCACTCAGCTTTACCTCTCCCAGGGTCACACCAGAGGAATATCATCTTTGCTCTTACCTAAATCCTTCACCCTGATTTGATCACCTCAACTCATAGTTCTTCCTAGCTTGAATGTTTCCCAGATAATATAGCCTTGAACATTAGAGTTCAAAGTGGATGCATAATTTGCCCTAAAAAGCAGGATGAGATGTAACTCATATTTCCAGTGCCACATTCAATGGGACCCCTCAGTAGTCTCTTGTTTCTGTGGCATTGATACGAATGATCCTGGTGGATTAAAAAATTACACAATGGAGAATACAGCAATGGCCATTTCCGAGCATGTGCTGTGCATCAGAGAGTGTGCTTGGCTCCTTACTAAACTTTGTCTTATTGAAATCTCATAGCAAATCTGTAAGATACCTACAAGGACCCCCATTTTGAAAATGAGGAACCTGTGACTCAGAGAAGCAAAGTCATTGCTGAAGATCACAGAATTGTTTGAGGGCAAGCCCATGTGTTTTCCACAATTACAGCATGTCAGCCTAATTAGTGCCTATGGAAACACTGAATAGCCACCAGTCATGCATTGCTTTCAAAATACATTGGAATTGTAGGAGGGCAATTCCAAATTATTGTGCAGAACCCTGACTGTTCCAGTGGCCATGATTGGGAGCCAAAAGTGAAGGGTATCATAACTGGACAACTTCCACCAAATATGCTTGATGAGCTTTCCCAGACACCAAGCCCCAAGGGTGAATTTATGAAGGGGCATACTCCCTCCCACCATTCCAAAGTCAAGAAGGACAGATTCCCCCTAGCATTCTGGACAGAGATCAATTGCCTGTAGCTTAAAGGTGAGACTCTCCAAGTCAAGTGAAAATTGGAGGTATGTTTTTGAAATCTCAGTGGGAGCCTTACTCCAGGGTTTTCTAGGGAAACTTGATTGAGACTAAATTGGGCTATTTTCAAAAAGAAAGATTCCTTGAGTGAACCAATTTTTTTTAGCATTATTTAACTTGAGAACACTTAACTCTCTTTAAATCATTTACTTTGAGTACAATACCTAAAGAGACCATTATAGACCTTAGATACTAAGCCCCATGTAAGTTATTAAAATTGTAAAAGTGTTGGAGAATTCTTTTAAGGAGAACTTAAAGAGTGCATTTTTCTTAGTTGTCTTAGATGCTACCTGTACAATAGACATGCATGCAGTTCCCCTGTTTTCGGATATTTAGGAAGATATATTAATTCCTGGAGGCCATCTGGGAACTTAATCTGGGGATCCTAAGAAATGACTTCAGTTTACTTTCTAGAAGTCATTTCACCAAGAAGAAAAAAAATCTTGCTTTTGGAGAAAAGGCTGGAAAACAGATGCATAGTAGAGGTGGAGAAGCCCCCAGTCAGCTTAGTCACAAAGCTCAGGAGTTGGGTTAGTTAGTGATCAGTGGACCTTCATTTTACAAAGAAGTCACTCTAACTTGGATTCCACTCAACCTATTTAAAGTTTGTTTATCTGTATTCAGTTTGGGGGGCCTGATTTGCATGGACACCACGTAGACACTATTTGGCAAAACGTAGGTTCACTTACAGATCAGAGGTGTTTGACCAAACTCGTCTTACTTGGCTGAGATCAGTAAGAAAAGGAAAGAAGAAAACATTACCGTCTGTTGTCCGGTTATCATAAGTTAGTCAGTGAGTGAGTGTTTCATCTGCATTATTCCATTTCTGCCTCTTAGCAAACAGATGAAGAATTTCAGACACTTTGAGGTTAGGCATTCTGTATAAGGTCACCCTACTTGAGAAGTTGGGATGCATTCAACCCATTGCTATCCGATTCCAAATTGTAGGATTGAAAAGAAGTGGGTTTTACTCTAGTTAGTTTCCAATATGAACACTTTACTATTGAGTTGAATGAAGTTAAAATTATCCCTTTGTGTACAGTAACTGCATATTAGGTCTTAAAAGTTTTGAGGATCCAAGTCTGTCAATCTACTTTTTAAAAATTCTTGACCATATGTGATATTTCCTATCTCTCATAACTCTATTTCCTTCTTACCCATGGGGCATCTGGGTGGCTCAGTTGGTTAAGCATCTGTCTTCAGCTCAGGTCATGATCTTGGGGTCCTGGGATGGAGGCCCGCAGCAGGGAGTCTGTTTCTCCCTCTCCCTCTACTCCCCCCCAACCCTCCCTCTTTTCATAGCTCTCTCTTTCTCTCTCTCAAATAAATTAAAATCTTTAAAAAAAATGCAGCAGTTGAGTTGTAAGACTAAACCCCTACTATCTTATTGCTAAGGAATTTAGGAAAGCTAGTCTTCAAGGGGTATGTCCAAGTCACACCCTATGCCTCATCTCTAGGCCTTTATCTGCCTCCATAACGACACTGATACCCTGAGAAGACGTCTTGGCAAACAGTTAGGATTTGGTAATTCAGTTTACTTGAAATGTGTTTCTGATCTTGACTTCATGACTCACCTTAACTTTGCAACATAACAATATGCACAATATATTGTGAAGGAAATGTCAGAATTATCACTCATTTTGTTTTGCATTTTATCCTTTAAATTCTGAATAATTAATAAAAAATTTAGTATTCTTCATTTCCAAATAAGAGGTGAAAGAAATAAAGGAGGCTATTATTTTTTAAAAGATTTCATTTATTTGTTTGACAGAGAGAGATACAACCAAAGAGGGAGAGGGAGAAGCAGGCTTCCTGCTGAGCAGGGAGCCTGATGCGGGGCTCAATCCCAGGACCCTGGGATCATGACCTGAGCCAAAGGCAGACGCTTAATGACTGAGCCACCCAGGTGCCTCAAGGAGGTTATTACTGAAATCCTTAACTGAAACAAAAAGATACACCTCGTATTCATATGATTTTGTAGGCTCCTTGGATCAGTTAACAAAGCCAATCATTACATACCCTCATCATAATTTCCCCATATTTAAGAACTCTTTTTTTGTCTCATTTACCTGATATTTGATTTAAATAACTTTTTACTTAAGTAAACATCATGCTTTGGGAAGAAAGAGAGAAGACAGGAAGCATAATGGCCTCACAGAGACTGGCAGGGCAGAGCAGAAGTGCTAAAGCCAGACAGAGCACGTAATGATGACCCTAAGGGCTAAGAACAAGAGTGGGCAGGAATCTGGTAGGGATGGGTACAGAACCTCAGCAAAGTGAATTCCAGCCTGAGAAAGAAAGGTTAGGCTGGATACAGAGGTATGAATGGAATTTGGAGGTTAGGTGGTCAGGAGGTTTTGAGGTTGATTTGGAAGAACTGGGGTAATGGACCAAAGTTTGACTGAGGCTGTGAGCACCTGAGGAATGAGTTTTCAGTGCTGGGGGAAGAGTGAAAGGTATTGATGCAAGTTGAGGAAATAGGAGGCTGGGAACTGAGACAGTATCCTGAGGTTGGGTTGAAAGATGGGTTGAAAGAAAGATGGCCTGAGAGTGGAGTGTGAGAGCACAGCACTGGGGAGGAGAAAGATACCAGGAAGGCTGAGGAAGAGGGTGAAGAAGGGTACAGAAGTGAGTGCAAAGGGCAGGGTTGCACTAAGGAGGAGCAAAAGCAAGAGGGTCTGTTGCAGTGGGGAGGAGGTAGTGGTTTACCCTGGAGCAATAGACACAGGGATTAAGTCCCTGCTGTAGCAGCGTGGTCTCCTGAGACCGCAGTGTGCAGGTCAGCATCCAATGAGTTAAGCTGACATGTGCATGTACCACCTAAGGCCTCTCTCAAAGAGTGGTATGTGGTACAAGTGTCCCAGTGCCTGTGTGTGTGTGTGTGTGTCTCAAACAAATCATGCAGAGATAAAAAAAAAATACAACATCTGAAATGAAAAATACCCTGGGTGGGATTAAGAGGAAAAGATAAATTTGGAGTTATAGCAATAGAAATGATACAAATTAAAACACACACCCAAAAAAAACAACCAAAAAAAAAAAAAAGACAGAAAACATTAACAGAGCTTCAAAGACCTGTGGAACAACATAAAAAAAAAAAAAGCCTAACATACATGTAATTGGAGTTGCAGGGGGAAAAATGTGGAAGGTACAGAAAAAGTATTTGAGGAAATGATAGCTGAACATTTTCCAAATTTGAGGAAAATATAAAGCCACAGATCTATTAAGCTTAATAAACTCCAAGCAAAAAAATAATAAAGAAATCCATACTGAAGCATATAAATCAAATTGTTGACAGTAAGTGATAAAGACAAAAAGCAAAATGCAACCAGAGAAAAAAGATATTTTACCTGTGGAGGAACAAAGAATGACAGCGGACTTCAAGCTTCTCAGCAGAGAAGAAACAAGCCAGGAAACAATGTAACATCTTTAAAGTACTGAGAGAAGGGCAAAACCAGTTAACGCCCAGTGAAAGGTTCTGCAAAAATGAAGGCAAAATAATGACTTTTTCAGACAAGCAAAAGCTGAGGAAATCTATTGTTAGCACATCTGCAATATAATTAATATTAAAGGAAGTTCTTTAGGCAGCAGGAAGTGATAACAGATAAAAAGTTGGATCTATGTGAAGGAATAAGGAACACTGGGAGTGATAAGTATGTGAGTAAAGGTAAAAATGAGGGAAAATTATATTTTCCCTCATTCTAACCTCTTTATAATTGACTAAAGAAAAAATGTGATGTGGGGTTTATAACACATGCAGAAGTTATATGTATGACAACAACTACACCAAATGGGGTGAGGGAGATAGAGACATGCTGTAGTAAGGCTCTTACACACCTGTGTGAAGTGGTTTAATATTTGAAGGTAGACCATGGTAAGTTAAAGACGTACAATGTAAAGCCTAGAGCAACCACTAAAATGAAAGGCAAATAAGCATAGGCAACTAAGCCAATAATGTATTAAACTAATATTCACAAAACATATTCAATTAATCCAAAAGAAGGCAAAAAATGAGAGAAAAGGAAACAAGAGGTGAGAGTAATAGAAAACAAATATCAATATGGCAGATTTACTTACATTCAGTGGAAATGGTTCAAACACTCTAATTAAAACGTGGAGATTGTCTGATTGAATAAAAAAGCAAGCCTGGATGGCTCAGTGGGTTGAGCACCCAGCTCTTGGTTTCAGCTCATGTTATGATCTTGGAGTGGTGGGATTGCCCCGAGTCAGACTCTATGCTCCACATGGAGTCTACCTATTCCTCTCCCTCCCCGTTTGCTCATGCTCTCTTTCTCTCTCTCTCTCTCTCTCTCTCTCTCTCTTTCTCTCTTTTTCTCTCTCAATAAATAAAAAAATAAAACCTTAAAAAATAAAAAGTAAAACTCAACCATATGCTACCCATAAGAAATCCAAGTTAGGTATAAAGACACACAGGTTAAAAGTAAAAGGATGGAAAATGACAATACCATGAAAACACTAGTCAAAAGAAAAGTAGAATGGCTATATTAATAACCAGAAAAGTTGATTTAAGAATCAACTCAAGAATCTTCAGAATCAGAATCTTAAGAATACTTAAAAATCAAGCAATCTTACCAGAGGAAAAAGGAGACATTTCAAAATGATAGAGATTGATTGATCAAGAGATCATAACAACCCTAAATGTGTATTCACTCAATATCACAGTTTCAAATTACATGACACAAAAACTGATGGACTAGAAAGAAAAAAATAAATGAATCTTCAATTATAGTTAGAAGCTTCAACAATCCTCTCTTGGTAATTGATTAAAAAAAGAAGACAGAAAATCAGCGAGGATGTAGAAAACATGAACAACACTAGGAAGCAAATTGACCTGATCAACATTTCAAATACATATAGAATATTCATAAATGAGGACCATAAGATGGGCCAAAAAACAAGTCTCAACAAACTTAAAGGGATTGAAAGTATATGAAATGTATTCTTTAAATTAAACTAGAAGTAACAGAAAGATATCTGAAAAAATCCCTAAATATTTAGAAATTAAACAACTTCTAAAAAGCCCATGTATCTGAGAACAAAGCATAAGTTAAATTAGAAAATATTTTTAACTAAAAAGGCAAGCCACAAAGTGAGGGAAAATATTTGGAAAATATATATCTGATTAAGGTCATTAGAGCAGAATATATAAAGAACATTCACAGTTCAATAGGAAGACAAACAATCCTCCCCCACCAAAATTTGAACCCTTTACCAAAGAAGATATACAAATGGCAACTAAACACATGAAAAACTATTCAAAATTAGTATTGGAGAAATGCGAATTAAAACCACAGTGAAATTCTCAGCCTGCTGTTCTCTGGCTCCTGCTTTCTCCTTCTCCTCTCCTCTGGGGCCCCCCATCATGGGTCTCTGGCCCCGCTGGCTGCTCTCCACCCTCTTGCCACTCCCTACCTGCCAGCTGCACTTAGACCTTGAGATGCTGGGCACCTGGATCTTCCAGATGCTTCCCAACACATCAACTGCTTGGTTATGGAACCACCAGGGGAAAAAAAGGAGTGGTGCACCTTGAGAAGTTGGATACAAGAGGGTGGAGAGCACCCCTTTTTTTTTTTTTTTTTTTTTTTTTTAAAGATTTTATTTATTTATTTGACACAGAGAGAGAGATTACAAGTAGGCAGAGAGGCAGAGGCAGGCAGAGAGACAAGGAGAGGAGGAAGCAGGCTCCCTGCTGAGCAGAGAGCCCGATGCGGGCCTCGATCCCAGGACGCTGAGATCATGACCTGAGCCGAAAGCAGAGGCTTTAACCCACTGAGCCACCCAGGCGCCCGAGAGCACCCCTTTTACCACGTATCTAATTCTGCACACAACTAGTGAATTTTATTATGTATATTAAACTTCTATAAAGATGATTTTTAAAGATTTTTTTTTATTTTTTATTTTTTATTCATTTGACAGAGAGAGAGATTACAAGTCGGCAGAGAGGCAGGCAGAGAGAGAGGAGAGAGGAGGAAGCAGGCTCCCTGCTGAGCAGAGAGCCCGATGCGGGCCTCGATCCCAGGACCCTGGGATCATGACCTGAGCCGAAGGCAGCGGCTTTAACCCACTGAGCCACCCAGGCGCCCAAAGATGATTTTTAAAAATCACTTATAATTACCCCATATAGGAAGAACTCTGCAAATTCTCCCATTCTAACATCTTGTTTGTGCCTTGTAGCAGCATAGAGATCTGGGGTCCGACCTCCTAGGAGTAAATCCCGATCTACCAGGTGGTAACTGGCAGGCTTTAGACAAATTGCTTATTAAACCTCAGAGTTTTCCCTCCACAAAGTGTAGATAATAATTGAACCTGGACCACAGGGTCTTGGAGAGGATTCAATAGAATGATTAGCATGGTTCCTGAGAGAAAGGAAGTACTCCAAATGTTAGTTATTTTTCATCCCTAAAAAAATGAGCCGCAAGACACATATGGTTCTGCATTTCTCATGCAGATCCTAAAGCCATTTATTCTAAATTGTAGGATGTACTGATTTCATTATATTTTATTTCCTCAGTCCTTTTATGTGTTTGTGTGTGTGCATTGTGTGTGTGAATTATAGTCTATCTACTGCTTGTAGATTTTAAAGTGTATTTAAGCTATGATGGGTAAAACTTTTTTATTTTAGCTTTTAAAAACTTAATCTTATGAAAAGCCTGCTGACAGCTATATTAAAATTCTTTTATCCAATTTTTTTTCTTTCATCCTGTAGAGTATGTTTATTGACTACAGATGTTAAGCACTTCACTAAGGAATGGAAAGCAGCAAGACAGTATGTCCTTCACCTAAGTGGTTGCATAGAAACCAGTCGTGTCTCTGAAACTTTAAGAACTCAAGTGGAAAATATACTTAAAAATTTAAAGGACAGAGTCATAACATGCAGTTTGAATTGGAATGACTGCAAGATTGTTTCAGGATTATAAGATTTCTGTCTAAAAGAAGTTAATAAAAAGCATATTATGGTAAGTCCCTTATAATTATGATTTTGAACAAACCACTTTAAATTATGCTATAGCATGAACTGATAAGGAAAAAATGAATAGAAGGATATCGGGATTGCTGGCTTGAGCCCAGAACAACAACCTGAGGCACTCACGGAGATGAAACTGTGCTTGCCTCTGCAACCAAAACTCCAGTAAGAATCAGCTCAGAGACGGAACAGGAAAAGACTGTTTTCCAGTGATTTCAATATGCTAACAGCAATAGCAAAGATCAGAGGTGGAGACCGTGAATGTAATAGAAACCCAGAGAAATACCACACAGTTTTTATTGCTTTTGTTGTTGATCTTCGGCTTGGTCCTGGCATTGTTTTGAGAGGTGGTAGACAAGTTGTTTCTAAATTTCAGGTGGAAAAATAAGCAGCAAGAATATTTAGGGAAATTCTGAGAGTACTTATGATGATGGGTAGTAGCCTTTTCACTATATGCCATTAGAAACTGAAACAGTAGTCCTGAAGCATGAAGAGATGCAAGATTCAATGGCACAGAATATAATTTAATAATAAAGTATGGGGCGCCTGGGTGGCTCAGTCAGTTGGGTGTCTGACTCTTGATTTCAGCTCTGGTTATGATCTCGGGGTCATGGAATGGAGCCCTGTGTCGGGGTCTGTGCTCAGCACAGAGTCTGCTTGTCCCTTTCCCTCTGCTTCTCCCCCCAGGTGCTCTCTCTCTCTCTCTCTCATAAATAAACAAAATCTTAAAAAAAAAAAAGAATAAAATATAACTGTATAGGAAAAACTTAGGGTTGTTGTCCCAAATAACGGAATATTTGATTTTGAATCTCCTTAATGTCACTTACTCATTTAGCTTAGGGCAAAGTGGGTACTCATAGCAAAGTTATCTACTCCTATCTCAGCACATCAGGAGATATTTCAAGTTGGGCGCCTGGGTGACTCAGCGGTTTAAAGCCTCTGCCTTCGGCTCAGGTCATGATCTCAGGGTCCTGGGATCGAGGCCCACATCGGGCTCTCTGCTCGGCGGGGAGCCTGCTTCCTCCTCTCTCTCTGCCTGCCTCTCTGCCTACTTGTGATCTCTCTCTCTGTCAAATAAATAAATAAAATCTTTAAAAAAAAGAGAGATTTCAAGTGGATCAAAGATTCAAAAGTAAAAATGAAACTGCAAAAGTATTAGAAGAAGCCATTTAAGAATGTCCCAATAAATCAGATTGAGGATAGCCATTTATATCCGAGGCAAACCCAGAAGAAAAAAGCATGAATAAACATGGTGCATTCAACTTCATAAAAACATTTTCTTTAAATATGCCAAACCAAAATCATAAGAAGGCCCAAAGACAAACAACAAACCAGAGAAAAATATTTGCATTTCCTATCACAGACAAAGGGTTAATTTCTCTGCTATACGAAAGACTCCTAGGAAGCAATAAGAAATAGATCAACAACCCCATAGAAAATAGAAAAGAATCAAACAACATTTACATCTATGGAAAATGTTCCAGTCACTCAAAATAGTAGGCATCCAAATGAAAGCTACCTTGAGAATTCATTGTCTACCTATCAGACTGGCAAAGATAAGAGGATTATAAGCTGCTTTGACGACAGTGAGAGCAAACAAACATTCTCATACATTGCTGGAGGGAACATAAGTTGGTACAAGTTCTATAGAATTCAGTTTGGCAGTACCTATTAAAATTAAAAAGCATATTCCCTTTGACCCAACAATTTCACTTCTAGCAATTTACCCTACAGATATTCTTACACAAGTGAAATAACACATGAACCAGATTGTCATTACAATATTCTTCTGAAAAAATAAAAGACTAGAATCAATCTAAATAGAACCAGTTATATGAATTATGTAAATTATGACCCTTTTTCTGATCATGTAATTCCAATGAAGTAATAAGCTTCTATTAAAAAAGGGGGGGGAAGAATGTATGTGCTGATTAAAAATTTCCAAGATATCAAAATATATTTGTTGAATGAATGAATATGTCATTTAGTGAAAAAGTCAAGGTGCAAATGATATGCATAGTATAATCTATTTATACATTCATGTATTCATCAGATACATTTGAGCATCTGTTACGTGTCAGGCATCGCATAGACGTTTGGGATGTGTCCATAAAATAGACATAGATCTTAATTGTAGTGGAGCTTACATTCTGTTAAAGGAGACAATTCGTAAATGACCAACGTGGACATTATATAGTAGTATATCAGGAACCGAGAGTTTTTTGGGTAAAAGAAAGTAGAGAAGGGTATGGGAGATCCAGGGGCTGGGGATGGAGAAGAAGATAATGTGTACTGTTAAAAATACCATGGTCGGGCGCCTGGGTGGCTCAGTGGGTTAAAGCCTCTGCTTTCAGCTCAGGTCATGATCTCAGGGTCCTGGGATAAGGCCCGCATCGGGCTCTCTGCTCAGCGGGGAGCCTGCTTCCTCCTCTCTCTCTGCCTGCCTCTCTGCCTACTTGTGATCTCTCTCTCTGTGTCAAATAAATAAATAAAATCTTTTAAAAAAAATACCATGGTCATGTTGGCTCTTATTAGGCAAGATTTGAACAAAGGCTTGAAGGAGGTGTGGTTATCTGCCCCGGAGAGTGTCTGAAAGAAGAGTTCCAGGCGTGGGAGCTAGAGTAAAAGCCCTAGGGTGGGAATATGTCTGCTGGTGTGACCAGACTGAGCAGAGAGGGATCTGGAAAGAGTAGTAGGAAGAAGGTGAAGAAGACAGTGGGAGGCAGATCAGTACAGGGCCGTGTAAGGGGGTTGACTTTCATTCTGAGGAGCAAAGAGCCCCGTTGGGATCTGAGGGACCAAGTGGCATTGTATGACTTTGAATTTAAAAGCCTTTGTCTGGTGGTCTGTGGAGAATAGGCTGTGGGAGGCAGCAGTGGAGGCACAGAGACCTCAGGCAGGGTCCCTCATCTCATTAGAGATGCTGGTGGCCATCACCTGGGTAACAGCAGAGGGGGTGATGGGCAGTGATCAGATTCTGGAAATGTTTTCCTAGTAGCCAACAGGCTTTCCTGACAGACTGGCTGTGCTATATGAGCAAGAGGAGTCAAGGACGGCTGAGCGACCCCAAGGTTAGGGGTGCCATGGACTGAATGGGAAGTGGCTGATAGAGCCTGTTTGGAGGAAAGATCAGGAATTCAGTTTGCAAGTGTTGAATTTGAAATACTTATTAGACATCCAAATGACTGTTAATCAATGTCATCTATAGATGGTATTTTGAACTATGAATATGAGTATTTATATACTATACCATTTGTATAAACAGAGGAAAAAAACAACCATTTGCTTATACATGTATAAAACATCTCTTTTCCAGAGATATGCACAAAAACTGGTCAATTTGGTTGCCTATTTAGGAGACAACTGAGTGGCTGGGAATCAAGTGTTGAGAATGGAGCCTTAGTTTTCATTGCATATCAGTTTAAACCTTTAATTTTGAACCATCTGAATTTATCACATTTAGAAAATAATAAAAGCTACAAGCCACATTATCAAACTTCTACATTTCTGTGTCTAGAAGTTTCTTTCTCATTGCTATTTTTTTTTAATGTTGAGAAAAGGACAAATCAGTTTTACAGATTCCAAAGACATTTATTGAACATCTACCATATATAAGATACTGAAATTAAAAAAAATTATCAAGATATGGCCTCTATTTTCTTTGATTTATTTATTTTTATTTTTTTAAAGATTTATTTATTTATTTATTTGAGAGAGAGAGATAGTGACAGAGGGAGAGCATGAGCAGTGGGGAGAGAGAGAAACAGGCTTCCCGCTGAGCAGGGAGCCTGATGTGGGGCTTGATCCCAGGACCTTGGGGTCATGACCTGAGCTGAAGGCAGATGCTTTACTAACTGAGTCACCCAGGCATCCCTGATTGATTGATTGATTGACTGATTTTTGTTTCAAGTTTTATTTAAATTCTAGTTAGTTAACATATAGTGTAATGTTGGTTTCAGGAGTAGAATTTAATGATTCATCATTACATATGACAACCAGTGCTCAGCACAAGTGCCCTCCTAAATCCCTATCACCCATCTAGCCCCTCCCCTGCCCGCCTCCCCTCCCCTCAGTTTGTTCCCTATAGTTAACCATCTCTGATGTCTACTTCCCTCTATTTCTCCCCTCCCCCTGCGTTCATCAGGTTTTTTTCTTAAATTCCACATATAAGTGAATTCATATGGTATTTGTCTTTCTTTGACTTACTTCTTTTATTATTTATTTATTTTTATTATGTTATGTTAGTCACCTGATTTACTTTTTAAAAGATTTTTTTGAGAGAGATGGCACACATGCATGGGGGTGGAGGGCAGAAGTAGAGACTCTTCAAGTGGACACGTGTACCGTGCCCCCACCAACAGCTAAGTGGGGAGCCTGTCACAGGGCTCAGTCTCTCAGCCCTAAGATCATAACCTGACCAAAACCAAGAGTCAGATGCTTAACCTACTGAGCCATGCAGGCACCCCTGGTCTCTTCTTTAATACAATAATGTGGTTTTTTGTTTGTTTGCTTGCTTTACTTTATTTTTTCAGTGATCCAAGATTCATTGTTTATGCACCACACCCAGTGCTCTATGCAGTACATGCCTTCCTTAATATCCATCACCAGACTCATCCATTCCCCTCCCTCCTCCCCTCCATAACCTTCAGTTTGTTTCTCAGAGTTCACAGTCTCTCATGGTTTGTCTCCCCCTCTGATTTACCCCAATTCACATTTCCTTTCCTTCTCCTAAAGTCCTCCATTTTATTCCTTATGTTCTACAAGTAAGTAAAACCATATGATAATTGACTTTCTCTGCTGACTTATTTCACTCAGCATAATCTCCTCCAGACCCGTCCATGTTGATACAAAAGTTGGGTATTCATCCTTTCTGATGGCTATGTAATATTCCATTGTATATGTGGACCACATCTTCTTTATCCATTCATCTGTTGAAGGGCATCTGGGCTCTTTCCACAGTTTGGTGATTGTGGATATTGTTGCTATGAATATTGGGGTACATATGGCCCTTCTTTTCACTACATCTGTATCTTCGGGGTGGATACCCAGTAGTGCAATTGCAGGGTCATAGGGTAGCTCTATTTTTAATTTTTTGAGGAATCTCCACACTGTTTTCCAAAGTGGCTGCACCAACTTGCATTCCCGCCAACAATGTAAGAGGGTTCCCCTTTTTCCGCATCCTCTCCAACACTTGTTGTTTCCTGACCTGTTGATTTTAGCCATTCTAACTGGTGTAAGGTGGTATCTCCTGACCTGTTGATTTTAGCCATTCTAACTGGTGTAAGGTGGTATCTCAATGTGGTTTTGATTTGAGTTTCCCTGATGGCTAGTGATGATGAACATTTTCATGTGTCGGTTGGCCATTTGAATGTCTTCTTTGGAGAAATGTCTGTTCATGTCTTCTGCCCATTTTTTGACATGATTATCTGTTTTTTGGGCATTGAGCTTGAGAAGTTCTTTATAGATCTTGGATATGTGTTTAATTTGAATGTAAAGCCATCTCCTGGAACTAATTAGCATAAAAATTTCCACCTTATTAGGATTAACAACCAGCTAATTTTATAAAGCACAGCGGCTCTGGTTTTTGAATACAATAGAGTAAGTAGGTATTGTATAACTATTCTGACCCTCAGAAAAGATTCAGAATTATTTTATGGTACAAAACTAAATGAAATAGCTGAAGATAAGAGTTGCTCATAGAAAAAAAATAATGCCTCATCTATTCTTTTATTTCTTGCTCAATACTTTCTGGTTTCTGTGTGTTTGTTTTATGTTGTTTTAATATAGAAAGTACAGAGAATCATAAGAAACACCTACAGATAGTCCACTCCCCAGAATTAACAAGTGTCAATATTTGGTCATTGCCATAGATTGGGTGGCTTAAACAACAGTTATTTCTCACTGTTCTGGAGGCTGGGAAGTCCCAGATCTAGTCCCCAGCAGATCCAGTGTTTGGTGAGACTGCTTCCTGGCTTACGGATGGCTGTCTTGCTCATTGTGTCCTCCCATAGCAGGGAGCAGAGGGAGAAAACAAAGTCTGTGTCTCTTTCGATAAGGGCACCAACTGCATCCATGAGGGCTCCATCCTCATGACCCTACTACCTGCCAACGCCCCCCCTTCCATAATACCACCACACTGGGGATTAGACTCTCAACATGTGAATTCAGGGACACACATTCAGTCCTTAGCAAGGTCATGTTTGCTTTACATATTCTAATGACACATATAAAATAGCACAGATAAAATATGGGTCTTCTTTATTCTCTTTGCAGTCCCATCTTCTCCCTTCCTCAGAGATAACCACTCTCCTGAGTGCACGCCCTTCCGGTCCTCATTTTACTACACTTTCATATTCACAAATAAAAGAGAAAACTTCAACAGATACTCTTATTTTGTATACATTCTTCTGACACTTTTTCACCTCACATTATACCTTTTTCCTCTCCCATTATGTTTTTGAGATTTATCCATGTTGATACATCACCATTTTATTATCCAGAGAGATGTAAAATCATAGCAGTTTTTATTTATTTTTTCATAAGGAAATGTTATATGAATTGGAATTGGATTATTTGCTAAATGCCCTAAAACATTAAGACTGCATTCCCCAACTGTGTGCCAAGTCGCCCTAGGACACCGTAACAAACTCACAGGGGTGAAACAGGGTATTTTTGAATTTCTTTTTTTTTTTTTAAAGATTTTATTTATTTATTTGACACAGAGAGAGAAATTACAAGTAGGCAGAGAGGCAGGCAGAGAGACAGGGAGAGGAGGAAGCAGGCTCCCTGCAGAGCAGAGAGCCCGATGCGGGCCTCGATCCCAGGACGCTGAGATCATGACCTGAGCCGAAAGCAGAGGCTTTAACCCACTGAGCCACCCAGGCGCCCTTGAATTTCAAGGGAAACACAATGACATTTGTCAGCTCCACATAAGCTACTACTATTGAGTTGTTTAGACCTATTAGGTACTTGTTTTGGCCTAGGTCCAGAATAGTTAGCCTCTTCTTTTGGCCTAGGGATGCCATGAAAAAATTATTGAGACACTAACGTTGTCAGGAGCCAAGTAAGTTTAAGAACTTCTGCATTAAGAATAAAAAACCTATGAACCTGTGTTCTCTACTAGGCCCCATTACCTGGTGTGTAACTACAGGAGTTATAGGCAGAGTGCCTCAGAGAAAATGGCCAGCCTTACAAACCTAAATCTACTTTCTTGATAAAAACAGTGAGTGATGATATGGAGCACCTAGAAGGAAGAGTTTAATGTTCTAACACTCTGTCAAACGGCCTAAGGTGAGTTTCGAAATTGCTTCAAATATATGGTTTTCATCCAAATCCCCCACCCCCCGCCTGACTATGATTCAACTTAAATGTGCACTCAGCTGTTTACTTGTGCCAGGAGCAGGGGAAGAGTTGAGAGAGAGTTGGGGAGGCCTTACGGGTGTTTTTGAGAGTCTGCCCATGAAGAGGAGAAGGGAGACCTCTGGCATGGTTTTTAATCAACAACAAATCAACCAACTTTTATCCACAAGCCATATTTCAAAAGATTTAACCTACAATTTATCCCTTCTGGGGGGGACCAGGAACTCAGCTTGAGGAATACTACTGAATACTTAGCCCCCATTTCATCTCAAAGGATAGCACTAGGGTCCATTTTAGGAATGCTTACATCTGCGCTCCAACGGTTGCTAGGCATGCTGTTGGGGGCACTGAGCGTTTCTGCAGGGGGAGATACCAATTGAGAAGACAGGAAAGTGACGACGCCATTCTCCTCCATCATGGACCCATCTGCATATATTTCCCTCCATAATCCCAGGGCCAAGCCACCTAGCTTGCTTTTCTGGCTCCAATTTTATCTGAACTCAATTTAGTCTTTCATTTGTTTCTATTTAAACATAAAAAGCCTTGGAGCTCCTGGCTGGCTCAGTCAGTAGAGCATGTGGCTCTTGATCTCAGGGTTGTGAGTTTGAGCCCCACACTGGGTGTAAAGTTTACTTAAAAAAAAAAAAAAACCAACAACAATGTAAACATAAAGAACTGTATAACAGAAAAAAGGGATTTTCTGTTTATAGAAAGTCATGAGGATAGGTTATAAACCTTTAAAAGGAGACATGAAAAGTCTGGGTGTGGGGAGAATAGCCAAACTTGAAAAGGGAAAAAAAAAACCAGTAGCCTTTAGAGGAAATGGCTTTTGATTTTAACAAAATTAATACCTCATGTTGCTAAGAAATCTGAGCTGAAAATACACTGTATTTTCTTCCTAAGTGATATCCATCTCCCAAAGGACCATCTGTGGTCATTATGATGTCACCTTGGCAGAAACTTGAGGACATTAGTGGATCAGATGTCTTGAGTCTTAATAAAACACCATTAACATTTTAAAATAAATGATTATGTAACCTATTCCTACTTTCGCTGTAGAGGCGGCACTTCCAAAAAATATCATCAAACACATTCTCTTTCAATTATAAATGGATTCAAATGTAATTTTTTCCAGGATGCTAATGTCACATTTTATGACCCATTGCAGAGAAATAAATAATTCGGAGTGTTTTCTGGATTACTGGAAGCTAAAAGTAAAGCTAGCCTTGGGTCCTGTAATAGTTTTGCAAAACCTAAATCCATCCTAAAGGTCAGCATCAGATTCATAGTCATGTTTGCCTTGTCCTTGTGTGATTGCCATGTTTGAATAACTGCCTATGGCAGATGGTTTTCATTTTTCCCAGAACTATGATTTTAGATGGAAAAACACCTAGCAGTGGCATATTGAACTTCATGTCGAAAATGCTAAGGTGAAGTCTGGTACTAAATGAGGAAAGTGATTTGACCCCAAAATATAATGAAAACCTTTAAAATTTGAATTTTTTCTTATCTTGTACCAAGATTTTAGGCTGGAGGTGGTAGGTTTGGTCATGCACTAAGCATTTAGAAAATAGAAAACCTATTGCATGCAGTCATCATGCTAAATTTGCAGGGATTACAGAGATCTATCAGAAAGCAGTGGGAAATGATGGGTTGATAAGCAATAATAACAGAGCGATGCCAGATTGAGGGAGTGCTTCAGGGAAGACATTAACAAAGGGCTCTAGGAGTTGAGAGAAATGTAAAGGCTAGTTCTGGTCAGGGCCTTGAAAAACTAGTTCAGTTTCCATTGGCTTTGGTGAGAAGAAGTTAGGGTAATCTAAGCAGAGAGGAATTTATGAGGAAAGGCACAGTCAGGAAAATGTACACTATGTGGTACACAGAGAGGGGGTCATGAGGAATGAGACTGGAAGGAGTGGTCATGTGTAATCACGGAAGCCCTCCAATACCATGCTACGGAATTAGGAATTTACTTGCTAGTCAATATCATAATTGTGAATATCTTCAAAATGGATCAGAGAAAGATATTCATAGTAAAATCAGAAAACAAAGGGCTAAATCAACCAAGTGATGCTCCAAATTTGTGATGCAGGAAGCTCTTTTGCTCAGTCAAGAGACACTTCCCTATTTAGAAAAAAAATAGATGAAAGCTTTTTGCTATCATTACGTGTTTTTTTAAATTTGGAGATTGTTTTCTAGTGGGGTTTTGAGAAGACCCAAGGATTAACAAAGTAATGCATGTGAAAGAGCTTTGCAAACAATAAAGTCCTACTTTTATGTACTTATTTTTTAAATTCCAGTAGTTGCCATACAGTGTTCTATTAGTTTCGGATGTGCAATAGAGTGATTCTGTACATCACCCAGTGCTCATCTTAGCAAGTGGAATAAAGTCCTATTTATCTCTTTCACCTCAAGTAACATGAAACAACAATTTATATGAGCGGAAGAATAATATAACATTAAGGACATGGAATAGAAAGTACTTTATTGTATAAAAACTAATAATATTCTTGAGGACACAGTAAGAGAGGAGTAGAGACAGACTGGTACACAGGGAGGGAGATAGAAGGGAGCAGGGAAGACAGGAGGAGAAAGGAAGATGGGGGAGAAAGGAAGGCAGATGGATGGAGGTAGACAGTGTCCATTGAGAGAGACACAGGGTGGGTACCGGTTAGGTACACAGCTGGCCGGTACTTCAGAAGATCCCTCACTTGTACACTTTCCTCTGCTGAAAACTTCTCTTCTTCCATCACTGGCACTCCCTCCAAGCTTCTGAGCTGGGTACTTCTTGTTCTTCTCCAAATCAAGGAGTAAAGAGAACCTTGGGGTTCAATTAAGGTCATAGTTCACTTGATGACCAGACTCTCAATAGCCTATGAACAGATAGCAGGCTTAGGAATTGCCTCCTTTTGCAAAAGGCTTCGTAGATGTACGATTTTACTGCAAAGACATTTCAGTTTTCAAAGCACCTTCATGTCTATTACCTCCTGTGATCTTCCAGTTATGCAGAAGGAGCATCCTTATTCTCTCCCTAGACAGATCGGAAGAGGAGAAATGGTTGTAAGGCCTTCCTGAGTAAGTGGTATCCATCTCCCCAAAGACCATCTGTGGCCATTATGATGTCACACTGGTAGAAACTTGAGGATATGAGTGGATCAGATGTCTGGAGAATGAGTGGAAACTACCTCAAGTCTTGATAAAACAATGATTACAGAAACTATTCCTGTTTTTTCTTTGGGGGTGCAGTTTATTACAGTGAAAGGGGGGTTAAATCAGAAGATCTGAATTTTAATAGTAATAATGATACTATTAGCTAATAAAAATAGCTACGTTTAGTCAACCCTTCCCCCAGACACAGCGCTAAACCCCTAGCAAGTGTCATTCCCTCTCCCCACCACCACGACTATGTGAGGTCAGCACAATTTTTTTGGTAAGTGATGTAACTAAGCTTTGGAGAGCTTTAGTGATTTGGCCAAGGGTTTTAGTTCAGACTCTCTAGCACTCAAACTATAACTACTTGGGTCTCTTATTTCCTTATCTATAAAATCTCTGCGATGATTTGAAAAAGAATGAAGATAGAGTTTATGCATCAAAGACAGACAGTCTGTTACACAATGTCAGGCATTGCTGAACTTTCTCTGTAAAGGACCAGTACAAAGTATTTTCGGCTTTTCAGGCTGCACCATTTCTGCTGCAGCAGCTCAACTTGGCTTCTGTGGAGCTAAGTCGGCCAAGACCCCTGGACGATGAGCGCAGCAGTGTTCCAGTCCCTCTTTATTATGGACATGGAGATCTGACTTTCATACCACTTTTACATGCCACAAAATATTGTTCTTTGTGTTTTTCTCTAACTACTCAAGAATATAAAAATTATTCTTAGCTTGCAAGTTATTCAGAAACAGGTAGGGGGATGAATTTGGCCTACCGGCCAAATTTACAGACCTTTACTTCATGTAAAGATATCACAGGTATCTATGTCCACAGAAGATCTTCCTAGAAAACAGGTGCATCTATAAATTAGACATGATGGATAACATTATTTGTAAATGACAGAAAAGAAGTATTTTTTGAGTGGAAGAAACCGTTTCATCTGTTCTCATCAGTTACCATGGACTCTGCAGTGTCTTACACTTGTGACGGGTGCCATGTTAGAAGGACCTACTGGAACACACAAGAGTCCATATCTTAGAAGCTAAGACCAAATCGATCCCAAAGGCAAGCCCAGAAGAGAAAAACTTCTAGGTAAAAAAAGCAATGTTCCTAAATTCAGAAAGAGTTGTTTTTTTCAAATGAAAGCATTAAATAGGCATTTAATAAAATTTAATAAAATTAATGGATAGCTTTTTGAGCGTCTGCAATTATGGGTCTGGGGTTCTCAAGGTCTTCAGGCTCATGATGGGAGCGGGCAAACAGATTTGGAGGCAGCCTCATTAGAAGTGAGTGTGAATGTCCCATCCTCGATTTTATCTCCATATGTTGTCTTCTGGACCATCTCCCAGTCATCAGCACCTCACATTACAGTATCTAGAAACAAATGCCCATCACCACCCCCTAATCCACGCACATGCAAAAACTCATGTGCACAAGCAAGTACTGTTTTGTCAGATGTGCTTCTGGCTGGAGGGCATTCATCCTGTTGCCTTCTTTAATCTCTCAAGCTTTCTGGTGTGAGAATTCTTTTCATTGTTTGATATCCTGAAGAAAGGAGTTGGTTGTGGCCACCTACTACTGTACTACTGTACTTATACAGACGTTAGATTTAGGATGTCCTGTTGAGGCTTAAGAACAGGTCTCAAAAAATAAATAGATAAAATTTTAAAAATTAAAGGGGTGGCTGGGTGGCTCAGTCATTAAACATCTGCCTTCGGCTCAGGTCATGATCCCCAGGGTCCTGGGATAGAGCCCCACATCGGGCTCCTGGCTCAGCGGGAAGCCTGCTTCTCCCTCTCCTACTACCCCTCCTTGTGTTCCCTCTCTTGCTGTCTCTTTCTCTGTCAAATAAATAAATAAAATATTTTTTTAAAAATTTAAAAATTAAAAATCAAAAAATAAAACGCAGGTCTCATTCCTGGAGGGAGTGGCTAGACGGAAGGCATCTCCCCAAGAGAGCACTCAATGCCAGGGTCCATCACCTGTGGAGGAAACAGGAATCTGAGTTCTGTGTCACCCCACAGAAGTCTTACTTGTCCAGACCCAGCCCTCTAAGGGCCTGACTTAGAGGAGAGGTGCCCGGTGAGTGCTCCTGTGGGGTAAACACAAGAATGGAGCCTCAGTGGGAGCGCAGGTCAAGAGTCCATTTTGTTCAAGCCTTGGAGAGCCAGACACATCTTGTAAGCAGTTTACAATCTTTGCTCTGCTCTTTGTTTGTTTTATTACCCTGGCTTTGGTAAATTCTAACTGAAATGTTCCAGCCTTGCTTTAGGATCCCTGTGAGTTTTAAAAGGAAACGAGTAGAACCAAAGTGTTGAAAGGGGAGCAGTGCCCCCCTGAGGCCAGCTCCGGCTGGCACCAGTAACCCATGATCCCCTCGGGACTGTGCAATGCGTCCACAGAGATCCTGCGTCCTGCACCACTCCGGTATACTGGGAGTTGGGATTCTATGGGGAAAGCCATCTTCCTCATTGGATAGTCTTTACAATTTCTAAGCTCCTTTGCAGATAAGCCTTCTTCCATAGTGAGTGTGAGATGATAGCGTGTAGAGTAGGCAATAGGCTAGAGTCTCTGTGACCTCAAGTAAGTTACTTGACCTCTCTGTGCTTCAGTTTCCTCAATGATCAAATATGTGTACCTCTACCATTCTGAAGTGACGAATACAAGGATCAAAGAGGCTAATGTATAAACATACCTGCCATGGCACCTGGCTTATACTGGGTACAAGTTTCCTGTTATTACTATAGTATCTTGCCAGACTGGTTCTTTATCAGCCTGACTAATGGAACAAAATGATCTTCTTTCCTGGGTCTTCTGACTTCCTGTAAAATTAATAAACTGTAGTAAAACTCTGGATGTAAGATCCTAGCACTAGGTTAGGCACTGTGAGAATTCCCAAACCATTTTACATGGTTCTTTTCCTTACAAACCTCTAAAAAGCCAATGTGGGTTTAATGGTGGCCACAGTGCATAATAACTTTGATGATGTTGGGCAGGGTTTTTTTTTTAGCCTTGCTAGACCTTAATTTCCTCTTTTGCAAAGTGGAGATTATAATAGTAACCATCTCATAGGGTTATTATGAGAACTGAGTTAATAAAATAAAAGGCAGTGTGGACATTTGGTAAATGCTTGCTGTACACGCACGTTACCGTGAGGCTGTGTGTGGATGATGAAGTGTGGGCAAGAGTAGTGCCCTGGGGATAGAGCAGGGGTCCCAAGAGAGGCCACTATGTGCTGGAACAATGACAGAGACTTCACAAAGGAAATAAGACTGGAACTGAGGTTGTGGGTTGAGTAGGATGGGGACAGGCAAAGACAAGTTCAGGAAGGAATAGTATTACCAAAAACATTAAGAAGGAAATTGGCAGGGACATTTGTTATTACAGACTGCCTTATTAATTTCAGTACAACAGAACCCCCTTTGAGAATTGCAAAGTTTCATAAAAGGATTTAAGTGCTTACTGAATATTTTTGGACTTACAAAAGAGACAGGGGACTGTGAGTGATTTCTCCCTGACAGTGACCTCATGTCGGTTTCTTGAATTCTACAGAATTGTTGCTCGGGAGCTAGCTTATGCCATTATGTAGCTGGAGGGGGAAATGGAAGAATTTGTAGCTGGAGCATCCTATTCTGACAGCAGATGGCTCCCTTACGTACAGGTAAGGAATGAAGCGCTGTGGTCTGCATATGAATCATTTCGGTCCTTCCTGTGGCTGCCACATATTATATATCGTGGAGGCTGAATTGGGAAATAATCCTTTGCATTGATTTCTTTGTATGAAAGATGATATTAATGCAGCAAGAGGAGCCTCCTTCTTAGGAGCTATGCTCACCTCTGAGGATCACAACCTGATTATTGTTCTTTCTGGGAATGAGAGTCACACACTTGGCAGGACATATTCCCTTAATTCCCTCATAGGGGTTGCTATTTAGCCTTAACAGTGCCTCACTTATACACGTTGTAGACAGCACAAAGTTGGGCTTCCAACCATTCCAACGTGAGAGTACAATTTTAATGACAGCACTGGTCAGACACCAGGAAGTTTTCCGTTTCACCATTTCTTGGTACTTAGACTCCACAGACTTCAGCTGCATCTCACTCCATGGCAGATGGAGTAATAGGACTAGTCTCTTTTTCCATCCAGTGGGCCTCCTGAAACCCACACTTGGTAAACTCTGCTCCATCCTGGTCAGCTTGGCACATTGTCCTGTACCGTTTCTCCATATCAATCTGACCTCTGCTAGTGTCCTCTGCTCGGGGTACTGCTGGAGGAGGTACGTAAACGGAACAAATCTGGGTTGTTGCAGATTTAAAATAACAGGATTACTGTGTCAGGAGCTTACCTAGGACTCCTCTGCTTCTAACTCCTCCTTTTCTAAAACACAGAAACAAGAAAGGTTACCTGGCCCATCAATTCCACCTGTGCCTCCGTAGGCCAGTCTTAAGTCTCCCTTCCTGGCACATACACTATCGACTATCTTCTTTATTCCGATGACTGCACCCAGAATATTGTGTGTAAGCTAGGCTGGGCAGCAACATACTGGAAGGAGCTAAGGACTTGTCTAGAAGCTGTATTTACATAGCACACTGCTCTGTCTATTTAGATGTATTTGGGGGTGGGGGGGAAGTAAGATGAATCTAGAGCTCTTGTTCCTGAGCCAGCCCTTGGTTCCACTGCTATGCTGTGCTACTGGGCCTCCCTGCCCAGCATGATAGTTGTGAAATTTGTTTCAATGAGAAGATGGAGAACGTGAGGTTGGAGTGTTGTGAAACAAGTGTGTCCTCACCACGCACACTCTGTTCTCACCCTCCGAGGCTCTTCAGTCTTTCTTGGCCTTTATGGAATCATAAAACTCTTTGAGGATCTGATAAAACCATGACACCTCTCTCCAGAAATAAATTCCCATGGGCACAACACTTTGAAGATAGTATCAGATTCACATAGCCTTAGAAGCTCCCTATGCACCTCTGATTAAAACTCTGTCTTAGAAAAAGAGATATTTTTCCTTAAAAAACAAAATAAAACAAGCAAAAAACACCCACTTTACCTGCTATATCATTAAAAAAAAAAGAAAATGACCCATCTTCATATCTAGCACCCCAAATTTTATCTTTTATAAAAAATTGGTAGGCTTTCTCCTTCCAAGTATTGTATTTTCCTTTTTGCCCTTACTGCCAGGAAGCTTAAAATTAGCTTTTCTAAACGAGAGAGAGAGAGGATGTGAGAGAGAGAGAGAAAGAGAAGCCAAGGAACAAACTCTTTTTTTTTTTTTAAAGATTTTATTTATTCATTTGACACAGAGAGAGAGATTACAAGTAGGCAGAGAGGCAGGCAGAGAGAGAGGAGAGAGGAGGAAGCAGGCTCCCTGCTGAGCAGAGAGCC
>LNAC01000644.1:477488-580986 GCA_002007465.1 Ailurus styani | reverse complement strand
TTCTTTCCATAGTTTGGCTATTGTGGACATTGCTGCTATAAACATTCGGGTGCACGTGCCCCTGAGGATCACTACCTTTGTGTCTTTAGGATAAATACCCAGTAGTGCGATTGCTGGGTCGTATGGTAGCTCCATTTTCAACTTTTTGAGAAATCTCCATACTGTTTTCCAGAGTGCAAAGCCAGAACTTCTTTCCAGGCATACTCAACTTGTAGGTTTAGATAAGCAGATGTTATCTGAAAAGGCCACGTATTGATTTCCTAGGGGTACAGTCACAAATTAACATGAACGAAGTGACTTAAAACAACAGAGATTTATTCTCTCACAGTTTTTTTTTAAGATCGTATTTATTTATTTGACAGAGAGTGAGAGAGGGACCATAAGCAGGGGAAGTGGGAGAGGGAGAAGCAGGCTTCCCACCAAGCAAGGAGCCCAATTCGGGACTCGATCCCAGGACCCTGGGATCATGACCTGAGATTAAGGCAGATGCTTAATGACTGAGCCACCCAGGCACCCCCTCTCACAGTTTTTAGAGGTCAGAAGTCTAAAAAAAGTTATCATCAGGCCACATTCTCTCTGGAAGCTTTAGGGGAAAATCTGTTCCTTGCCTCTTCCAGCTTCTGGAGATTGTTAGTGTCCCTTGGCTTGTAGCTACCTCTCTCTTTTCACAGTGTCTTTGATGTGTGTCTGTAATCTTCCTTTGCCTATCTCTCTTATAAGGATGCGTGGAATGGTGTTTAGGGCCCACCTGGATAATCCAGGGTAATCTCCTCATCTCAAGATCCTTAACTTAATTACACCTGTAAAGACTCTTTCCAAATAAGATGACACTGATAGGTTCCAGAGATAAAGTGCCAAGACTGGATGTTAATATATGTAAACAGTTTTCAACTGGGCGAATGACAACACCTCAAGAATACTGATTATGGATTGATGTCAGCCTTGAGAGAGGTTTCCAAAGCCATGCTTCTCAACTGTGGCTGCACACTTTAACATGTGGGCATCTTGGAGAAATATCAATGCCCAGAACCTATACCAGGCCCACTGATTCAGAAACTCTGGGAGAGGGTCTTGAGCTCCAGTACTTTTCCAATGGTCCTCAAATTAACAAAAGATATACCAAACATGTACACAGGAAATGACCAAATATTATGGAGAGAAATTAAAGAACTAAGTAAATAGAAAAATACACCATGCTCATGGATTGAAAGACCCACTATTATAAAGATGTTAAAATTAATCTATAGATTCTAATTGATCTGTAGACACCAACAAAAATCTGACAAGTATTTTTGTGAAAAGTACCAAAATGATTTTAAGTTTTATATGGAAAGACTTATTTTTACCACATTAAAAACTTGGATTTACTAGTGGTAGGAAAATCTTGGCCTATCCATACAATGAAATACTAATCAGTAATAAATGGGAATGAACTACTGATACACACAACATGGATGGATCGCAAAACAGTTATGTGATCTGAAAGAAGTGAGACAAGTAAAAAATACATGTTGTGTGATTCCATTCCTATAAAAATCTAGAAAATGCAGACAGATCTATTGAGACAAAAAGCAGATCAGTGGTTGCCTGAGATGTGAGCATAAGGGAGGAATGATGGGAAGAGATCCCCTGGGACAGCAGGGAACTTGGGGGGCAGGCACCTGATGATATGTTCATTATCTTGATTATGTTTGTATGCAGCTGTATGCAGTTTATTGTACTAGAAATCTTCAGCAATTCTAATACTGGTAAAAAAATTATAAGTATCAATAAATTATGACATTTTTGGTATTTTAAGTCATGTTTCTTATTCAGTCATCAACATAGCTAATCTATTTTAAAGTGTCTAATATACAAGTGTATCACTATCCCCCAGAATCAAAGGCAGAATTTGTATATGATGCTGAAAAGATGGGGAATTCCTTGCCAGAAATGGTATTTCTTTCATATTAATTACTTTTTAAAAGTGTGTGTCTCTGAACCACTGGAACAAGAATAACTTGGAATATTTGTTAAAATGTGGAATTTAAGAGACAAAACAGAGGATAGTGGAGGCGAGGAAAAAATAAAACAAGACAAAAGCAGAGAGGGAGACAAATCACAAGAGACTCTTAATCATGGGAAACAAACGGAGGGGGGCTGGAGAGGGGGTCGGGGGAATAGGGTAACCCGGTGATGAACATTAAGGCAGCACGTGATGTAAAGAGCACTGGGTATTATATAAGACTGATGAGTCTCTGACCTGTACCTCTGAAACCAATAATACATTATGTGTTAGTTAATTGAATTTAAATTTTAAAATGTTTTAAAAAATAAAATAAAATGTATTTAAGAACACAATTTTGTTAATAACAATGCATTGCACATATTTTCTACAAAATTAAGTAGTTTTATTACTTTCCAAAAAAAAATGCAAATCCCCATTAAGGAATAGCAGGGAACTTCCTTAAACCCTCCCCTCCCCAAAAAGTTATTTATCTTTAGAAGTACTATGATTAATATGATAATAAATCATTTCTCTGAAAATAATGGAGCTTGATATTACCATTACTACTATTCAACATCTAACCAGAAGTCCAAATTCTCATAACAGGAGGTGAAAAGACAAGAAAATTAAATGGAACAACTGACAGTGCCTGACTTTCGGACTTGCTATAGGGCTACTGTAGACAAGACAGTGTGGTACTGGTCACAGAATAAACAGAGCAGTGGAATAGAATAGAGAGACAACGCAGGTACAGGAAACCAATCTTTGACCAAAAGAGCCAAGGCAACTTGAAGGAGAAAGGATAATATTTCCAACAAATGTTCTGGGATAACCAGACATCAGGAACAGAAAAACGAATGAACAAACACAAACCATAAATCCATCACAAAAATGAACTCAAAACGGACCATAGATCTAACTGTACAAAACTGTAAGACCCCCCTAGGAGATAAGAAGGGAAAAAACCTAAGTGCCTTTGAGTTTGGTAATAACCTTCTGTTTTTTAATTTAACTTTATTTTTTAAGTAGGTGCCGCTCCCAATGTGGGGCTGAAACTCATGAACCTGAGATGGAGAGTTGTGCTCTCTACTGACTGACCAGCCAGGGGCTCTGTGTTTGGCAATAACTTTTTAAATAAAGTACCAAAAGCATGATCATGAAAGAAAAAATTGGTAAGTTGGACTTCGTTAAAATTAAAAACTCTGTTCTGCAAAAGAGCTGGTTAAGAGAATGAAAAGACAAAACAGAGACTGGGAGAATCTTGGTAAAACATGTATCTGATAAAAGACTATTTCTCAAAATATCCAAAGAACTCTTGAAACCCAACAGCAAGAAAACAAACAACTTGATTTTTTAAATAAGGAAAAAATACGAACAGACTCCTCACCAAAACAGATATACAGATAAGAAGTACCATTTGAAAAGATGTTTAACATTACATGTCATTAGGGAGTTGCAAAATTAAAGCGATGAAATACTACTACACACCTATTAAAATGGCAAAGATCCAAAATACTGACAATATCAAATGCAGATTTGGAGCACACAGAACTCTCACTGTTGCTGGTGAGAATGCAAGATGAGATAGCCACCTTGGAAGACAGTTGGGGAGTTTTTTAGAAAGTTAAACCTACTCTTATAATATGACTCCGTAATTGCACTCTTTAGTATTTATCCAAAGGAGTGGAAAACTTATGTGCACACAAAAACCTGCCCCCTTGTGTTTATATCAGCTTTATTCACAATTCCCAAAACATGGAAGCGATCAAGATGTCCTTCAGTGGATAAATAAATAAACTGTGACACATCCAAGTAATGAACTTTTATTCAATACTAAAAAGAAATCAAGCTATCAAGCCAGGAAAAGACATGGAGGAAACTTAAATACATATTGTTAAATGAAAGAAGCCTGTCTGAAAAACCTGCACACTGTAAGACATTCTTGTAAAGCTGAAACTAGGGAGAGAGAAAAAGGTCAGGGGCTGCTAAGGGTTAGGGGAAGGGGGAGGAGAAGACTGAATAGGTGGAACACTTGGAAGTTTAAGAGCAGTGAAACTATTCTATATGATACTGCAATGGTGGATACTTATCATTATATATTTGTCAAAAAAAGAATATACAACACAGTGCACCCTAATATAAACTACGGACTTTAGTTAATAATATTGTATCAATATAGACTCATCAGTTGTAACAAATGTACCACCCTAATGCAAGATATAGGAGAAACTGGAGAGTAGGGTGAGGGGATAAATGAGAATTCTATGCTTAATTTTTCTTTAAACCTAATATTGTTCTTTTAAAAGGGTCTAACTTCCCTGGGGCACCTGGGTGGCTCAGTTAAGTGTCTGCCTTCGGCTCAGGTCATGATCGGTGGGCCTTGGGATCAAGCCCAGAGGCAGGCTCCGTGCTCAGCAGGGGAGTCTGATTTTCCCTCTCCATCTGCCTCTTCCCCAGCTCATGCTCACGCTCTCTCTCTCTCTCTCTCTCTCTCTCTCTCTCTCTCTCTCTCTCTCTTTCTCTCTCTTGCTGTTTCTCAAATAAATACATGAAATCTTTAAAACAAATATAAATAGACTCATGTGGTTGGTGGCTACCATATTGGACAGTGCAGGTCTAGCGATAAAGAGGCCAGATCAAGGAGGAACTTGCATCCCATGCGAGGGGAGCTGAATTTTCTTGTGTAGGTAATGGGAAGTCTTAAGGGATATATGTAGGAATTTATATGATCAGCTTTGCCTCTGGGAGTGGAGCAGGCTGAAAACAGAGGAAACCTTTAAGAGATTCCAGTAACAGTCCTCAGTTAGAATATTGTGGTTAGGGAAGGGAATTGATATGAGATGTGCTAAAAAAGGTAGAATGTATAGGCTTAGGACAGATCTGAGTGTGAAGTACAAGGGGGAGGGAGAAGCAGGGTTACCCAAAGCAGGTTTGGGGCTGCTTAAATCACGGGGCCTGCTATTAAGTCAAAGGCAATTCATCTCAATAAAGAATGCAGAGAGTGGGACTGGTTTGGAGAACATATTGGTGTCAGAGCTAATGAGCTTGGTGTGGAGTGAGAAATCCAGGTGATATATGACTACTTGCAGTGTGCCAGGAGGAACTGGCAGGACAGCCCTCCCCATCAGAGAGACAAATGAAGTGAAATAATCTGATGGATCTTTGCCCTTTATTTGGTCATAAGAAGACAGCTGCTGAAAGTGGATGTAGCTCTTTTATAATTTCAGTAAACCAGGAAAGGGGTCCAAAAAAATCCCTCCTCACAAAAATGAGAAATTATGGTCTACCGAACAAGGTGAGCTTCTTGATAATTGGGAAAATATTCTTCCTTTAATAAAGGTTTAGACTGTGCCAAATTAATCTTTGCCCTTGGGAGCCATGCCATAGTGCTTCCCACAGTGGGAGAGAATCACAAAGATGACGTTCAATCTGGAATGAAATCCTGGTCCCCCATCCCCACCTCCAGCAACTGGTCTCCCAAGAAGCCTTGAGAGCTTAGGGGTCAGTTAACTGAGCATCCACCTTCAGAAGCCCCGGGACCCTTGGAAACTGCCCAGCTCTAGTTTGAGGCATGGAGGGAAGGGGAGAAGACTGAGAGTAATCTGTCTTCTTGGTGATGCATACAGGGTTGCTTGGGGATAGGTAGAGGATCCTAAAGCAGGAGAGCCAAAGGTAAAGTCAGAGGGAGTTCTTCTGAAGACCTATAATTTAAATGCTTCTTCCTTTTCTTCTAGAATTGCTATTTCCTTCTGAAATCACTCCAACCTTTCAGTGATGACATTAAAGACTTCTAAAATTTCTCTCTTTTTTTCACTCACCTACACTATACTTACCTCCCTAACCCAAATAATCCCAGGCTCTGTTCTTAGGTCCTGGAGATTCCACAAAAGATATTCCCTGCCTTCAAGGAGCCTATGGTTTGGTGGAGAAGACAGACAAGAGAATAGACTTGCCTAGCATATTGAGAGCTCTGTCACATGTAAGTACTGTGGGGACGTGGTTTGCAGAGAGATTGCTTAAGGGGTATGGAATGTTCTTTGTGTGGGGGTGGTGAAAATGTTTTAAAATTAGGTAGAGATTAAGGTTTAGGACCCTAAACTCAATATTGACAGGTCAGAGAAATCTTCATAGGAGAGATGACTTCTGAAAACATGGAGAAATTAGCCAGGCAAAGAGGGAAAAGGGATATTCAGATAGAGGCAGTAACCTACATGCAAAGGAGGCCAGCGAGTAATCCAAGATGTCCAGAGAATGGAAAGAGTGTGGTCTGGGCAGAGGAGAGAGGCAGTTGCAAAAGCTGAGGTTGGATAAGCGGAGCTGAGATCAGATCATAAAGTCCCTTATATGCCTTGCCAAGGAGTTTGGACTTCACCCCAAGGCCACTCAGAAGCCTTCATGAGATTTTAAGCAGGGGAACGACACAATCAGATTTGTATTTCTGATATATCATTTTAGTATAGGCAAAGATTTGGAGGGTACAATGCTAGAGTCAGAGAGCTGTTAGTTGGCTGTTGCAGTCATCCAGACAAGAAAATATGGTTGCTTTAATTCAGGAGAAGTGGGAATGGAGAGAATTGAACTGATTTGAAGGATATTAATGAAGAGTTGGTAAAGATTGTGAAGATGGGTATGGGAGAGGGTGGGTAAAAGACAGGGAGACACACACAGTAACATTGTCCACATATACAAAATAGGTAAGTAGGGCATACCAGAATTCATCACGAGGGACTCCCAAAGTATGCTACCCCTCACTCTCCAGAGTTGAGAATCACTGTCACACAGGCAAAGGTGTTTATACTTTGGATCCTATTTTCCTGATTAGGACTATGTGTATGAAATTTACCTGGCTTAAAGGAAAAACAATTTTAAGAAAGAACCATGGGTTGCCTCCACTTTTTTATAGACGCTTTAATTTGATTATAATAGAATTCACTGATTTAATTTTTATTCATTTGGTGTTTTTATAATTTTGATTCTTTTGTAATACATGAAAGTACAGAACCTCATGATTGGGTATCTGCAGTAAAAGTTTCAATTTCTTCTTGATTTAGGGGGTAAAAATCTGATCCTAAGGTTTGGTGTTTCTCTACTGGCTGCTTCAGGTGGTGGAGAAAAAAGAGGGGAAACAAAGAATTAATGCTTTTGCCTATCATTTGTTACCTTTAGAGATCATTAATAATCATAAAGAAAAGTAGACTTTTTAAAATAATTTTGTTTGTTTGTAGTTGACATGCAATATTAGTTTCATGTATGTGACATAATGACTAGACATTGATATACCTCATGAAATGCTTACCATCGTAAATGCAGTTATCATCTGTCATCATTTATCATCATATAAAGTTATTACAATATTATTGGCTATATTTCCTAGCCTATTCTTTGCATACCTGCGTACTTGTGACTTATTTGTTTTCAAACTGGAAATTTGTACCTCTTAGTTCCCTTTACCCACTTCACCCATCCCCCCACAAAACTCCCCTATGGCAACCGCCAGTTTGTTCTCTGTATCCATGAGTCTATTTCTGTTCTGTTCTGTTTGTTCAATTATTGTTTTTTAGATTCCACATCGAAGTGAAATCATAAGTATTTATCTTTCTCTGTCGGACTTATTTCACTTAGCGTAATACCACTTAGGTCGACCAATGTGGTTGCAAATGGCAAGATTTCATTCTTTTTTATGGTTGAGTAATAGTCCATCGTGTATGTGTATATATATATGTATATATATATGTGGATGAAGATGTTTGTGTATATATATATACCACATATATATACCATATATATACCACATATATATCATATATATACCACATATATATATACACAAACATATATATACACCATATATATATATACACACATATATATACTATATATATATATATATACCACATCTCCATCCATTCATCTATCCATGGATACTTGTGTTACGTTCATATCTTGCTTTTATAAATAAGGCTGCAAAAAATATAGGGGTGCATTTATCTTTTTAAATTAGTGTTTTCATTTTCTTTGAGTAAATACCCACAAGTAGAATTACATGATCATATGGTATTTCTGTTTTTAATTTTTGAAGAAGCCTCTATACTATTTTCCACAGTGGGTGTATCAATTTACATTCCCACCACCAATGCACAAGGTTCCCTTTTCTTCCAATCTTTGCATACATGTTTTTCTTGTCTTTTTGATACTAGCCGTTCTTTTTTTTTTTTTTAAAGATTTTATTTATTTATTTGACAGAGAGAAAGAGATCACAAGTAGGCTAAGAGGCAGAGAGAGAAGAGGAAGCAGGCTCCCTGCCGAGCAGGGAGCCCGATGCGGGGCTCGATCCCAGGACCCTGAGATCATGACCTGAGCTGAAGGCAGAGGCTTTAACCCACTGAGCCACCCAGGCACCCTGATACTAGCCGTTCTGACAGGAATGACATGATATCTCATTGTGATTTTGATTGCATTTCCCTGATGATTAGTGAGGTTGAGCATTTTTCATGTGTCTGTTGGTCATCTTTATGTCCTCTTTGGAAAAATGTCCGTTCAGTTTCTCTGTCCAATTTTTAATCAGATTGTTTGTCTTTTTGGCATTCAGTTGTGTATTTTAGATATTAATCCTTTATCAGACGTATCATTTGCAAATATCTTCTCCCATTCAGTAGCTTTCCTTTTTGTTTTATTGATGGTTTCCTTCACTGTGCAAAAGCTTTCTAGTTTGATATAGTCCCATTTGTTTGTTTTTGCTTTTGTTGAGGAGACAAACACAAAAAATATTGCTAAGACTAATGGCCAACAGTTTACTGCCTGCATTGTCTCCTAGGAGTTTTATGGTTTCAAGCCTTACATTTAGATCTTTAATCCATTTTGAGTTTATTTTGTATATGGCATGAAACTGGTCAAGTTTCTTTTTTTTTTTTTAAGGTTTTATTTATTTTTTTGAGGGAGAGAGAGAGAGCACAAGCAGGGGAAGTAGCTGAGGGAGAGGGAGAAGCAGGTTCCCTGATGAGCAGGGTGCCTGACATGGGACTTAATCCCGGGACCCTGGGATCATGACCTAAGCCAAAGGCAGATGCTTAACTGATTGAGTCACCCAGGTGCCCTGAGAGGGTCAAGTTTCATTCTTTTGCATGTTGCTGTCCAATTTTCCCAAAACTATCTATTGAAGAGAATGTCTTCTCCCTGTTGCATATTTTTGCTTCCTTCGTTATAGATTAATTGACCCTTTAATCATGGGTTTATTTCTGGACTTTCTCTTCTGTTCCATGGATCTATGTGTCTATTTTTGGGCCAGTAACATACTGTTTTGATTACCATAGCTTTGAAATATAATTTGAAGTCTGGGAGTGTGATACCTCCAGCTTTGTCCTTCTTTCTCAAGACTGCTTTGGCTTTTTGGAGTCTTTAGTAGTTCTATCCAAATTTTAGGATTATCTTTTCTTGTTCTGTGAAAAATAATATTGGTATTTTGGTAGGGATTGCATTTAGTCTGTGGATTGTTTTGGGAAGTACAGATATTTTAATAATATTAATTCTTTCAGTCCATAAGCATGATATATCTTCCCATTTATTTGTGTTGTCTCTGGTTTCTTTCATCAGTGTTCTGTGGTTTTCAGAGTACAACTCTTTCACTTGCTAGGTTAAATTTATTTCTAGGTATTTCGTTCTTTTTGATGCAATTGTAAATGGAATTGTTTTCTTAATTTGTCTTTCTGCTAGTCTGTTAAGAGTGTATAGAAATGTAACAGATTTCTGAATATTAATTTCATGTATTGCCAATTTACTAAATGTATTTATTAATTCAAATGGTTTTTTGGTAGAATCTTTAGAGTTTTCTTTTTTTTTTTTTAGATTTTTATTTATTTATTTATTTGACACAGAGAGAGAGAGATCACAAGTAGGCAGAGAGGCAGGCAGAGGGAGAGGAGGAAGCAGGCTCCCTGCCGAGCAGAGAGCGTGATGCGGGGCTTGATCCCAGGACCCTGAGATCATGACCTGAGCCGAAGGCAGAGGCTTTAACCCACTGAGCCACCCAGGTGCCCCACTTTAGAGTTTTCTGTATGAAGTATCTTGTTATCTGCAAAAAGTGACAGTTTTACTTCTTTCTTACCCATTTGAATGCATTTTATTCTTGTCTGATTGTTATGGCTAGTGGTGAGAGTGGGCAACCTCGTCTTGTTTCTAATCTTAGAGGAAAAAGTTTCAGCTTTTCACCATAGAGAATGACGTTAGCTGTGGGTTTGTCATACATGGCTTTTATTATGTTGAGGTATGTTCCCTCAATGCCCACCTCACTGAAAGTTTTTATCATGAATGGATGCTGAATTTTGTCAAATACTTTTTCTGTATCTATTAAGATGATCATATTTTTGCCTCAGTGGTTGTGCAATGAAGGGTGGAGGGTAGAATGAGGAAAAGAATATCCTGAGATCATGTTTTTCAGCACAAGCTTCATAAGGGGAAGAAAAGATCATATTTTCCCACATTATGCTCAGCACAGCAAAGCCCAGGCTGTGATGCCATTGTGCTTAATCCTTAGTGGAGGCCTCAGGCTTTGCAATTTAGCACATTCTCCAGGGCTCTGATTACCTGATCAGTACTGAAGTTGTTCAAAGAGACATTCTTCTCTTGGCCACATGCACTGGGGCTCCAGAATTTGCACTGTACCTTGGAGCACTTGTGTATTAGGATGGGCAGGTCTGGGTTTGCCTTCTTCAGCCCCATATAGTGTTTCTCTGTAAACTCCCTGACACCCTGACTGCCAAGAAAGCACTGGCGAAGTGGATACCAGTCTCTTGCAGGCCCAGCTTGGCCTGGATCCCTTGACTTGCTGTAGCTACCAACATCTCTACTGCGACCCAACCCCTGATCATATGATTTTTACCCTTCATTTTGTTAATATGGTGTATCAGGCTGACTGATTTGCAGATATTAAACCATCCTTGCATCTCTGGAATAAATTTCACTTGATCATGGTGAATCATCCTTTCAATGTACTGTTGGATTTGATTTGCTAATATTTTCTTGAGATCTTTTGCATCTATGTTCATCAGGGATACTAGCCTGTAATTTCCTCCCTCCCTCCCTCCGTTCCTTCCTCCCTCTCTTTCTTTTCCTTCCTTCCTTCCTTCCTTCCTTCCTTCCTTCCTTCCTTCCTTTCTTCCTCCCTTCTTCCCTTCCTCCCTTCCTTCTTTCCTCCCTCCCTCCCTCTTTCTTTCTCTCCCTCTTTCTTTCTTTCTTTCCTCTCTTTCTTTTCTCTTTTCTTTTCTTTTCTTTTCTTCTCTTCTCTTTTCTTTTCTTTCTTTTCATAATGTTTTTATCTGGCTTTGGTATCTGGGTACTGCTGGCCTTGTAGAATTAATTTGGAACTGTTCCTTCCTCTTCAATTTTTTGGGATAGTTTGGGAAGGATAAGTATTAACTCTTATTTAAATGTTTGGTTGAATTCACCTATGAAACCATCTGGTCTTGGACTTTTGTGGGTGTTTGACTATGGGTTCAATTTCATTACTAGCAATTGATCCATTCAAAGTTTTTATTTCTTCCTAACTCAGTCTTAAAGATTATGTATTTATAAGAATTTATCATTTTGGGAGGGGTGGGTACCTAGGTAGCTCAGTTGGTTAAGTGTCCAACTCTTGGTTTCAGCTCAGGTTATGATCTTGAGGTCATGGGATTGAGCCCCATGTTGGGCTCTGTGCTCAGCATCGAGTCTGCCTCATATTCTCTCTCCCTCTCCCTCTCACTCACTCTCTCTCTCTTAAATAAATAAATAAATAAATAAATAAATAAATAAATAAAATCTTAAGAAAAAAAGATTTATCTATTTTTTCCTAGGTGGTCCTGTTTGTTGGCATATAATTTTTCATAGAAATTTCTTGCAATCTTTTATATTTCTGTGGTGTCAGTTGTAATTTCTCTTTCATTTCTGATTTTATTTATTTGAATTCTCTTTCTTTTATTTTCTTGATGAGTGTGGCTAAAGATTTATTGATATTTATCCTTCTAAAGAAACAGCTCTAGGTTTCATTGATCTTTTCTATTGTTTTTTTCAGTTTCTATTTCATTTATTTCCATTCCGATCCTTATTATTTCTTCTACTAACTTGGGGCTTTGTTTGTTCTTCTTTTTCTAGTTGCTTCAATTGTAAGGTTAGATTGTTTATTTGAGATGTTTCTTTTTTCTTGACATAAAGCCTATATAGCTATAAACTTCACTCTTTAATATATTTACTGTGTCTCAAAGATTTTGAACATTTTCATTTGTTTCAATGTATTTTTTAGTTTCCTCTTTGATTTCTTTGTTGACCCATCAGTTGTTTAGTAGCATGTTGTTTAGCCTCTGTGTGTGTGTATGTGTGTGTGTTTTCTTTAGTTTTTTTCCTTGTAATTGATTTCTAGTTTTATACCACTGTGATTGGAAAAGATTTATGATAGGATTACAGTCTTTTAAATTTATTGAAACTTGGGCGCCTGGGTGGCTCAGCGGTTTAAAGCCTCTGCCTTCGGCTCAGGTCATGATCTCAGGGTCCTGGGATCGAGGCCCACATCGGGCTTTCTGCTCGGCAGGGAGCCTGCTTCCTCCTCTCTCTCTGCCTGCCTCTCTGCCTACTTGTGATCTCTCTCTCTCTCTGTGTCAAATAAATAAATAAAATCTTTAAAAAAAAAATTTATTGAAACTTGTTTTGTAGCTTAACATGTGATCTATTCTGGTGAATGTTATATGCGCACTTGAAAATAATATATATTCTGCTGTTTTGGGATGGAATGCTCTGTATATTTGTTAAATCCATCTGGTCTAATGTGTCATTCAAAGCCACTGTTTCTTATTTATTTACTTACTTAAGATTTTATTTATTTGAGAGGAAGAGAGCAAGCACGAGCAGGGGGAGGGGCAGAGGGAGAAGCAGGCTCCCCGCTGAGCGGGGAGCAGGGAGCACAAAAGCCTAGGAATTAGAACCACTAATTCAGCAGAAAAGCAGGCTCTCCGCTGAGCAGGGAGCAATGTGGGACTCAGTCCCAGGACCCTGAGATCATGACCTGAGCTGAAGGCAGACGCTTTACCAACTGAGCCACCCAGGTGCCCCAAAGCTACTGTTTCCTTACTGATTTTCTGTCTGAATCATCTATCCATTTATCTACATTCAACAGTGGATTTAACTTAACATAAATAAATAGAGTCTTTCAGTACTATTTTGAACAAAAGTGATGAAAGTAGACATCCTTGTCTTGTTCCTGATCTTAGGGGAAAACTCTCATTTTTCCCCCATTTAATATGAAGTTAGCTGTGGGTTTTTAAGCTACAACATTCTTGAAGGTAATTCTTTAACTTTGAGATAAAAACATTTAATAAAATGGAGATCACTTCCTCTAGTATGACTTCCATCACAATTGGTCAGCTCTATTTATGTTAAGTTAAATCCACTACAGAATGTAGGTTTGTGCTCTGGTGTTCTGATACTTAAAGTCCTTTGTTTTTAAACAAAACTGATAACAGTTTTCATGCTATCTTTTTCTCAAGGTAAATATATCCAATTCCTACCCTTTCTTTTTCTGACAAGATTCGACAAGATTCTCTGGAGGCATTCTAGGTCTCCCATGTTTCTTTTTAAGTTGCTGCTATGTTAAAACGAGGAAAAATTAGTTCTATAAGGACTAGAAGTCCAGTGAGTCATGGGAATATGAAATATATTTTCATACTTGATTTTTTCAATAATAGCAATGATAAAGGTAATAATAATAATATCGAAAACTTAACGATCCTTTTATTTATATGAGACATATGCTAAACGCTTTATAAGTATTACCTCATTTTATGCTCAACTCTGTGAGGTAGATGCTATTATTATCTATATTTTATAAATGAGAAATTTGGACTATTGAAAGATGAACTGTGGCCACTATAATAGTATATAATAAATATACTTATAAAATATACTTATAAAAATCTTAGTGGTTGAAGACAGTACTAATTTATTATCACACATCTATAAGTTGTCTGGAGTTGGGCTGATCAAGGTTAGGCCCACGTAGATAGCTGGATATCTCCCTGAAAGACTGGTTCAGGCAATTTTGTTCCTTTTGCCTCCTCATTCTTCTCCTCGGACCGAAGAGCCAGCCAGGTTATGTTTCTCTCATGGCAGTGACATAGGTTCAAGAGGGAAAGAAAAAATGTGGGGTCTCTAAAGGCCTTGCTCCGAACTTGGCACCCTTGTCACTTCCACACATCCCCTGGGGGCAAAGCAAGTCCTATAGCTAAGCTCAAAATCAAAGGGGGAGGAAGGTTACAAGTCCATAGTAAAGGTGTGCATGCCAGGGGGAGTGAGGAATTAGAACCACTAATTCAGCACAAGAGGCTAAATAATATTTCCAAAGGCGCATCTGTTGTAGGTAGTAGTCAGGATTTGAATTTGGCTGAATGTAGCAGAAAACCTAAAAAACAATGGCTTAATGAGGTAGAGGTTTGTTTTCTCTGATGTAATGGGAAGTCCAGAGGTAGCTTGTCAAGAAGACCGATACGGATGCTCTATAATATCAGAAGAGACCCAGGCTCCTTTGTAGATTTCTGTTCCACCCTCCTTAAGGTGTGGTCCTCATCTTCATGTTCACAGTAAGGCTGGAAGTTTAGCCAGTACATTCTCATTTCAAGCACGAAGAAAAGGGAAGGAAACAGATATAAAATGAAAGGGGGGTTCCTCTGACACCCTCTCCAGTGACTCACTTATATTTCTCTGGCCAGGACCATATTGCATGGCACCACCACTAGCTGAAAGAGGGGGTGAGATACCTCCCCGCCCCCTCTGCACAGAACACTGTCATTCACAACACAATCATACAATAAGGTTTAGTAAGAAAGAAAAGAAAATTGATATTAAATGGGCAATTAGCAGTATCAGACACATTCAGGAAATATTTGTATCAGGATTTGCCTATTCATCTAAAATTATACTTAACCTGATGACATTATTCTTAGCATCTTAAAATATTTAATATTCTAATTTATAAGTAATATATGCTCACGAAAGGCATTTTGGCAGGTATCTTAAAGTATAAAGAAGATAACAGCTGTGACCTCATTGCCTAGCTATCACCACTGTTAAAATTTTGCTGTTTCACTTTCCTTTTGGTTGTTTTACCTTGTGTATTTAGAGTTTCCAAATTGGGCTCAGTCTCTGCAAATAGCTAGCCCCTCCCCCATTACTTTTTTTCTTCATTTTGTTTTATAGACAATATATACTCATTATACACAAACCATAAGAGACTCCTGATCTCACAAAACAGACTGAGGGTTACTGGGGGGTGGGAGGGTAGGGATAGGGTGGATGGGTTATGGACATTGGGGAGGGTTTGTGCTTTGGTGAGTGCTGTGAAAGATGTAAGCCTGATGATTCACAGACCTGTACCCCTTGGGCAAAGAATAAAAATAAAATTAAAAAAAAATATATATATATATATTCATTATAGAAAATCTAGAAATACTAGAAAGGTATAAAGAAATAAAAATAATAACTTATCCATACTCAAATAATAAATAAAATAAAATGAATAATAACTTACCCTTACTCAGATCCAACTACCGCTAACGATACTGGTAAATGATTAATACTTTATATATATATATTATATATGCATACATATGAATATAATTGAGGTCATGCTATATATATCTTTTGCATTTGGCTCTTAAAAACATAAGACAAACACTTAAGGTTTTTGTTCACATTATTTTTTTTTTTAAGATTTTATTTATTTGACACAGAGAGAGATCAGATCACAAGTAGGCAGAGAGGCAGGCAGAGAGAGAGAGGAGGAAGCAGGCTCCCCGCTGAACAGGGAGCCTGATACGGGCCTGGATCCCAGGACCCTGAGATCATGACCTGAGCCGAAGGCAGAGGCTTTAACCCTCTGAGCCACCCAGGCACCCTGTTCACATTATTTTTAATTCTGCCTAATATTTCCCTTTATCAACATTCCTTAAATATCATGTGTTTAGATTTCCAATGTTTTGCTATTATGTATCTTGCTACTCTACACATCTGTTTTTGCACAAGCTTCATTCACCTTGTAGGAAAATTTTCTAGAAGAGGAAAAATAAGTTAAGATCCTTTTATATTATGACTTGTGCATTTTTGTGTTTATTCATTTCCTAGTAATCTGAGAATGTTTTTAAGCAAAGTATATTCTGTACAGTTGACCCTTGAACAGCATGTGTTTGAACTGTGCAGGTCCGCTTATATTCAGATTCTTTCGATAAATATACTACAGCTATATTTACAGCTCTGTAAATATATTTTCCTTATGATTTTCTTAATAACATTTTTTCTCTAGCTTACTTTATTGTAGGAATACAGTATATAATATGTACAACATATAAGATATGTGTTAATTGTTTATGTTAGCGGTAAGCTTCTGGTCAACAGTAGGCTATTGGTAATTAAGTTTTTGGGGAGTCAAAGTTATATACCATTTTTCCATGCAGGGTAGGGGGTTGGGGGCAGGGACAGGCAGGCAGGTGTCAGAGCACCTAACCCCCAGGATGTTCAAAGGTCAACTGTATTACTCTGCTGTTTGAGAAAAATTACTGGCAGTAGCCTGTTTAAAAATAGAACTTTGTTGAGGGCACCTGGGTGGCTCAGTGAGTTAAAGCCGCTGCCTTTGGCTCAGGTCATGATCCCAGGGTCCTGGGATCGAGGCCCACATCGAGCCCTCTGCTCAGCAGGGAGCCTGCTTCCTCCTCTCTCCTCTCTCTCTCCCTGCCTCTCTGCCTACTTGTAATCTCTCTCTCTGTGTCAAATGAATAAATAAAATCTTTAAAAAAAAAAAGAACTTTGTTGATACTGATTTCTGGTATAGTTTTAATCCTGTTTTATACTTCGGGTAGGTAGGCGGACCTAATGAACCTTACTGTTGAGGAACAAAACCTTATCTCAGCTCCAGTCAGGGTGTGGTTCTTATCGTGTACTTCCTGAATGTTCGGGTTTTCTCTTCCGGCATCTTACACCATCCTGTTACAGATTTACTTTGAACAGGACATGAAATTAAACTATGATCCTTTTTGCTTTTTTGTTGGTTTTAATGCAGTCTATTTTTTTAAGATTTTATTGTTTTGAGTTGAAAATAGAGATACCCTATGATCCAGCAATCGCACTACTGTGTATTTACCCTAAAGATACAAATGTAGTGATCTAAAGGGGCATGTGCACCCAAATGTTTATAGCAGCAATGTCCACAATAGCCAAACTGTGGAAAGAGCCTAGATGTCCATCAACAGATGAATGGATAAAGAAGATGTGGTATATATATACAATGGAATACTATGCAGCCATCAAAAGAAATGAAATCTTGCCATTTGCAACAATGTGGATGGAACTAGAGGGTATTATACTAGGTGAAATAAGTCAACCAGAGAAAGACAATTATCATATGATCTCTCTGATATGAGGAATTTGAAGGGCAGGGTGGGGGATTGTGGTGGGTAGGGAGGGAAAAAATATAACAAGATGGGAGCTGGAGAGAGACAAACCATAAGAGACTCTTAATCTCATGAAACAAACTGAGGGTTACTGGGGGTGGGAGGGTAGGGATAGGGTGGCTGGGTTATGGACATAGGGGAGGGTATGGTGAGTGCTGTGAAATGTGTAAGCCTGTTAATTCACAGACCTGTACCCCTGGGGCAAATCATACATTATATGTTAATAAAAAAAAATTTTTTATTTAAGAGAGAGCCGCCCTCCAGAGAGCACAAGCAGGGTGAGCGGCAGGCACAGGAAGAGGGTGAAGCACCAGGGAGGAGCAGGGAGCCCAATGCATATGGATCCCAGGACCCCAGGATTAGGACCCCAGCTGAAGGCAGACGCTTAGCCGACTAAGCCACCCAAGTGGCCCTAGTTTTTGTTTTTTAAAACTAGATACTTTTATATAAACTTCATACGACAATACAACCTCTCAATTTTCCCATCCTCTCCAAACTGGCTGGTGCCTCTCCCTGGTTCCCTTTTAAAGACCATATAGGTTCCCACACTAGCAGGTGTTAACTTTAAAAATAAAGCTGCCATTTAGTTTACCAGCAAAATGTTTTGTTTTGTTTGTTTTTTTCAGGACTAACAGCTGCAATTTGGGACAAAAGAGTTACACAAAACCATAGGCAAATCCAACAAAGAAAAGGAACGTTACTTTATTGAGGAGAAAGAGAAAGTTGGAAGGGGTTGTTTTCAATAAAAGTCCATCACAGAAAACCCAGAGTTTAGGGGGATGAGGGTTTGCCACTGGTGGAGTTGCAGGGGTGGTCAGTTTCTTATAGGCTACAATGTATGTGTTTCCCTGTTCAGGCCTGTAACTGATGATTCTTTCCTTTTGAGGATTCTTTTGTTGGGGTCTGTAATTGACAATTCTTCCTGTAATTTAATGGTGGAGTGGTAGGGTCTGCTTTTAGTGAGGCTCCTCTTTATTTTCTCACAAGTAAATATCATTAAGAAATCTTGTGCTTCAGGTACTTAGATCCTGTCCTTCAGCAGTTTCTGGGTCAGAGTTTATCATCATTTGTTACTGCTTACACCAATGGCACCTTGTTTCATCTTCAGTGGCATTTGTCTTTCTGGTTTTCTGTGATTGGAGAAGGGCTTATGTGCTCATTTGGACTCATTTATGCAAACTCTCTCAATCTCATGTATATAACAGGGATAACAACACCTACCACACAGGACGTTGGAGATGCTAGATACAAGTAGCTAAGCACGAAGTCCAGCCGGTCATCCATTCTCCCTTGTGAATGAGGTTAGAGGTTTTCCCGAGTTTAAAGCAAACTAGCCCATAATTAAACAGGTGACAGACTCATTTTTCAAGATGTTAATCCATCTAAACCTGGAATAGAGTTGGAATGCAAAATTTCTATTTTAGTAACCCAGATTATTTTCTCCCTCTGTTGAAAACACTGTGGATTCTCCCCTTTACAAATAATATATGTTTATTGTAAAGATATTATAAATAAAAAGTGTAAGGAACCCTGAAAAAAAAAATCTCGTGCTTGACACCCTTAACCACCAACGGGTAGTGAACCTGCCTTTCTCTACCTGGGGTTTGGGACCCTCCATATTTTGCGTGTTTGTTTCTCTTTTTAAAAATTCTTGCCCATCCTTTGGAGTTTGGGCCCAGCCACGCCTACCCTCGTTGGCCCCGCCCACAGGGAGCCCCACCCATTCCGTCCCCAGCGTCCTATCTCCATGGTTACTGAACCCACGCGGAGTACGCGCAGCCTCTCCCAAGGCAGCGCGAAGCCGGGGCAGAGAGAAAGAATTGGGTAGACTGGGCTCGAGCTCTCCTAGCCAAGGTGAGCCCACTCGGGGATCTGCGCCGTTCGGCCCGAGGTGAACCGCGAGAAGAGGCAGCGTGGGGAGGAGGTAGAGCCCCTGCGGCCGGAGACCCCGTGCAGCCGCGGTTGAGACTTAACTGTCGGTCAGAATTCCTTTCTCCGCGCCCAAACTGGGCGGAAACAGAGGTTCTCTCCGCCCAGAGGCGCCCAGGTGCGCAGATCAGACCTCCAGCGCGCTCTGAGCGGCCGTCCGAGCCTTTGGGTCTCTGCTGGGCGCCGCTCGCACCCCAAAGGCCAGAAATCCGGAGAGGGGGAGACGTGGGGCGGGGAAGTGGACGGAGGGGAGTCACTAGCCACCCCCTGCGCGGTGCCGGGCCGCGCTAGCGAACGCGCGCACACGGACACGCGCACACGGACACGCGCGCACGCGCTGCTAACACTGAGTGCTTGATGCAAGCTGCTGCTTTAAGCGCTTCTTTTTTGAACCACGCACTATTTTAACCACTAAGGTATACAGAACTCACGTAGGTCTTGGGACAACTCTGGGGAGACGGAAGTAGTTATATCAAATTTTTCAGAGGAAACAGGCTCACAGAGAGGGGAACAAAATACCCACGGTCTCAGGTAGAAAATGATCAGGTCACCACGAATCCCAGGTAGTCTGGTTCTCCTGTACAGAATGCCAAGTGCTACCTTATCTGAACGCTAATAATGCTGAGAGTTCGCTTTATCTCCCCAGATTGCCTCTGTTATTCTCTACATGCAAGGACTTCCTGTGCTCAGTTACTGATGCTTAGAAAGATGGGGAAACTCAGTATCATTAAAACCTACCGCCCTTGACTGATTTGTAGTAAATGGATTTAATAACTAGGAGTTTATCTTCCAAAATTTTCACATTTCACATAATATGCTTTATTATACTATTTTGCTTTTATGTTTTTAGTCAGAAGTCCAAACTCCAACTTGGTAGTGCAGGAAAGAGAATTTAGATGATCTGAGCAAGAATTGTTTTGCAAGAGTCCCATATAATTTTGAAAGATCACTTAGTAAATCTTGGCTTGGGTTTCTCATTAAATCTACCTCTCCAATATGGTTTAGTCATTATATTTAAAAAAAATCATGATATAAATATACTTTGGTGACCACTATCATTTAAATTGTCAACCTAAAAACAAGAAACCACTTCAAGAGGCAAAGTGGTTATTTGCGATAAAAGGATTGCAATTGAGGATGTATAGATTTAAGTAGAAACCCAAATATATGCCAATTCAAGGAGGTGGGCTCAGGGTTTTTATGGAATAAAAAAGTTTAGGTAAGTCTTTTTTTAGAAGAGCTCATTGGTGCTGACAAGCAAGTCGAGGTTTGTATTTCAGTCACTGGTCAGGTGAAATAATCACTAGTCAAAAAGTTCATATTTGGGCGCCTGGGTGGCTCAGTGGGTTAAAGCCTCTGCTTTCGGCTCAGGTCATGATCTCAGGGTCCTGGGATCGAGGCCCGCATCGGGCTCTCTGCTCAGCAGGGAGCCTGCTTCCCCCTCTCTCTCTCTGCCTGCCTCTCTGCCTCCTTGTGATCTCTTTCCCTCTGTGAAATAAATAAATAAAATCTTTAAAAAAAAAAGTTCATATTTATCATCATGCTTTTCAAACAGGATTATCTTGCTCTTGCTGACTTCTTGGAATTTTGGCAGTTTGGCTTAGTTGAGAGATTTGAAAAGAAGCCATGTTAGGCATTTCCCCTGAAATGCCTGCCCAGCTCTATTTTAAAAATGGCGCTACTTATGTCATTTTCACAAAACAGAAAATATTTCAATCCCAATGTGAAATCCTGGTTGCTCTTTCTGTCATCAACAAAGTTCTTCATTTTAATGAATATAGAACAGTTTTTTAATTTTTATAGATGCTAATAAATACTAATAAGTTAATAGTATGACTCTACAAATATAATGAGAAATCTAAAGAGGAAAAAATCACATATAAATACAATTTTTAAAAAGTCATTGTTTTATTTAGCCAGGATGCCTCCCACTCAGGCAGAAAGTGTTATAAAGAATATCATTCGAGAAATAGGACAAGAATGTGCAGGCCATGGAGAGATTGTTTCTGAAACTCTGACTGCTTTCGTGGTAAGGATGAATATTGTTTGAATTATTGTTTTACTAAAAAATAGCTTTAAGTGGTGCCCATTTCCCTCTTAAAATTTTGTGAAGCTTTCCTAAATGTTAACTCAGTTGAAAACATATTGAGACCATTGGACAAATTAGCAAAAAATACTTTTTCTATGAAGCATGTCATTCTAGGTTTAGAGACTGATTTAGAAGATCTTGATTTGTTTTAGAAGTATCAATAATGTTCTGTGTTAGAGTTGTAACATGTATTTTTGTTCACTGTTGTAAAAATTGCTCACTGCCTTGGTCTCTCTATTCTTGCTTTTGGTTTAACAGTACGTAATAAAAATATGATAAAATATTCAAATCGTTTCCCAATTTAAAATCTAGTCACTGCTTTCAATTTATTTCTCCATATAATTTTTTGAACACCATATTCAAATTTGATGGTTATTGCTTCCTTCAACCTCTAATGTAGGTGCTGATGAATTGGGTAATAAGAAAATCAGCTGAATAATTGACCCCTGAGTAATCAGGAGACTGTTTAAAAAATGGAAACAAACTCATTTCATGATTATGTGAAATAAAATATTTAATAAGTTCTTTCTTACTCTTAGGTGAAAGCTGTTGTCTTGGACCCAAGTAATGGCTTTAACATGGATAGACCCCTTGTGAAAAGTGATGTACAGAAACTTGTTAAGGTGATTATACAATTCTCAAATTTTAAATTATTCATTTGCAATTCTGAATACAATATTTGTATGAGCCATTATTGCCTTCAGCCTCATGATAGACAGACACCCCTACCAACCAGTGGTGCAGGCAAATGTGAGATTTATTGTTTCTCATAAAGTCTAGAGATACACAGGTTGTTTTTCTTGGCTTCCTGGGTCACCTTGGTGCCTAAGGCTTTCATCTCATGGTTACAAGATAGCTACTCCACCACTCTGTGGGTGCGAGGGGAAAGAACAAAGGGCAAAATGTGTGTGCCAATTAGGTCTGTCACTTTCTATTCAGAAAGTAATAGCGTTCTCAGAAGGTTTCTCATCTACTTATGTTTATTAATCAGAATGATACTGCAAGTGGACCTGGGATGTTGATTTCTTTTTCTTTTTTCAGTTGAACATCTTTTCCCCAGTCCAGATTGGGGCTGTTAGTAAGGAAGGGTGGGTATGGATACTGGCAGGGAGCAGTGTCTGCCACAGTAGCTTTGAGACATCTTGTTACTAATCTGATGTTACATTGAGAACATTAACTGACTCATCATATGCTATAAATTACATGGCACTAAATTAAGATTCAGATAATTATTGATTCAATGTCATTTGTGTTTTCCAATTGTAAAGGAAACATTGAAGTCACAGCAAATAATTCAGTTAGAAATCAAGGACATGTGCCTGAAAACTAGTTTTAAGAACCAAAGAAGGCAGGAATTTTAGACATCATTGGTTTTTTCACTTTTGGGGGGAAGATTTTATTTATTTATTTGAGAGCATGAGCAAGGGGAAGAGCAGAGGGACATGACCTGAGCCAGAGATCATGACCTGAGCCGAAGTCAGACACTTAACTGACTGAGCCACCCAGGCTCCCCATTTTTTTTTTGCATGTTGTAAGTTTGACTCACTGGATATAGGTGCTTAAATATTTATTTTCTAAATATTCCTAGATGTATTTCCTAAAAATTTCCACGTTATTTTTTTTCTCCCCGGCTTAATGATTTTAATTTTAATTCCTTCCTTCACGCAAAGTACTTGAAGCAAGCTTTCCCTGGCTCATATATGGGTATCCTCTGGGCTCAAACAAATGGCAGAGAAAATTTTCATCATCCCCATCTTCTCTCACATCCAGCAATTCACACAGTGGAGCACAGGTCCACGTGCAGATGCCAGAGGGATCAGGAAGAGCTTTGGAAGCCTGGAGCTGGGAATCTCTTGCTTCAGTAGAAACACCGTGATTCTCCAGGGCATTCTAGAGCTGGGTCTTTCTATGCTGATTTTAAATGTGGTGGGAAGCCTGTTCTTAGCAATATGACTTAGCAAAATGACTGTGATGGTCAGTCAGAAATTTTATTGGAAAGTTCTGAAGGAGAATCAAGGAGAGGCAGAAAATAAATTTTTCTCTTTTTCAGGGCTCAAGAAGAGTTTTTCTTTTTTCCTCTAACTCAACAAAGTTGGAAAGAATTAAACTCAATATACTTTTAATATGACAGGTACATAAATTATCAATGTACATCCTGCTTTCAGAGGACACAGACTGTTTTCTTTTTTCTCAATTAAAAAATCATGGGGACGAGGGGCACCTGGGTGGCTCAGTCGGTTAAGCAAATGCCTTCTGCTCAGGTCATGATTCCAGGGTCCTGTGATCCAGCCCCCCATGGGCTGCCTGCTCAGTAGGGAGTCTGCTTCTTCCTCTCTCTCTGCCCCTCCACCCTGCTCCTGCTCTCTCGCTCACTCTCTCTCTCAAATAAATAAACAAAATCTTTAAAAAAAAAAATCACATGGACAAACTGATTTTTGTATTTGTAAAGTCTGCGTTTAGAACAGTACTTTTACACCTAGACGGATCCCCGTGCCCGGGCTCCAGAAAGAAGCAGTGTTCAGGCCTTTCACTCTTGCATTTCAACCCCCACTCCTGGAAAAGCAGGGTTGGTCCTCAGGGAGGCGCATTGAGGGTGTTGGTGCTGATGTGCTTGCCAGCTGTAGATATAAAGCCTAAGGGGTGAGGTGGGGAAGAGAGGGGAGGACAGGAGAGAAAAGAAAAATTCAGGTTGTTCCTCTAGTCTAAAGGGACAAAGAGGAGAAATGGAATGAGCCCTCTGTGTGGGAGGAAAAATGGGAGAAACAGACTGGAGGAAGACAGTTTAAAATAGAAGGCAGAGCTAGAGAAATTTTGTGAGCAGAGGAACAGCTTTTCGTAAAATGCAAGTAACCCCCAAAATCAGCAAAGAAGTGTTGTTCGAGGCCCAAATCAATCCTAACGAGGAGCTCTAGGTGAGCTCTAGACAGGAACATAAGTCAGCTTCCTGGAGCACTTAAGCCACATTCGGACTGCGTAGACTAACCAAGATGTCAAGTTTCCTGCCTTCAGCTAGGCCGTTAGCCACCTGAGTCTGGTCATCTTATTGATCTCAGGGAAATAACTTATTACTCAATAAATGTTGTGGGTTGGGTAAACTATGAAGCATGAAGTCCTCAAAGAGAAAATAAAAATAAAAGGGGTTATTGGTAGATAAATATCAGAAACCATTGCTTTGATGTCTCTCTTAATTTTTTTTTGAAAATAACTTTAATAACTTTAAAAAATAACTTTTAAAAAATTCTATGTATTTCAGAAAATATAACTAGAAACATTCATGGGTATTCTTTTCTAGCTTTGTGTGTCTCGGCTGTTGGATAGTAAAAATCCATCCTTGGACACTGTTAAGATGCAAGTCTACTTTGATATGAATTATACAAGTCGAGGTAACATATATCTACCTATTTTGATACCCTTTTTGAAAGATTCCTATTGTATTTCAGGAAATAAGGACTTTATTTTATTGACAATGAATAATTTAATTTTTTAATCTATCTTTTGAAATATTTTCCAACTTTGAAGAATACAGTAAAGGTGGAAATGCTAAATGAGAAAAACACCAGTGACCTTTGGGAGTATTAAAAGTAAATTCTAATTATTATACCTATGATAATTATGCTTCCAAGTCTATTGAGTTTAAATGTTATATCACTAATAATACACAATAATTAGAAATTAAGACAACCAGCCAATGGAAGTTAAACATTTCTAACTTGCTTATTTTTTTTGTTTTTGGTCTATATTATTATCTTTTAATGCTTACCTAAATTAGATAACTACACCAAAACGAAATGAATGATGGGAAACTTAAGTTTAGAACATATTTCCTTAGGTAAATAGTTTAATACATACATCAAGAACACACTGGCAACAAGAGGAAAAGGAAAATAAATTCCTCTATAGCCTAGACAGCCTTTGCCCCACTGTAGTGCAATCACTACCAACCATTTGGTGTTTTTTGTTGTCTTTTTTTCCCTCTATGTATTGAACTTTCTGTTATAAATACATTATGTATCTTGCTTTTTTGCTTAATACTAATGAGATGTTAAGTGATAAGTAATCGTGGAATTGATGAAAGTGTAATTTAGATTTTTAAAATTTGCATAAAGTTGTCAGTTGCTTTTGTGGTAAGAGTATAGGTGTGAATGGTACATGATTGATATGTGAATTATTACCCTTGAAATAGTAAAATGGGGTGTCTTACTGAGTTAGTTGCAAGAATTGTACTGCTGGCAGATTGTGGCTCCTACCGCAGTTAAGCCCAAACCACATCATATCACAGGCAGAGAGGACAGGGAAACAGTTCTTGGTGCAACATCATATTATCAGTAATGCTATTCAAAGGAAATTTATCTAGAACTAAAATGAAAATACTCACAATTGAAAAGGAAGATTTACCCTACATATGTGTGTATTTCTACTGCATGTGCTTGCATATAGCCATACCACCTGTGCTTACCTGGATTGTTATGTGTAAGTATATGTATAGTATGTGTATTTTTACTGTATGTGTTTATAATATATATAGTATAAATTGCTCTCTATACCTTCTGCTCAATTAGGGGGTTTTAGCCCTTTTGGATATTACTGTTTGGATCGTCTCTTGAAAGTCTTAGGTATTTTGACAAAGTATGCCATTTTAAGGGCTGCAATAAATCTTTCCTACTAAATTTTTGCCTTGATGTTCCTTGCTGGCCACTGTGTGTTTTTTATTTTGATTAGTACACCTTAAGAAAACACTTGTCTTTATGCCATGAAATTGTCATACCCAAGTCATTTTTTTTCTCTGGTCCGACTTTCTTATGTGAGGCTTCTAAATCAAATATATGGAACATTGTTCTTTGCCAATTTTAGAGGAATTTCTTGAAGAACACCACCGAGTCTTGGAGTCTAGGTTAGGCTCCGTTATGAGAGAAATTACAGATAACAGAGCATGTGCTAGAGAAGAATTGGAAAGCCTCTACCGAAAGATTGTCAGCTATGTGTTACTGCGCTCGGGGCTGGGATCTCCTACCAATATCAAGATTGTCAGAGAGGCAACAGGTAAAAAACCTAGGTAATTTCCATTCCACATGTGAAAAGGTGTGAACATTGGATCTTATAAAAGAGGTTAAATTCAAAGTATTGAAGACTGAGGTTCCCTTTTGATCTGGAAAAAAAAAATCAGCACAAGGAAGAGGTTAAAACTTAGCCAGACTCCTTTTCCACTGTGTATGAGCTCTAAAACCCAAGCAGAAGCTCTGGAAAGTGTGTGTTGTTAATTTTCTTAGAGCTGCACATATCCAGGGACCCATCACTCTTTATGAGAGAAACACCGGCAATGTGATTAAGAGGACCAGGCCGACTGGGAGATGGGGACCGTTGGAAAGGGAGATTTTGCATTGATGAAAGCAGTTGCGTCTGTCATCTAAAACAGATGATGGAAAGGGCCACTGTTTTATCCTCAGGAAGTATTTGCCCACTTTATTAATTTAAGGTAAGGAATAGGCAAGATTTCTAGCCTTTTAATGGCTTTCCTCCACAATTATTTTAAAACAGCGATTTTTCTACTCAGAATCCTAATTAGAAAACTTGTTTTAATGCCCATTGTCAAAACATTACTGACGGGTGCTTAATTATTGAAAAGAGACCCAAGGCAATGGCATTATTTTCAGTAGCCCAGCTTTGATATGTGATAAATTTTGCTGTGTATTCTGTAACCAGGTATCAGCAATTTAAAGAATCCGATAAGTAGCTCTATAAAGACAGGCCTCTAAACATTCTGCTGAAAGAAACCTGTGATTTAAGCTCTGATATCTTTATTCTACCACTTTGCTGTCCTTTTTGTCATTTGTTTTAGCTGCCCTGCAGAGCATTTTTCCTCAGGCTGAGCTTGGGACATTTCTGATGCTTTCTAAGAAGGACAAAGAACGCCAACTGAAAGAACTCACCATGATTGTTACAGGAATTCGTTTATTTAACCGGGACTGTGGAAAGGGAGGAGAAGGCATTGATGACTGTAGGTATATCATTAGGTTAAGTCTGAAGGTTATGCAGGTTTAAAATCTAACTTGCACAGTGAGGAAAATAATGCACAGTATTTCACCAGCATTCTTAAATTTAAGGCATGCAGGATCTTAAAATTTAATTAATTATTTTTTTTAGAGAGGCAGAGAGAATGCGTGTGAGCAGGGGAAGGGGCAGAGGGAGAGGGAGAGAATCCTAACCAGACCCCACACTCAGCACAGAGGCCAATATGGGGTTCAACCTCATGACCCTGAGATCATGACGTGAGCTGAGGTCAAGAGTTGGATGCTTAACTGCCTGAGCCACCCAGGTGCCCATCAGGTATGAGGTTTTGACTCTACCTTAGGTACAGTTACTGTTCATAATAGATAGTAATTTTTAATTCTGCAGGGGCAAGACTTGCAGCATTATAGTACCACGAAGCTAGTGTGGGAGAGTGAATCAGTGGCAGGAATGAGGGGCCTGCCTGAAGGTCAGCCTCTTCAGTTTGTTGGGCTCTGTATTCTTTATTCCAAATCAAATAACCAAAAGGGAGTAAAACTCAGTGATCTAAAACTAAAAATCACCCTGAGAAGAGAAGGATGGTTGATGCAGCAAATGGAATGGAAAGGTCCAGGAGGAGATATTTGCAAATCTGCAAATCCAGAAGCATTTACTATGCTGTTCTATACTTAAAGCATTCATCATCTGTGAGTTTGAAAGCACTCATGAAACATTTGATCAGGGTCTCAGGAGAAGGGACTTCCTTATGTAGGTCCACTGATAAGGTATTAACATCTGTTACTACGTCACTTATCTAGTATAATAGGGTCAGTTTTTTTATTTTAAAAACTGTTCTAGAAAGTCAAATTCCCATTCTTTATGAAGTTCCCTATCTTGCTAGACTAGTCTGTTATTTTTCATTATCCTGATCAGTTTCTTTTTTTTTCTTTTCACAAAATATGCCTTTTCTAGGGGCCCATGGTCAGTAGCACATAATACCGAAGGTTATCTGTTCTTTGATTCTTCTGTATTTTAGTGGCAAAAGCTGATCCTGCTACCTTTTGGTTATCATTCTGACAATGTCTTTTGTTCGGACACATGTTCCCCCCCTACCCCCGATTCTTTCCTTCATGGTGTGGGAGAAACACATGAAATACATGTCTTGTTATTATTCTTTTGGTTGAGAAAAAAACGAACTCAGTGTAATGCTCAAGTTATGATCACTTTCTAGGCTTCTTTCATAGATTCTTTCATGTCTCTCGATACCCCTTTTCCAACCAGTGCCGGCCATTCTGCACGAAGTAATCCCAGCCACCACGCAGCACCTTGACTGCCAACTTCAGACTGCCCAGGACCAGGCGTACTGCTACACGGCCATCCTTGAGAAGGCGGCCAACAACCCACTCCTGAGTGTGGAGCTTCAGCCGTACATGTTAAAAGAAGCACTGTATAATGTGCGCCAGTATGAGACCTTCCTTCAGATCATTCTGGTGAGTGAGTGTCTTACGATTTTGCCTTTTCCACACATGGCAGCCACTTTACAGGTTACGGGGCTACACGAAAGGCAGAATTAGGTCATTGCTAAAGGAGGCAACCTTCATAACTGGTCAGTTTATATTGCATCTGTAGGGCCGGGAATGAAACTAGAAATGGGAAGTTGGATTTTTACTCTAATGGAAAATACTGATAGGAATTGATTTCTAGTTGTTGATTCTCTTCAGTGCCCAGTGGAATGATTGCTCACATGCTGGGGTTAAGCAGTGGTGAGTATGTGTCTGTAAGTAATACTGCGTTGTTTTCACACAGAACAAGTATCTAATGTATTTTGGGGCAGGTAGTTGGCACCCAAATAATTTTTATGTAATTATTTGCTGTTGTAAAAGTTGGTTGAAAAGATTTTTATTGTTAATATTTTTAGATTTAACGAATGACCCAAACAGTATCCCCAAATAGTTGGAGGATTTGGTAAAGTAGTCATTTTTAAACTTTTCAAAAAAGTGGCAGAGCACTTTCTTTCAGATGGAAACTTACTCATAATTCCAAAAATACAAAACAGGTATCTAGATAAAAGGATCGAAGGACTTTTTCACCAAGGAACATCCCCATTCAACTGTAGGGTTCTAGGGGACACAGTTTGTTATTTGCATCTTGGCACCAAGCTGTGTTGCTACCAATGTTTTTGTTTTTCAGTTTTTGTTTTTTAGCTTGATTGAGGTATAATTGACAACACTGTAAGATATTCAAAGTGTACAATGTGATGATTTGATGTGTCTACATTGTGAAAGCAACTTCGCCCATCCAGTTAATTAACACATTCATTAATCAGTGACCATTCGCTGGTCACTGTTTACCTTTACACAACGTCTACCTTCCAGTAACTGTGAGACTCAGGGTCAGTGGGCTGGTTTTATATGAGTGAATACTAATGTCTTGAAGAATAGAGTAGGATGTGTTTATAACTTGTATCTTAATAACTTGTTACTACTTCTGGATGCACTTGATCTGTCTCCTTACCTTCACTGTAAAGAATAGAAAGATAAAAATCCAGGTGACATGACTTCATTGCAACAAAGTAGGAGGTGGTCCTCACAACTGTCCTACTATCTAGTTGCCTTCAAAAACGAGGACTCTAGATCAGCTGTTTGAAACCAAATCATTCTTTTGGGCAAATGTTCCTCTACCACTGAGTTGTGGCCATCAGCCTTGTATAACTAGTCAGATACTAAGAGGTTTTTACAGTCAATTTTTTTTAAAGATTTTATTTATTTATTTGAGAGAGTGTGACAGATAGTGACAGAGATAGGGAGAGAGAACGCAAGTGGAGATGCACAGACCCTGATGTGGGGTTGGGATCATAACCTAAGCTGAGGGCAGACGCTTAACCATCTGAGCCACCCGGGCGCCTGAGGATTTTATAGTCAATTTATCTTGAAGTGCATGCAGATCCACAGGAGTACAAGTCTCAGATTTAGTTTATCATCTGTGTTGGGAAGGAATATCAGAAGAAACAACCTTTGGAGACTGTCACTCATAACGTAAGGATGTTGTAGAGAATGTCATTCGTTATATCACATCTTCTCAGAGCTTTCACTCATGGGGCATATTCAGCTAACTTCCTGAAAGTCTCATTGGACTTCTCATTCTCAGCTAGAGGGACAGTGAGTAGAGGGTGTAAGCGACGGGTGTGGGCTCTGCAGCCAGAGTGCATGGGTCCTCATCCTGACTTTGCCACTTACTAAATCTGTGTCCTTGATGAAATCCCATAACTTCTCTGTGTCTCGGTTTCCATAGCTGTAAAATGGGGTTATTGATAGTCGACACTGTATAAGTAAGGTAGACCAGTGTCTGCCATGTAGTTAAGGGCTCAATAAATTGTTGACCATGCTGATGCTGATAATGGTTATTAATGCCACCATTATCATTGTGAGGGCTTTAGCAGAACAGCTCTGGTTTTATTTCTGTAGGGGTACGAACTGGAGAGCTCTTATTTTTCTAGACAGTGTCTCATTTCTAAGCCCTTTGCTGCTTATACTATTGAGAAAATTAAGTTTTTGATCTCACCGCTCTTTGTGACTATTTCATGCTAACTTCAGTCAGGGTCAGAATGAGTTCTCTTCATTGTCTGACTCTTTTTGGTTTAATCAGTGTTTCTTTTTGTTTTTTTTTAAATATCCAATCTTCTCCCATCAGTCCACCTTAGTTACAGTTAAGGTTACAGTTACAGGATGGATATTGGTTTAATCAGTATTATCTCTGGGTTGTAAAATATGTCAGTTTATGTTGAGCTGAGAATTTTTCATATCTATGAAATTCTTTTTTCATTCGTATCTGTGAATATTGTTTTTTATAAAGTCACATTATTTGAACAGATATATTGCTATAGCTTTTGAAGGATTGACTTTGATTTAAAATTTTTCTTTTGCCAATACTACATGCAGCTTACATAAACATTTTAAAAATTTAATTATAGCCTGGGTAAGGTAGTGAGTTTTTAAAATTTTCTTTCAATTAGGACTTTGTTGCAGTTAACAAATTCAGATATTGTGAAAGAGAAGAGGGAGGGGTGATCACAGTCTTGTTGACTTAGCTGAGAGAACAGAATTCCATTCTCTGTGGGCTTTCGAAGTGCAAGGCAGTCACCAAAGACAGAAAGCTGCTTATTGTTACGGTGCAAGTAAATGCTGCATCTGACACATGACATTTCTTAAAACTTGGAAGTCAAGACTTTTGTAGACTTCTCCCTAGCTTTGTTTGCAGGGCCTATTCAAAGAATAGACAACTGTGGACTTTCTTGATTTTTTTCCTGATAAGGCAAGTAAAAAAGAAAAAAATCAGTTAGGTGGAATTGGTACTTGTTTTAGACTTGTTGAAATTGTCCATGAAACAAAGTATCAGAAATTTATCAGTTAAAAGGTAATGGAGAAGGACCATGATAGCTTCACATGCTTTTTTCCCCAAGCATTTTTTTTTGACCACATTATGAAAAAAATTTTCTAAAAAAAGTGATAGCATTCCTAGAGGACTAATTTCATTACCTTTTTTCCACCAACAGTCTCCATAGAAGTATATTTAAGTGTTATGATGCTGTCAATTTTATGGTGGCAGATATAAATTTTTCAAAATGCAAATTTTATTTTTGGCAACAAAACCTGTTGTTTCCCTGAAGTGACAGACTTGTTTCATTTACTTTCAAGAAAATACCTGCCAAATCTCTAAGGCTCAAAAGTCACAGTTTCCCGATCAGTTGCTCTTTCAAGTAAAAATGATGTTCTGCTCAGGGGAAAAATGCTGGTTCAGCTCTAAATCCAGTCCTTTGAGAGAACTATGCATTTTAATGTGCAGCAGAAGTGTTTTATATGTACTTTCCATCTCATCGCACCAATTATTAAAAAGCTTGTACTTAGGATCAAGATTTAATAAAATTAATACTTTTACTGCATCATCAAAGATATTTTTAAGTGAAACTGGTTTTTTTTATTGAGATATCATTGACATATATAACATTATATTAGTTTCAGTTGTACAACGTATTGGTTCAGTATATGTATATATTGCAAAAACATCCTTCACCACATAGTTACAAAATTTTTTGTGTGTGATGAGAACTTTTAAGATTTACTTTTTAGCAATTTTTGAACATATGATGCAGTATTATTTACTATAGCCACCACACTGTTGTTAGGTTATATCCCCAGGACTTATTTATCTTATAACTGGAAGTTTGTACCTTTTGATCCCTGTCACCCATTTCAGCCACACCCCCACCTCATGCCTGTGGCAACTACCAGTTTGTTGTCTGAATTTGTGAGATTGGAGTTTTTTTTTTCTTATTTTTAATTTTTTTTTAGATCCCACATATAAGAAAGATCATACAATATTTGTCTTTCTCTGACCTATTTCACTTAGCATAACATACTCAAGGTCTATCCATGTTGTCACAAGTGGCACGGTTTCCTTCTTTTCGTAGCTGAATAATATTCCATTATATATATATATATATATATATATATATATATATGCCATATTTTCTTTTTTCCCCCAAGATTTTATTTATTTATTTGACAGAGAGAGGGAGGGAGAGAGAGAGAGAGAGCACAAGTAGGGAGAGTGCAGGCAGAGAGAGAAGCAAGCTCCCTGCTAAGGCTTGATCCCAGGAGCTGAAGGCAGACGTTTAACCACCTGAGCCACCCAGGTGTCCATATGCCATATTTATTTAATCTGTTCATCCATTAGGGGTCACTTAGGTTGCTTCCTTGTCTTGACTGTTGTATATAAGGCTGCAACAAATATGGGGGTGCAGTTTCTTTTCTGGTTACTATTTTCATTTCCTTTGGATATACACCCAGCAGTGGAATTGCTAGATCATATGATAGTTCTATTTTTAATTTTTTGAGTAATCTTCATACTTTTTTTCACAGTGGCTGCACCAATTTAACTTTCTGACCAACCGTACATGATGGTTTGCTTTTCTCCACATTTTTGCCAATACTTTTTATCTCTTGTCTTCTTGATACTAACAGGTGTAAGGTGATATCTCATTGTGGTTTTATTTTGCCTTTCCCTGTTGGTAAGTGATGTCGAGCACTTTTTTGTCTACCTATTGGTTATTTGTATGTCTTCTTTGGAAAAATGTTATTCACATCTTTTGCCCATTTGTTAATTGGATTGTTCGGGTTTTTTGTTTTGTTTTGTTTTTGTTTGTTTTGCTGTTTATTAGTATGAGTTCTTTGTCTACTTTGGATATTAACCTCTTAACAGATATATGATTTGCAAGTATTTTCTCCCATTCTGCAGGTTGCCTTTTCATTTTGTTGATGGTTTCCTTTTGTAGACCTTTTTTGTTTGAATGTAGACCCACATGTTTATTTTTGCTCCTGTTGCCTTTGCTTTTGGTCCAAAAAATCCAAAAAATCATTACCAAGCCTGATACCAAGAAGCTTACTGTCCTGTGTTTTGTTTTAGAAATTCATGGTTTTGGGTCTTACATTCAAGTCCTTAATCCAGTATGAGTTGATTTTCTGTATGGTTTAAGGATGGGGGTCTAGTTTCATTGTTTTGCATGTTGCTGTCCAGTCTTCCCAACATGATTTATTCAAGAGGCTGTCCTTTCCCCATTGTATTTTCTTGCTTTCTTTGTCATAAATTAGTTGAACATATATGATGGATTTATTTCAGGGTTCTCTGTTCTGTTCTTTTGATCTATGTGTCTGTTTTTATGCCACTATCATACTGTTTTGATTATTATAGCTTTATGATATAATTTGAAATTAGGAAACATGATGCCTCTAGCTTTGTTCTTCTTTCTCAAGCTTACTTGGCTACTTGGGGTCTTTTATGGCTCCATACAAGTTTTAGAATTGTTATTCTATTTCTTGGAAAAATACCATTGGAATTTTGAGAGGGATTGCACTGAATCCATAGGTTGATTTGGGCATTTTAACAATATTAATTCTTCTACTCTGTGAACACAGAGTATCTTTCTCTTTATTTGTGAGGACCAACTTTACAACTAAAACTTCCACCTAGTTGTGAATGAGCTCTTTTAGATAGAAGTAAACATAGTGATTGTTCTAGGTCATTATCAGGAAAAATTAAAAAAAAAAGAAACCTTCAGTGTGCTTCCTCTGTGAGTACCTGAAAACATAGCTCCGGGGAGGAAGTGTCTTCAGTTATAGGCTTAAAGAAGTTATGTATTGAATGTAATTTTACTTTGAAGAGCATATGCAGATTTATTTCCGTTTCTTATTGCTGTTGCACAAATCTAAAGAGACTTTAAGTAGATGCCATTTTCATACTTGATTTCTAAACCAAAACTAACAAAGAAGGGGAAAAACTATGGCATAGATGAGAGACTTATTAGTTGGGATAGAATTACATGGAGCATGAAGCAAAGGGAAGGGAGATGCTTAGAGTAGTATAGGTAAAATTAAAACAGGATGCATGTTACATTTGTGAATAAAAATTTTGTTAGTTGAAATAAAGTAATATTTGATATTTTTATGAAGTAATAAAGCATGTGGTTTGACTACAAGTATCTGAAGACTCAAATGCATTTTTTTTCCTCTTCGAGTGACTGTCACTCTTTTGCACTGTATTGATAAGCCCATACTACTGCCATTTCTGGTCATATCTCAGGCAGTACAATATAATGGGTAAGAGCTGGGCTTTGGCTTCCAACAGTCTGGGACAGAACCATGATTCCACCCTTTATTCAGCTGTGTTCTTGGGCAGTTTACTTATCTTCCAATATCTTGGTTTTCCTATTTATACTCATACTTTTTTTTATACTTATAAGTATTTAATATGATGCTTAGCACACAGTAAGAATAAATGTTACTAATTATTTCAGAGTCAGCGTTTAACACCTTATTTTCAGATTACTATTGTCACATCAGAAATACATTATTTTTCTTTTAGTGATGTGATTTTTAAGATTTTCTGCATTCTTGGATGTAATTTTAAAAAATCCTAGTATCAAAATAGTTTTCAGAGGAACTCCTCATTCATTTTATTATTGAAAATAACCGCTGAGCGAAGCTGGGTCAGAGGATCCACTTCTCAGGAATGCAGTTATACTGCATATCAAAGAATACCTTGAGAAAAAGAATTTCTTTGGGAAAAATCATAGCCATTGTATTTCAGAAGATTCATCCATCCAACAGATGTTTCTGGAGCACCATCCATATGCCAATACTGTTCTTGGTTTGGGGATACCAGGGAGAAGAGAATTTCTGTTCTCATTTTGTTTACCTTCAGGGGATGTAGGAAGCAGGTAGGGCTTAAAACACATGGTTTTTGTAGTGAAATTATGAAAACATTAATGTAAATTATGTTGTCTTCACAGTCAGATATAATTACCTGTGCTCAAGAAGTCGAAATGATGATAAAGCAGTTAGGAGCCCACCTGGAACAATTAAAAATGGTTGTAAAATCAAAGACAGCTGTACCAACATCACAAGTCTTTGTAAGTATTTGCCATCAACTTTGACCTTGCTAAAGGGTGAATATACTTTTGAGTCCTATACAATTGAGTCAGAAGTAATTATAATTAGATTTAATTACTAAAAATAATTTGTTTTATACAAGCTGATCCTGTTCTTTATGGTTATTTTGTAGTAGTAGTGTAAGTCAGATGAGGGAATATATATTATAGTAGCCATAATGTCACTAAAGGCTGTGGCAACAGAATGAATCCATAATGCAGCATTGAAAACCTGTTCGCAGTGGCTGGTTAAAAATTGCCTTCAGCAAAGAGGTGTGGTGTAACTTGTGACCCTTATGAAGAGACAGAGGATAATCACTGTGTTTCCAGGACTGTACATATACTGACTTTCTGATTATCTGTACCGTCTTATGGCAAATCTGGTAGCCCTAAGGATGTATAAGATACATGTATGGTATTTCATAGAGCATTTTGAGGCTCTGATAATTTTCTGTAACCATTCCTAATAATACGTTTTAAAAACCAAGAAACAAAAGGCTAAGTTGTTTCACTTATTAGTAGGGCGTTTTTAATTTCTTTATGTTTGTTCTGTAAGTCAGTGACCTTTAATAGGAATAAAACACTTTATCTTGCTGACCTAAAATCTTTAACTTGCAGCTCACAAGATCTGTCCTAAGATGCATCTCTAGATTTTCCAGGTTCTTCTGAATCATGATTGAGCCAGAGAAATCTAAGAGTAATGAGTCATATTTAGCTTTTTTTTTTTAAAGAAACTATTTCCCATTGACCTTTTGAGGTCAAGCATCCATAAATATTTGGCTTTTTTGGGTAAATTAACTTTATGACAATCACTCCAAGATAAAAATGCTTTGAAATAAAATACAAGTTTTTTTTTCTCATAACTTATGAGTCCAGTTGCTATGTAGATTTTAGTGTTTAACCTCAGGAGACTTTGACTTTTCTTCAGGAAAAATTAATTTCTTTACAAACACTAATTTGTTATGAGTACAGTGATTTATAATTTTATGAGACAGTTACATTTTGAACATTGCTTTCTCTTCCTCAGCCCATCTTCATTGCACTTTCCAACCTGTGGACTAGCTTCCAGGATGAAACTGTTTTGATTAGTGTCCTCAGTAATTTAACAACTCACCTTGAACCATTCCTGGGTACTCATGAACTACTCTTTCCTGAGAAAGTCATGCAGAATCTTCTTGATGGGCTGACTGTGAAAACTGATGTGTGTAGAGTGAAAGAACACCTGGGTAATAGAAATCACCCTTGACTTCCTCTTCCTTTTCAAATTGCCTCTAGAATAAAGTCACTCTTTTGTTTGAAAATTTTCCTGCTTGGGGCACTTGGCAGCCTCAGTCCTAAGAGCATGGAATCCTGAATCTCGGGTCGTTGAGTTCGAGCCTCATGTTGAGTGTAGAGTTTACTCAAAAAAAATAAATAAATAAAGTAAGATTATCATGCTCTATCTTCCTGATAAGATTTTAAGCATCTTTCTTGATTAAAAGAATACTAATGTTTGAAAATAGAAAATGTGGAAGACAGAAAATATATAAACTGAATACCTTACTGTCCCACAATAAGCATTCTTAATGTTATCGTCAATGTTTAGTTGACAGTGATGTTCCTTGCCTATGTGTTTCTATTATAGTCTTAATGATTTTATTACTGATTGATTCATAGTAGGAAAGGATATTAATCCTTGCCATATTTGTTGCAAGTAAAGCTCTGTTTCTTTGGAATGCTATTTGCCATATATCTTCCTCAGAGTCAGCTGAAACTTATAAATCAATGAATTTTATCCCTGTAAATTTGAGCTTATTTTAGACTCTTTAAGAGATGTACTGATTTTTATGGAAGTCTGTCTCTATCGACAAAGTGCTTTTTACTTTTCTGGTGTCTTCTGTCTTAGTTACAGACAGTTTGAAGTTCATGAGAAATGCCAAAATAGTCTGGGAGTTGTTGCCTAAAAATATTTTCCAGAAAATGAAATTAGATAATTTACTCTCTGAATTTCCTTTTCAAATTTAAATTTTGTAAAAGTGGAAAATAAAAATGAAGTAGTTATTTCCACTCCTAAACTATTAGAATAAAAAAAAACCCTGAAAACTAAATTAGAGAGACTCAAAGGCATCCTTCCAGTTCAAGTTTTTCCTACTCCTTTTATTTTATTAAAATAGCATATCTACACAGATACTACATGAAATTGAAAAGTTAAAGTCACTTCAACAGTAGATATTAAACTCAACCATGTTGGCAAAACAATTTACTTCTTAGAGGTAACATGTCGTTTCCCCCATATGCCACAACTTTATATTCAATAGGACACTGTCACATTACCGATTCCAGTGAATTGAGAGACCTAATATTCTTCTAAAAGAATTTAATCAACACTTGCCACGTCTCATCACTGTTTTGAGGCTTTCAGGTATATCAGGAAAAGAGAAGAAAGGTTTATTTTCCCCCAGCTTTTGCATTTACTTCTAGTTGTGGCCACAAGGGCATCTGCCCAGAAGCGTAGTCGGGTGGCAGAAGCTAAGACCCTTGGGGATCAATGTTTTATAAATATGTGTTTTTGTTTGGAGAAAAAAATTTAGACAGTGTGTTTATCACACATAAATAAGTAAGCTAACCACCATTAGGAAGAATTTTGTCAAGTGTAAAGAACAAAAATTGTACACCTTGTTATGAAAAGTAAGTTACTGAGAGATATTTCCTTGAGTCTTTCTGCTCAGAACATTCTCTGTTGTTTCAAGAAGCAATAGTCCTAGTATATGAGCATCACACTGGAAGCGTTTGGCCACCTCGTGTATTACAAAGAGCTCTACTGTCTTGAACTAAGTTGATCTCTCCTTAGTTTATTCACATAGCAGCCAGTCTTTCTGCTCATTTCCTTGGGTTGTTTACTCTTCTCTTTGATTAAAGTTGTTCTTGTCCTCCTCTTTCATTTTAGAAGATAGAGTACATCTGGTGGATTTCAGAAAACAAGAATGGCTTTTCCCAGAAACAACAGCAAATTTTGATAAGTTGTTAATTCAGTATCGGGGATTTTGTGCTTATACATTTGCTGCAACAGATGGTCTTCTCCTTCCAGGTATATTGTTGGGAATAACGTTACTTTCACCTCCCCATTTTTTCTTTGAATAAAGTCCTATTGTTGTCACTTTTTTTTTTAACTTATTCACTTCTTAAAATTTTATGGGATCTGATGATGAACTAGGAAAGGAGCCACAAAGATAATCCAAACCATCTTCCTCTTTGAAGTACTCACAGAATAATCTGGTAGACTGACATAACCAAGAAATTAGGCTACAAATGATAAGTGATGGAATGTGTATATAATGAAATATGGACATCACAGTATCATAAAAAGACAGATGACTCATAGGCCCAATAAAGGATTCCAGAAATTCACATGGCACTACTAAAATATATCATATTCCAGAGTAATTACTTGAACAACACTAATTTGGCTGGTTATGTTTATTAAACAATATGCTGTTGCTTTATAGTTACAGTTCATTAACATAAATCAGGATTTATGGATAAGTCAGATCTAAGGAAATGGCCAGTATTTGATCAAGTGAAATCTCTCTGTGATGTATATGTTACAAGAGCTTCCCCAAAACAAAGAGTAAGCCAGAAATTGTTATCCAAAAAGTGCTCTGTGAATTGGAAATAAAAAGTCAGCTAGGGCTAGAATGAAAAGAGTTTGACAAAATTATTTATGTATTTATGTTTGTATTTATTTGAGAGAGAGAGGGAGGGCACAAACAGGGTGAGGGGCAGAGGGAGAAGCAAGATCCCTGCTGAGCAGGGAGCCTGATGCGGGGCTTGCTTGGTCCCAGGATCCTGGGATCATGACCTGAGCCAAAGACAGATGCTTAACTGACTGAGACACCCAGGGGTCCCTGACAAAATTATTTCTAATTTCTCTTAGACCATTAATCTCTTCTTTTTCTCTATTCTTTGTTATTTCTTTTGTTGTATTTCATAGTTTGGTATTGCTTTTTTATTAGAAAGAATTATTGGAATTGTGTGTATATACACAACAGAGAATACACATACTGACTTACTTTTTATGGTATTAGATTTTTCATGATGGAAATAACAGAAGGTTTACCATAGGGAGCTGAGAGAATAGTATTGGAGGCCCCATAAGGATCACTGATACTGGGGTGGAAACAGTCAAGAGCCATGAAGAAGTAAAACATGACAGAATGTAGATGGTTTCTTTCCTTCCTTTCCTTTCCTTTTCTTATCTTCCCTTCCCTTCCCTTCCCTTCCCTTCCCTTCCCTTTTGCTTCCCTTTCCCTTCCCTTTCCCTTCCCTTCCTTTCTTCCCTTCCCTTCCCTTCCCCCTTCCTTTCCTTTCCCCTTCCTTTCCTTTCCCCTTCCTTTCCTTTCCCCTTCCTTTCCTTTCCTTTCCTTTCCCCTTCCTTCCTTCTGTCCACCCATCCATCCATCCATCCATCCATCCATCCATCCATCCATGCATCCATCCCAAATAAGAAGGGAAGGGAGTCATGAGAGACACAGACACACAGAAACATGGCTGTGGGGCCATGACAGTCAGCAAGTCAGCATGGTGTAGTTGGGAAAGCTATGGGCTAAGATTCAGGAGAGCCTGGTTTCTAGTCTAGGTCTGTTTGAAGCCTTCCAGCTTCCACTAACTAAGATTCTAATAAAAAGAGAGAAATAGGAAAGCAGAAGGGCTTGTGGGACTCTGAGTTTCAGAATCCTCTCTGAATAAGCTAGTCCTGATTACTTTGTTTACTACATTATTTCTATTTACTACATTATTCTCTGGGCAGCAGCAACCTGCACGACCTCAGAGGAATTCTGTAGGACTTCCCTCCTTCTGTTCAGTACTGCAGACCACATGGCTTAAATCCCAAGGTGACACTGTGGCTTGTCATTTAGGGTCCTTTTCACATCATGTCACTGACTCCATTGCCAACCAATCTCCCTTGCTCAGTATTCCAGGCCCACTGACCTTCTGGCTATTCTTGAACATTCCAAACACATTTTCACCTCAGAACCTTTGCCTTGCTCTTCCCTCTACTTGGAAAAAACTCTGTCCCCATACAGCTACATACCTTGCTCCTTCATTTTATTCAGCCTTCCTAGATCACCCACTTTAAAATATCAACCTCACCCTCTTCCTTTTACTATGTGTTTAGCTGGCTTGATGTTTAATTTTTTTTTTCTGCAGTACTCTGGTCTATGATATATTTGTTGATTTACTGAGAGCAGGAAACTTGTTTTCTTTTATATCCTTAGTGCCAGCAATAGGGCCAGTAAATTTTGTTGAATATGAGAAAAAATAAGTAAGTAAGACAGTATTACTGTTTCTCACGAACTGTGTGGATATTTAGTAATCCATATTTTATGTAGTCTCTGTTCACAGTGGGAAATACTTTCTAACATAGAAACTTGTATTGGGGGCGCCTGGTTGGCTCAGTTGGTAGAGCATGTGACTCTTGATCTTGGGGTTGTGAGTTCAAGCCCCACGCTGGATGTAGAGATTACTTAAAAATAAAAAACCTTAAATAAGAAAAGAAGAAGAAGAAACCTGTATTTTAGAAAAGATGTCCCATCTTTGTAGTTCTTACAGAATTATTTTTAAAGCAATGCTTGTGGTAGTTAAAGGAGATTTGAAAAAAACTATCAGATGTCTAAGTGGTTCTCATAAAAGATTTTCAAACACCTTATATTTGGGTGGTAAATTTTTATATAAACCTTAGTTTAAGATGAACTTAATTGAATTTCACATAAAATATCATTTACTAGAATGTATCATTTAAAATTACAAATTGTGGGGCGCCTGGGTGACTCAGGGGTTAAAGTCTCTGCCTTCAGCTCAAGTCATGATCTCAGGGTCCTGGGATCGAGCCCCCCCACCCCCCAATCAGGCTCCCTGCTCGGTGGGGAGCCTGCTTCCTCCTCTCTCTCTGCCTGCCTCTCTGCCTACTTGTGATCTCTCTCTGTGTGTGTCAAATAAATAAGTAAAATCTTAAAAAAAAAAAAAAAAAGACACCTGGATGCTCAGTTGGTTAAGCAGCTGCCTTCGGCTCAGGTCATGATCCCAGGGTCCTGGGATTGAGTCCCGAATCGGGCTCCTTGCTCAGCAGGGAGCCTGCTTCTCCCAGTGCCTCTGCCTGCCACTCCCCCTGCTTGTGCTCTCTCTCTCTCTCTCTCTTTCTGACAAATAAATAAATAAAAATCTTTAAAAAAAATAAAATGAAATTACAAATTGTACCATTTTAGCAAAATGAAAAACATAAGTCGTATATTAAATATGCAGTATAAAAGGGATGGTTTTTCAGATGTATTACAAATATAGAATCACTTAATATTTTATGCCTAATTCATTTCCTTTTATTAATTTTCAGGAAATCCAGCAATTGGGATTTTGAAATATAAAGAAAAGTATTACACTTTCAATACCAGAGATGCTGCATACTTATTTGCTGAAAATCCTGAAAATTATATTGGTTTAATTAGAGAAAAGGCCAAAAAAAATGCAGAATTAATTCAGCTCCTGGAACTTCATCAACAGTTTGAAACCCTCTTTCCATATCCTCAGGTAAGCATAGTCGGTATTTTAAGAATTTATGACTTTTTTTCTTAAAGATTTTATTTATTTATTTGACAGAGAGAGATCAGATCACAAGTAGGCAGAGAGGCAGGCAGAGAGAGAGGAGGAAGCAGACTCCCTGCTGAGCAGAGAGCCCGATGTGGGGCTCGATTCCAGGACCCTGAGATCATGACCTGAGCCGAAGGCAGAGGCTTAACCCACTGAGCCACCCAAGAATTTACGACTTTTATAAGTATAGTTAATAAAAAATCTAGACTGTGTTGTAGAATGGTTCCTAAGTCCAGGCAGAGACAGTATCCGAAGAGGGCCTCTAATGCTCTCAGAAATAGAGATTCATCCCGGAAGAGGGACACTCATGAAATCTGTAGAGAATAATGAAAACAAGTAAAGAAGTCAAATTGATGAGTTACACTGGAAAACTCTGAAAGAGAAATACTGCATTTAGATAAATAACTGAAACTATAGTATTTCCTTATCTAAAATTAAAGGAGCTTAGCACAGATAACACAGGTAATAACTTAGAGCTATAAGATAACAGGTCTGTGTGTCTGTCTCCGCACTCTGCATTCTGTACCATACTGCTTTTGTTACTCTTGCTTTCTAGTATATTTTATCACCTGATACGGTAAGCTCTTTCCTTTCCCTTTTACTTTTTCTTTTTCTTTTTTTTTTTTTTAAGAATAAAATGTGGCCTCTGGGAGGCTGTTTATTAGGAAGAGAAGGTTCTGCTTCAGGCTCCATGCCAACTCAGCAGGGCAACCCAACTCAGGATCCCCATTCTTTTGTCTTCTTTTTTCTGCTTCCTTAGTGAGGTGGACCAGGTGGGGGCCCACCAGGCCCTGGGGGGTGGCCATGCCCTGGGCCATGGCCAGGGGGGTGCCCACAGGATCCTGGGGGGTGGCCCCCTCCAGGACAGTGCCCTGGGCCATGTCCACCACCATGGCAGTGCCCCTTTGGGCCTGGGTCCATCTTTATCGGCCAAGAGCAGGGAGTGACAAAAGGAACACCTGAGAGCACGGAGCCAGGAGCCACAGAAGTCTCCCCTTTTACTTTTTCAAGATTGGCTTAGATAGTCAGGCATAGATCTTTATATATCCATGTAATTTTCTTAATAAATTTGCCGAGTTTCCCCTCAAATCTTCCTGAGATTTTAACTGGAATTGCATTAAAATAATCAAATGAAATGATCAAATAAGTTCTCATGTTTATTTTATTGGGTTGTCCCACCCATAAGAAGTACCCTTTACTTAGTTGTTTTTTAATAGTGAGTAGTTTCATTAATTGTGTCTTAATAAAACATAATGGTTTTAGTTATATTTTTTACTCTGCCTACTTCTAAAACTGTATGTGATCCCAGCACTGACTGGTAATGATAATAATAATATATGGTTTTCAATATGATGACACTCAGTGTGATGACACCTCCATTGAATTAACAGTTCTACGGAATGGGTTTATTTCTAGGCTCTCGATCGCGTTCCACTGGCCTAGGCTCTTCCAGTTCTATATTTTTTATTCTTTTGCGGTGTCTTTTCACAAATGAAAGGTATTTTATTAATCTTTTTTCTCTCATGTCTTCTACTTTTGTGTCTTGTTTAAGAAATCCTCAATTATCTTAGATCATAAAAATATTCCCCTACATTGTTTTGCAATAAATACAAATTTACCTTTCACACCCAAGTCTTTAATTGACTTGGATTTGGTTTTTGTGTCGAGGAGGAGGTGAAGGTCTAATTTTGATTTTTTTTCCATTTGAGTAGTGAGGTGTCCCAGACCATTTGTTCAGTACTCTGTCCTCATCTACAGTGTCTTATATGCACAGGCTTAATTTTTAGGCTCTCTATTTAATTTTCCAGTTCTAAAAAAATTCCTTCCTATATCTTATTAGAGCCTTATTATAAGTTTTGATACCTGTAGACTAAGTTCTCCCACCTTTTCCTCTTTAAAGAATCTTGGCTATACTTGACTCTTGACTTTCCATTATAAATTTGAGAATTACATTGTCAAGTTCCATAAAAGCCTCGAAGGAATAATGAATTTGCGTGTCTATAGACAAGAATTATTTGGCCTTGCTATCACTTATATATAACTTACAGAGTTGTAAGAGTCCTCAAAGACAGTGAAAGGCTAGAATCAGATCATCAGAAAGGTGTGCTATAAGTAGACAATGGATTGTTTTCCATTACAGAACAATTTCTCCCCCATTTATTTGGTCTTGTTTTTCCCTTTCTGTATATTTAATTCCCAGCTCTTCTTCAGTGACTTTCATATTTCAAAGCTGTAGTCCTTATAATTATTTACTAGCCATTTACATGAATTGTTTAATATTACTAATCATCTTGCAGCATGTTTTTATCTATCCAATTATAGCATCATTTTTTTAAAAGATTTTATTTATTTATTTGACAGAGAGAGACATTACAAGTAGGGAGAGAGGCAGGCAGAGAGACAGGAGGAAGAAGGCTCCCCACCAAGCAGGGAGCCCGATGCGGGGCGGGCTTCGATCCCAGGACCCTGAGATCATGACCTGAGCCGAAGGCAGAGGCTTTAACCCACTGAGCCACCCAGGTGCCCTAACATCATTTTGAAGGCAAAAATGATATGTTAAATGGTAGGGTAATCAATGATTACCTGTTGCTTGATTTGGAGTAAGAATTTTTTTAAAAGATCTTATTTCTTTATTTGAGGGAGTGAGAGAAAGAGTGTGAGCAGGGGTGGAGGCACGGAGAGGCAGATGGGGAAGGAGAGGCAGACTTCCTGATGAGCAGGGAGCTGGATGAGGTGTTTGATCCCAGGACCTTGAGATCATGACCCGAACTGAAGGCAGATGCTTAACAAACTGAGCCACCCAGGTGCCCCTTGGAGTAAGAGGTTAATCTTGAATGGATACAGGAGGTGTGGCATCTCTCTCTCTCTCTCTCTCTCTCTCTCTCTCTCTCTCTCTATATATATATATATATATATATATATATATATATATATCTGTATATATGTAGATATATATATATCTACATATATACAGAGATATATATATATATATATATAGAGAGAGAGAGAGAGAGAGATATTGCTCAGCCATAAAAAAGAATAAAATCTTGCCATTTGCAGCAACATGGTTGAATCAAGAGGATATTATGCTAAGTGAAATAAGTCAGTCAGAGAAAGACAAATACCGTATGATTCCATTCATTTGTGGAGTTTAAGAGATAAAAAGCAAGACTACACTTACCGTGAGGAGCACTGAGTCATGTTTAGAATTGTTGAGTCACTGTATTGTACACTGTATTGTATATTGAAACTAATATAACACCGTTATCCTAGAAGAAAAAAAAGAGAAGCTAATCTTCTCTCCTTTATCTTCCCTATGATCTGAGTTCTTTGGACATCTACCACCCCCTCTCAGCAATTTCATGTACAGCATAATCATATCTTGGTTAGCCTTGAGTTAATATTTAATATTTTAATAGTGAGGTTGTGACAGACACAGCAGAAAATCAAAATATCCAGCTAAAACAAAACCACCTTGGATAATATGCTGTGTATGCATCGTTTGGGTTTAAGATATATCCTAGGGGCTCCTGCCTGGCTTAGTCAGTAGAGGATGGGATTCTCTTCTCAAGGTCATGAGTTTGAGGCCCACATTGGGTGTAGAGATTATAAATAAATAAACTTTAAAAATCCCATCACCGATCATTATAAAAAGATACATCCTGAAGATGTTTTGCTACTTTAAACAAATGTGATTCATATTTAATATTTAATGGCTATTTTAAACTTCTGTCAGTTTTCAACAAACTATTGACTTATGCTACCAATTGTGAAAGGGGCATTTGACTTGGGAATGAGTGATGTTAGGTTTTCCCCTTCCAAAGTATACCTCTCATATTAAGTTCACAAAGTCAGGTACAAAGAAAGCCATAATGCCCAGGAAAGTTATCTCATTTAGTGCACTACCACAAGCTTATTTTCTCTGCTGTCTTTATGAGTATATTCCGTGTTCAAAAATTCTTGTTTTTCTAATCTTTTTGTCAGTTTAGCTAAATATTTTTAGTTATCCCTAAATAATGCTTTTTTAAAATTAAGTACCAATTACAAAACTTCATTTCTTTAGATGAAGGATGTTGACAAACATATAAAACCAATTACAAAGTCTGAAAGTAGCACCCAGACGGATACGCACATATTGCCACCAACAATTGTGAGATCATATGAGTGGAATGAATGGGAATTAAGAAGAAAAGCTATAAAATTGGTTTGTAACAATATCTTCTAAAATTATTTATAGGTTGGGGATTTTTTTTCTTTAACTAAGACATGAAAGAGATGATTTATTGTATATATGTTACATTTAACCACATATGAAAACCGTCCTGCAAGTCACAGGTCCAGGGCATAGGACCAAAAGGGACAGTTTTGGTGTGAGCCAGGTGGGTCTCTGAAAGGTGGTCGCTATGATCAGATGGCAATGGATGTTCTAGATTCATTGAATCAAGTTCTAGAAAGTTGTCATGCAGTCCAACGATTTGACTCAGCATCCCTGGTCTCTGGCTTTCCTTATGTCTACTCCTGTGGCCCCCGTGGGTGTACAAGCTAGCTATTTACTTGGACCTCTGGCCTTTTTCTCACTTCAACCTCTACATTGCTGCTTCTTCCACCTGGTTTGCTTGGTGCAGGGGTTTTCAAGTAGATGGAGCTAAGGCCGAGAGCTAGAGGTTGGGGAACTTGAATGTATCATTACTCATAGAGTTACTAATTTAAATTATTTATATAAACTAATGAGTTGTATACAGAGTTCTTTGCATATTAATTTGCCCGCTTTACCCTGTAAGATTGTCTTCTAATTTTAAGCTTATACAGAAGGATGAAACTATTCTCAAATTATACCATCCAGTAACTACAACAATGATAGTTGCTCACTCTCTCTTTCTATACCCAGTTATTGTTTTAATCTATGAGGGCCTAATATTTAAAGCACTCTCAGCTTCCTCTGATTATGGAAAGTATACCCTTGTTGTTTTTGGATCTTTTTTTTTCTTTCTTTTTTTTTTTTTTGAGGAGCAGAATATTACCTCTGTTATATCCCCGATAGTGTCCCCTCTTGTTGTCAACATCTTCTCTACAGTCACTGAGCTCTCTTATCATCCTGATTCTCAATCAGTTTAATCATAAGAGGTGCCTACCCTCAAAGCATGGCTTTGAAACTCTCATCTGTGTCTGACTCAGTGGAATTCCACTCACTCTTTTTACAGTACCTTGTCATTTTAAACAACAAGTATTTAGAGTATGAATGAAATAAACTCTTTTGTATCTATAGCCTTTTCTTAGTATATTTTGTCCATCTCTTCAATTGAAATCAGGTGTAGAAATAAACAAAGGCTTACCCAAATGGGAACAGAGGCTATTTATTCAAAGTTTGTTATAGCAAGGGAGTCAAGCGCCATTACCTACAGTTGGCAGAAACTCCAAAGCAGGCAGGAGAAGTGGGAGACTTGATAGTGAAAAAAAGGTGAAGATTTAAGGAGTTCTCTGATTGGAGATTGTTGACATGGGGAAATTGGAGGTGGGCTAACTCAAATTGGGGGATCTTGTATGTGTTTGGTGGCTATCATTGGCTTTCTCTGGTTGCTCCTTAGTTTAAAAGTGGGGGCAGCAAAAAAATAAGGAATTTGGCCAAGTCCTGCCTGTTCTGTGCTAATAGTTATGGCTACAGAAGTTGTGGGGTAGAGTTCTATTGTCCTATAAGGTCTAGCCTTTGTCCGTTTGTATACTCAGTGTTTCATAGGATTTTCACCAACCTTGCCATTTTTCTTGCCACCTTCTGGTGGCAGCTTTTCAATCCCTTGATTTCCTGGCATGAGGAAGGATTAGCTTCCTGGCATATCTTCAGATCTTTTTGTTCCATTAATATTGCTATCAGTTACTCTTCTGTAGTTCATGAAGCTCCATCCCCATGTTCTTTTCTGTTATCCACTAAACTCACTTGAGCCCATCAGATATATACAAGGTAACATAGATATCCCTACTTTGTTCTTCAGAAGCTAATCATCTAGCAAGTGACATTGATACACTAAAAATATTTCAGTATCTCTTGGTAAGTGGTATAACAGAAGTGAAATAGAAGTTGACTTCAGTGACATTTGAACTTGGTCTGAGGTAGGAATAGGCAAAGGAGAAGAGGGGAGTGATGCCTGGTTCGGATACAAGAGGTAGAGGTGCCAACATAGGCCTGGACTGGAAATGCTAAGAGGGTGGGGTTTTCAGTGGGGCTGCACTGCGTACTGACTGAGCCCTCTCTTCTCATTCCTCAGCCTCCACTTCATTCTGATTCCCACTGGAGCCTTAGTAATTACCCGCTAGAATTGCAGCACGTTCAGTGCCAGCTCCCTATATATTACCAGTACAACTGGCTGATAGGACAGAACTGAGTGTTTTGCTTAAAGCTGTAGGAGGAACCACCACCTCAGCAGAGCCTTGGCAGTGTCTTGAGGGGGAAGAGCAAGGTCATAATTTATTGAGAATGCAAAGTATGGTGGGAGGCAGGTCTTTCAGTGCCAAGGGTAGGTCAGGGGATGGGATGAAGGCTTGGATTGAATTGGGTAAAGGTCATGAAAAAGGAGCCCAGCACTGATGGGAATAGAGGGTAAAGATTTACAGGGCAGGGGTGCAAAGAATGCCAAGGCTTAATCTCTGTGTGGTTGCTTAGTACTGAAGGTGCATCTTTTGGGATGTTATGTAGTGAACAGTCAAGTTATTTGCTTTGGCAGGGGTCTCTTGGAATGGTAAAGCGCTGCTAATGGGGACAATGGAATAGCGAAGCCATATTAACGTAGACAATAAACTCAGTGCGGGGGAAATAGTTGCAGTTCTAACTCACCCACAGTGTCTCAAAATCTGGACTGTTTCCTCTAATTCCAGGTCTCTGCTTTTTAACTCAGAGGCTCTAAATGCTTCTGAGTATTTTCCTTCGACTTCCTCATTTCTTTAGTAAATCCTAGTCTCCTTTTTATAAACTCTTTTCTTTTCCAGCCTGAGTAATCTGTTTAATTTCATGTTTACTAGTAATCCATGAAAAGGGCAAGCAAGATGTAGAATACTGTAAAATATAACCTGGGGACAGTAGAACTTTCTATATTAAAAGTCTTGGGTGAAATCCATTTAAAAAAAACCAAAGGAAATCTTAAATTTTTGTCTTTTAAAATAGTAAACCAAGTATGGTACGAAATTCCAAGTGGTATGAATTTCAAAGTATAATAGTGAAGGAATTAGAAGATTATACTAATAAATAATTGAGCTCACCGTTAAGTTTGAATCTGTATGTTCTTTCTTTGGGTCCGTTTTCAACCTTTCATGTATTTTTCTACATCTTGGCAAAGGATATTTATAATGTTCTAGGTTTTCTAACGTTTCAATGTTTTGTGGGAAAATGCTGTGTTGTAGGGCTAATTTCTTTGTGGATTGAGAAAAAAGATTAGGCTGATATTATTTGTTCTTTAGAGATGGGCTAATTCCTGTGTATTCTCTTTCTTTTTAGGCCAATTTGCGTCAGAAAGCTACTCACTCAGTACAAACTGATCTCAGTCACATGAGAAGAGAAAATTGTTCACAGGTGTACCCACCCAAGGATGCTGGCACGCAGTCTAAGAGAGAAGGCAGCAGCCGAGTCCCCAGGCCCCAGATTTATATAGCTGGTCTCCGTGGGGGACAGGGTAAAGTCACCTCTGGGGTCAAGGTGAACTTAACTCGAGCTGTTGATGAGACATAATTAGTGACTAAATTTTTAAAGTAGATCTCACCAAGGTATGAGCAGTGGCAAATATTGACAAGTATCTTTGTGTCCCTGAAAATTAGTTAATTTTGTGGGTCTGACACATTCATCGCCTGTTTGAATGTTTTCTGGATTCTCATGTATATTCACTATCAACCTGCTACAAAAAGCTAAAAGTGTTCTCAGTAACACATTTTGCATCCCATTAAAATTGAAAAGTAAAACTCTGTTCACTCAGCTTTTATTTGTCAGAAAAAGTTTGGCGGCATTAAAGGCTGAAATTATCATGCTCTTTAGATATTAATATATTTGTAAGATTAGGACTGAGATAGAAGCTTATTTATTTCTAAAATCCTATTTAATGTTAAACATTAAAATTTTAAAGGCTAGTTAATATTTTCAGCCTCATTGAATGTTATAGATTAAATCGATGTATAATAAGACCTCGCTAATTTGGAATAATTAGAACAGAGGCCCACATGAATTTTAAAAATCTGGAAATTTTACATAAAATCTGGATTTCTGGCCCCTTGGGAAAAAAGTCAGAATCCTTGGTAAAGGGCGCCTGGGTGGCTCAGTGGGTTAAAGCCTCTGCTTTCGGCCCAGGTCATGATCTCAGGGTCCTGGGATCGAGGCCCGCATCGGGCTCCCTGCTTGGCAGGGAGCCTGCTTCCCCCTCTCTCTCTCTCTCTGCCTGCCTCTCTGCCTCCTTGTGATCTCTCTCCCGCTGTGAAATAAATAAATAAAATCTTTAAAAAAAAAAAAAGAAAGAAAAAAAAAAGAATCCTTGGTAAAATTCCTGTGAGTAAGAGCTGTGCTCTCTCATAGGCCAGGCACTTCCAGTCCCTGTTCTGCTGCCTTGCTTTATCTGTCTGACCCCGCTGGCAGTTGTCTTTAGGGCCCATGTGAATTACTGATAGCTGAATTTTATTTTATTTTATTTTTTTATTTTTAGAAGATTTTATTTATTTATTTGACAGAGATCACAAGTAGGAGAAGAGGCAGTCAGAGAGAGAGGAGGAACCAGGCTCCCTGCTGAGCAGAGAGCCCAATGTGGGGCCTCTATCCCAGGACCCTGAGATCATGACCTGAGCTGAAGGCAGAGGCTTTAATCCACTGAGCCACCCAGGCGCCCTGATAGCTGAATTTTAGAGCCATAGTTTTAGTACTGTCTTACATACTTCTAATACCAACTCTTGGATAATAAAGACTCCCAGGTGGAGGGACTGTTAAACACGCTTTAATGACAAGGTGATCATTTATACTTAGTGTATTTTTTCTAGCCTTGGTGACTTTTATTAAAGGTGCTTATATAATTGGTTTTCTATGTAGGTTAAATGTTATTTATAATATGAGTATGTTTCAAAATCCATTTTCTACATATATCATAAAGGTAAACTTCAAACAGACCTACTTCTCAGCGTTCACGATTTTCAAATCTGTAGTTTAAAAATGATGTTAAAGATAGGCTGGCTGGCTGTTGAGGCAAGGCCTGGGATGGGCGGCAGGGGGCGAGGGGCAGGGATCTGGCCTTGAAGGAGATGGGATGGTGAGAGCCAACACTGAACTTTACAACATCAGGTTTTTTATTTTATCTGTTCTGTCCACCCTCATTCGATTCTGCAAGATTCCTAAACACAGGAAAGATTGGCTGGTAAGTCATAATTCAGGGTTATCAAGTTAAAGGTAAAACAAATTTCCAAATAATAAAATTACCAAACCCAGTTTGAAAAGCTCAATTTAGTATCAGAAGGTTGCCTGGTAAGTACAACAGAACCAGAATAGAGGGAGCTAGACCAAATGGTCCTCTGCTAGAATCTTGACCATCCATCCAAGCTCTAGTGCTAAGGATCCCACCACATGCTGGAACCCTCATCAGATGGTCACGCCTGTTTCAGCAGGTTGCAGGCCAAACTCATTTTCTTGGACAGACTTGTTTCTCCTCTGTATTTCTCTCTGTGTTCAAAGGCTTCACCATCTACTCAGTAGCAGACATTAAAAACTTCTTGACTGCCTTTCTCTCACAGCCCCTACATTTACTAAGTCATCAAGCTCTGTTGATTTGGTTTGAATTGTCTGTGTCTTTCTGTTTTCACCACCACTGCTATTGTTTAGGACTTAGTTCTATTACCTGATTCATTGGCATGTCTCTAACATATACATCTGATCATTGTCACCTTGTTCCCTTCCCCCAACTTTTGCTTCCCTCACTTAAACACCTATCAAGACTCATTTCTAGGGCGCCTGGGTGGCTCAGTGGGTTAAAGCCTCTGCCTTCGGTGCAGGTCATGATCTCAGGGTCCTGGGATCGAGCCCCGCATCGGGCTCTCTGCTCAGCAGGGAGCCTGCTTCCTCCTCTCTCTCTGCCTGCCTCTCTGCCTACTTGTGATCTCTCTCTCTCTGTCAAATAAATAACATCTTTAAAAAAAAAGACTCATTTCTATTACATAGGTGATAATGGAAAAACTCCGTTACATATTATGTAAGACTTTAAAAAATATATCCACTTATCTTCCAGTTTCATTTTCTGCACCTCTCTTGGTATCTCCGTACACTATACATATTAGGGAAGTTGAACCAAACTCTTCAAATATGTCATTGTCTTTAATACCACCATCCTCTGCTCTTGCTTTTCACTGTCACCTGGAATGTACTCCATAGGCACCCTTACGAGATTATGTTTGTCCTCAAACAGCCTGATCGGATTTTACCTTTACAGTGGAGGTTTTCCCAGTTACCTTTGGGAGGATTAAATTGCTTCTTCCCTTGGATTTTCACTAGATTTTATTTATACCCTTAGTATAGTACTTAAAGTCAATAGGTATGCATGTAGTCATCTGTATTCTCTCTGTTAGACTGTGAATTTCTTGAGATTGGGACTGTGTTCTAGCCATTTTTATACCCCTGGCATTTGTCTAGTATGTTGATGGATGAATGAAGGAAGAAAAAGGGAATAAATGAAAGAACAGACTGGAGGCAGGATATTGGTCAAGTGATTATTTTAATATCGATAAGGAGCTCAGCAGCAGAGTAGTCATTGGAAAAGAAGAGAGAGAGGAACAGAGGAAAAAGGAGATTATTTTTTGAGAAGTGGTGGGAAACAAAGTTGGATAAGTCATGTTGGTATAGCTTTTGGAGAACGTTGAAAGCCAGGCAGAGGAATATATTGCCTGTCTGTAGTCAGACATTAGGAAACCACTGCAGATTCTTGAACAGAAGTTTGTGGGAGGGAGATGCTGTTTGGGGAAATGGTAGGAAGCTGTTGCAAGAATTAGGGCATGTGGCAATGGATGACATGAAGGGCAAATGTGAGATTTAATGAATAGGATAGAACATCTCAAGAAAAGGAAGGAAAGATCACAGTATGACTTCAGGGTGTCTACCCTAGGAGACAGGATAATTGGGAAGAGGAGCTGGTTGATCAAAAAAGAATGCATTCAGTACTAGAAAAATTGTGTCTAAGGGATGACAAAAATAATAAAGCAGTGGTGACTGGAATTTGAACTGGACAAAGATAATTTGGGAAGTCATCCCCAAGGGAATGGGGATAGAATGAGGAGGAAGAGACGAAATGAGACCGAGGAGCAGTCAGAGGAGTAGAAAAAGACATTAAGGAATCTCTGTGGTCAAGGAAGTAAGGTCAAGGTCTATTACTTAGTAGGTGTGTTGCTTAATATTTCTCTGCTGCAGTTTTTTCATCATGAAAATTGAGATACCAACAGTTCCTAACTCATTGGGCTGTCAAGAGGATTAAATGAGTTAAGCATTTACACGGTAAGTACTTTGTTAATGTTAGCCAAGAAAGGAGGGAGTCTCCAGTGTCTCATTCTACTGCACTGCCATCCTCATTTTGTCCACTTTGTTTTCAAGCTCTCAGTCAGTGCCTCAAATAATTCTTGGCACCTTATGGCTTTCAGTCAATGTCTGATGAATAAACAGAAGAGGATGAGAAATGAGAAAAGGTCAATGGAGTAGGCAACTGCTGAGCTCTGTTTTAATAGAGTTGGCTTGAGTAGAAGTAAGATTGTAGGAAGCAGAAAATGGTAGAAATAAGTACAGACTGCAAATCAGTACTGCTTGGCAGGAAAAGAAAAATGAGATTATGGTAGCTAAAAAAGGAAGCAGAGGCAAGGGAGAGTTAAGCTCCAGTAAGCAATGTTTAGATGTGTTACTCATGTTTTGCTCTTTAAGTCTAGACACTGAATTTTACATTGTCTACTTGTATTTTTTAACTTTCTGAATTATAGAATGCAACAGTTCTTTTTAGCGTGTCTTTAGTAATATTACACCATAGGAAAGAATTGTTTTAAAATACCTAGCAAATTGGGATGTAATTTTCTTAATAGCAGAATAAGAAAAATATGCTTAAGTTGTCATGGAAACAATTATGTTTAGGTGTCTGCATTTGCCTAAATGTTCTTTATGGTTAATGATTTACTATATTTGAAACTTCACTTTTAATAATCTGTTATATAGCTACATCCTTGAATTTAACTATAATTTCTTTAAGCCTTTTGGTATTGCTTACTGCATAGCCTACACTTGTACTGCAGTACCAATGGATTGATTAATGGGCTTCCTTTTATATAATTCATTGAGACTAGGGTAGCTCTCATGTGTGATCATCGATAGAAGTGAGCAGGATTTCAAGGCAAATACTGCAGGGTGGTAATGACAATTAGAAATATCACTGGAGTTTCAGATGGCGATAGCAGTAGCTGTTTGAGACACAGTCAGGTTAGCTCATCATCAGGCAAATGACCCTGTAGTTCACATGCTGAAGATGACTGCTTCTTGCAATAACCACAGGTGTAGAGAAGGCTAGGCATACATAAAAGAAGCACATTAAATCACTAGGTTTTCCTCCAAGACTTAGACTAATTCAGAATGAGAAAGTAAAATTAAGCTCAAATGTAAAGAATGTAAGTATCTGCTTGGCCATTCATTGGGCTGAGATAACAAACAAACGCCAGCCGGAAAGTTAACAGGAAATAATATTTCTCTGAAGAGTATGCTCAGTACAGTATAATAACCACCTCCTCTTCTGAGTGTCTACTTTCTAATGCAGTGAAACATTTTGTTCTCTGAAAGCATCCGCTGTTAGGAACCTTGCTGTTGAAATTGTTATCGGTAGGAATGAAATGGCCTGCTTTTGCTTTGACACAAAGAAGCAGCCTCAATTCCCAACCTAGAAGCAAAGCCTTCATTTCAGGGGCTCCTGAATACAGCAGTCCACATCTGGTAACTTTGTTGTTTTCAGAAAACAGGATCCTGAGTCTGATTTTCGGTCCAGATGTGACGTTGACTTCTTTATAAACAGCTCTGCTTCGAACCTATCAAAACACTGCTTCCTTTATATTTTGTCCAAGTCTGTCCATCTTCCAGATTTTATAACTCTTTGTTTCCAGAGACATACCACACAATTTCTCTGGTGTGAGATTTCCCTCACTGGAATGGGTCAATAATCCTGACTCTTTCTGAATATAGGTTTGTCCCTAGTGGTCTTGGGCTGAACAGGTTAGGACAAGAGGCATCAAAATCTAGTCAAGGTTCATGCCAATGGAGTAGGAAGTCTTTTGGGCAATTAAAATTTGTTAAGAGGGCGCCTGGGTGGCTCAGTGGGTTAAAGCCTCTGCTTTCGGCTCAGGTCATGATCTCAGGGTCCTGGGATCGAGGCCCGCATCGGGCTCCCTGCTCAGTGGGGAGCCTGCTTCCCCCTCTCTCTCTGCCTGCCTCTCTGCCTCCTTGTGATCTCTCTCCCTCTGTGAAATAAAATCTTAAAAAAAATTTATTAAGAAAAGTAGGGTTCAGTAGAATATGTTATGTGAACCAGGAATGTCACAAAAAATAGCCCAATTGCCTTTTACCTACCACCCTAATTATAATCAGTGTGTGTGTGTGTGTGTGTGTGTGTGTGTGTGTGAGTGAGAGAGAGAGAGAGAGAGACCCCATTCTCTACCAGAAAGAACCATAGTTCCTTGAAGTGTAGTTGATTCTATGACCTAGGACAGGGAAATATCAAGATTGGCTGGAACCTCTTGTTGCCAGAAATAAAGAATGCTTCAAAAATCTTGTGCAGGTGTAAAGAAAGAAGTATGCTTACAAACGCTATATTGGGATAACTTGAGCATCAAAAGGAGAATAATTATATTTAATTAAATTGAGACCATAATGATACTCCAAAATGGGAAGAGATAAACTGTACAAAGCTGTAGTTGTTAAACAAAGGAAGGAATGTATGTTGGAATGTTTTCCATTATTAAAATTAATTTCAAGTACACGTGAGTTTTTTGTTTAAGTGTATAGGAACATATGAAATAGAAAATGTACTAATTACAGGAAAAGGTGAGAAGCACCAGTGAGCACACATACAACCCAATAGAGGGAAAGTTCAGCAGTGTTCCAAAATGAGATTAATCAAATGTCTGACTTTACAAAGCTGCTTCTAATAAAACAAAAAAGTTTTAACGATTTTATTTATTTATTTGACAGAGATCACAAGCAGGCAGAGAGGCAGGGAGAGAGGAGGAAGCAGGCCTCCTGCTGAGCAGAGAGCATGATGCAGGGCTTGATCCCAGGACCCTGAGATCATGACCTGAGCCGAAGGCAGAGACTTTAACCCACTGAGCCACCCAGGTGTCCCCAAAGCTGCTTCTAATAGTAATGTGATGCTAATAAGGCATGCAGATTCCCCCAATAATGTTAGTAGACTAGATTTATCTATGTGTATGTGTATCTAATGATAAGACAATGGTGTACAACAATCAAACCTCTAAAAAGTCATTTTAGGGAAAGATGGTGCTACAGGAGGTGTAGGCTTCTGGGTATCTCAGATTCTTGTATCCCTGTTCCTGTAAGGGCTGAAGTACCTTTATAGCATTTTTAACCAATCTACCTGATATCTGGAAAGCCTTTAATTTTGCCAATGAATTATTTCTAGGATCAATTATGCTAATTAATATTCTCCAGTGAAAGTGAAGATGATAACAGTTGAAGTAAATGCCTGTTGACACGTCTAATATTTTTGAAGCCCTTTTGCTGTGAGAAGATCATGGAGTTAGAACGTCTGGCCAAGTAAATATAATCAGTAACAATGCTGATAATAAAGACACAGCCATAAGACTTCTAAAAAATACATAAATCATGTCAAGTTTAAGTAGGCGATAACAATGCAAGGTAATGAGCAAGGTGAAAGTTACAAAAGTTGCCGACAGTAGTTTCTGTTACTTTACGGGTGCTGGGGGTTTCTACAACAGCTTCGATTGCCATAAATCACTAAGTCTTAACCCAAGTCCTATTTGCGGCCAAATCACTTAGGTGAGGACTACAATTCCCAGAAGGCAACGCTTTGCTCCCTTGACTCGGCTGCCTTAGCCAGCCGGGAGGTGTAGTTTACAGAATGACGCCTTCGACTCGAGTTTTACGCACTTGACAGCAAGGACTGGGCCGTAAAGGCCTCTCCTCCATCCGGGTCTTCCCATTTTCGGGGGTAGCTCGGATTGCTGAACCTAATCTTGGTGCCAGGCTGGGCAGGAAGTCGGCGGACGGTCGGCCAACGAGGCGCTCTAGGCCGAGTGATTTTCGTCTCTATGACCACAAGGAGGCGGTCTCGGGTGTCCCGAGGACGGCGCGCGGAGGGGGCGTGCGTCAGTTCCGCGCGGGGCTGTCGGGGAACCATGGCTGCCCCAAGAGGTGAGGCTGGGGGCCGCCGGGACGGGGGGGCCCGCGGGGGGCGGTGGTGCGCGAGCGTCAGCACCTGTCCGCGCCCGCGGGGCTCCGGCGCCAGGCCGAGGCGTCGGGCAGCTGGAGTTTGTTTGGAGCCGCTCTGTGGCGTGAGCCCGCGCCGCCGCCTGTCAGGGCTGCGCGGGGCACTCAGCCTCCTACTGCGGCTCTCTTACCCCAGGCGGACTCCGCTCGGGGCCGTTTGGCCGCCCCAGACCGCGCCTGCCCCGACGGGCTTGCAGTGGGTGGGAACCAAATTCAGAGAGGCCGGGCTGCGGCGGACCCCGAGAGGGGCCGGAGCGCAGTTCCCGGACTAGAGCCGCGTCACCCCGCGAGAGGCAGGACTGTGCTTCGTCCTGGCCGGGGTCGTCGCGGCTGCGGTCTCTTCTGCGCCTCTGCCCTACGGATGCTCGGAGGCTTAAGGGCACGCTCCGGGCGCGGAGCCCAAGCAGCGGCTGGCCCCTGTAACAACCACAGAAAACATCCCTGGGGCATTAAAACAGCGCTGAAACCTTAACGGATGGAGAGAGCAGTCGTTAACAGAGGTCCTTCCCTGGAGAATGTTGTATGTGGTTAGAAGGAACGAACACAATGATATTTTGGGTGGAGGGCGAGATCCACTGCTTTTCCCCTAGGGATGGCACATTCGAGTAATAATATTTGATGACTAATTGCTTTTTCATGAGATTGATTCTGATGAACCCCGAAGCACTTTGTTTTGCTGAGTGAGGTATGTAAGTTAGGAACAGACCTGAATTTCTGGACCTCAGAGCTGTAGCTAGGACAGGTTGGGCGACAACCGGATTCCTTCACCCTCTCGCACAGAGCGTTTGGCCTCAGCTCTGAATAAATGTTAAACAAATACTTAAAGGATATCTTTTTGCATGGGTGCCAAGTTATTTTCCTGGTTGGGGAACCCACGCTTATCATAAAGCCCTGCCCAGGGGCATTGTCTGTGGTTGTGTATCGTGCTCTTAGGCATTCTCCCATTTCAAGTCAGTCCAACCTTAAGAGTCTTTTTGTAGCAACACAGGAAATAAGGGGAAAAAATAGAACTGTTTTGATAACTAACATAGGATGGGGACAGCAAGATTTATGATGAACAAAACTTCAGAATTACAGAACTCAGGTCATTATCTGAAATAGTTGCAGTAATTTACGGGTTTAGGCTTAGTGTCAATAAATATTTGTTGTGCCTTAGCCATAAGTCTTATATGCCCACTATAAATGTTTTGTACTAACATTATATTATAAATATATATTAAATATGTAATTTATTATATCCCAAACTTGTGTCAATATGTCACATAATCTTGCAGTTGAGGCATTCTTCAGGAACAAAATCTTTGCTTAACTGGTTGATATTTAAAGTCAGCTGTATTTTGTGTATGCATGTTTTGTTCATGTATTTGGAAAGTATTGTTTTGAAATAAATTTTCAAATGTCATGGGTTTTAAAAAGTACTTTGTGCTTGAAATTGGGAAGCATTTTGAGGTATAACATTGATTAACTTCTATAAACATAATGCTGTTTACTAAATAATATCTTTGTTGTACATATTTTACAGAAAATGTCAGCTTATTATTCAAGTTATACTGCTTGGCAGTGATGACCCTGGTGGCTGCGGCTTATACCATAGCTTTAAGATACACAAGGACATCAGACAGAGAACTCTACTTTTCAACCACAGCCGTGTGTATCACAGAAGTTATAAAGTTATTGCTAAGTGTGGGAATTTTAGCTAAGTGAGTATAAATACTTTTTAGTGTGTGAAATTGTTTATCTGCCACTTAGTTAAAGTATTTTCTTCATTAGAAAATTCAAGCTACGTCTTCATATGTTTGATTGTTCTAGAGCTGTGTTTCTTAACTTGGGCAGTTTTGCTCCACAGGAGATCTTTTTTGCTTGTGTCCACTTGGGTGATGCCAGTGGCCAATCTGCTGGGTGGAGGCTGAGGATGCTGCCGGACTTTCTACAGTGCACAGAACAGCCCTCTGCAGCAGTCATCCAGCCGCACGTATCAGCAGTGCTGAGGTTGAAGAACTCTGCTCTAAACCAGGGGTTGGCAAATTACGACCTGTGGGCCAAACCCTGTTTGCTGCCTCTCTTTGTTGCACAGAGACTGTGTGGCTCATGAAGCCTAAACTATTTACCATTTGACCCTCACAGAAAAGAATGACTGAATTCTGTTTTAGAGGCATATGTGATAATAATAGTTAATGTTTCTTGAGTGTTTTGTATGGTAAGTGCTAGGCACTGTGCTGAGTGCTTTTCATATAAATCATCTAATTTAATCTGTATACATTTTTTAGGTAACTATAGCCCTATTTTACCTGTACAGCATCTGAGGTTCCTCAGCATTACACTTTTATTAGTATGTGGCAGCACTGGGCTTTGAATGCACAACATTGTATGAGGCTCATTTTAGCTAAGGATACAGTATAAGAGGTTTAGGAATAGGGGCTTTGGAATGACACAGACTTGATTTTAAACCTAGATGCAATGGGATTATGACTTTGCCCATACCTCTTAACCTCTCTAAGCTTTAGGTTATTTTTTAATTGCAGAAAATAATATAGGGTTGTGAGAATTAAGTAAAATCTGGTAGGAAATTGCATTGAGGAAAGATTTATGAGATTCAGACCCTTTTGGGTCATATAGCAGGTGAGAATTCATATAGGTTTCAAGATGTGAGTTAGTGAGAGCGGGGCACCAGTGAGGAATAGCATGTGTGTTAGCTTTTAGATAGAAACAAATTTCATATAAACACTTTTAAATTTCATTTAAAAAACACTGATTTCTGTGTTATGGTTTTATAGAAAGTGTACAAGTATGAGTGAAATAGACAGGTTTCTCCTTGCTTGGAGCTTAGGCTTAGAGGAAGAGAGAAAATAAGCCAGTAAATACACACATGATGACAAATAATCATGTGAAAAAATAAAAGTGGTATGGGGAGGGAGAAAAGAACAGAAAAATAACTTGAGGCCACTTGGCGGCAAGCTTTAATATATTTGAATTTCGGGGCACCTGGTGGCTCAGTCAGTTAAGTGTCTGCCTTCTGCTCAGGTCAGGATCTCTCAGCCGGGAGTCTGCTTCTCCCTCTCAGGCTGTCCCTCTCTCCTGCTGGTATGCGTGTAGCTCTCTCTCTAGGGTGCACTCTCAAATAAATAAAATCTTAAAAAAATTTATCTTTTGGGCTGAGATACTGTGGCAGCTTAACTTGTTAGGTTGCAAGTAGGGTAAAATCTCAGACCTTTCACAATTTCTTAACAAGGTTCCTTTTTAATGGAGATTAGGCTTTGCTTAGGGGATTCTTCATTCTGAATGTTGTCAGGTAAATACTAGGTCTTATTGTACCTTTAAAAGGCAATATTCCAAGGCAAAAATCTCTGTTTAAAACTCTACAACAACTTCTACATAACAACCTAAGAGTTTGATAAAATCTAAGGCTTGGCTTCTTTTAAGACAAATATAGTGATATTGGAAGAAGAGTGATAAGGGAACCCATCTCTTCTTTTTATCTCCCAAATTCCCTGGGGAGAAAAAACTGTGACTCAGGAATGAAATAGGACAGTCAGGCGTGACATCAGCCATTTTAAACCGTAAGGTCTAATCATGATTCAGTTGTTTTGTAACTGTTAGGAATTTTTAAAAACCGATGTGCAGAAAAAAACCCCAAAAAACAGTGAGGCTTTTGGTGTAACTCAGCCACTGAGCCGTGTTCTGCCAGCCCACCTGTATAGGCTTTGTTTTACTTTGATGCTTTTCCAACCTTGCAAAGCTTGGTGTGTAGTATTGCTTATTCTTTAGTTATTCAATGTTATGGGTATGGTCGGTTGTAGCAGTTTATTATTTTGTGGAAACTTTTTTGTAAATTGCAGTAGTTTATTTTGTTTGGAAACTTTTTTGTAAATTGCTTAAGTAAAAGCACAAAAATTTCTAAGAATTCACCAGGCAAGTCAAATGATGGTGCTGAAATAACAACAGTGTGGAAAATCAAATACTGTACTTGATCAACATCCTCATCATCAATGATTAGTTGTTGCATCTGTCACCAACATAATGTAAAGGCTTACAAGAGGGACTTTTTTATGAACCTGTACCTGCAGAGCACACAAGACCAGGGACAACCAAGAAAAGTAAAGAATTATGACATACATAGTTTTGGTAGTTGGCATTTGACATTATATGACTAATAAGAATTTGCCGGTCAAGGGCGCCTGGGTGGCTCAGTGGGTTAAAGCCTCTGCTTTCGGCTCAGGTCATGATCTCAGGGTCCTGGGATCGAGGCCCGCATCGGGCTCCCTGCTTGGGCGGGGAGCCTGCTTCCCCCTCTCTCTCTGCCTGCCTCTCTGCCTCCTTGTGATCTCTCTCCCTCTGTGAAATTAAAATAAATAAAATCTTAAAAAAAAAAAAAAAGAATTTGCCGGTCAAGAAGAATCATTTAAAGCACACAGAGGTGTTTTTTGTTTTTGTTTTTGTTTTTTAGATTTTATTTATTTATTTGACAGAGAGACACAGCGACAGAGGGAACACAAGCAGGGGGAGTGGGAGAGGGAGAAAGCAGGCTTCCAGCCGAGCAGGGACCCCAATGTAGGGCTCGATCCCAGGACCCTGGGATCTGACCTGAGCCTAAGGCAGACGCTTAATGACTGAGCCACCTAGGTACCCCGCATACAGAGTTTCTAAGTGGAAAAAGCATTGGCAAAAAATTTACAAAGCATGAAACTAAATGCATTTGAAATAATTGGATTTTAAAGTGAATATAATTTTTATGGAGAATATGTTGGTAAATTTTCATGTGCTTATTCAAAACACATTGGTAGAAACTAAATACCTGCTATTCATAACAAGAAAATATTTTGTTTCTTGGAATAAAGAATTCACTTAGAATAGTAAAAATGCTCATTTCTTAGAATGGTAAAAAAGTGAAAGATAAAGGAGAATTATTTCAACCTAGGAAGTCACAGATTGATACTTATAAAATGAAATGAAAGGACATTGGTAGTGCTTCTTTAGCAGTATGTGATGAGACCCTTGATAAACTAAAGCACAGCTATTTGGGAAAGATACCTAGTGAAAATGTTCAAAGTTGGTTCTAGATCTTGAAGGGACAACTGGCTTATATTAATAAGCTGTTGATAACTGTTTCCAGCAGGAAACAGTTTGGAATATGGAAAAGATGAATAAAATACATGGCCAGACTCTCGGGTACTATAAGTGAATTGAACAGTTAAGAGTTGCAGCAAATGAGGGGCGTCTGGGTGGCTCAGTGGGTTAAGCCTCTGCCTTAGCTCAGGTCATGATCCCAGGGTCCTGGGATTGAGCCCCGAGTCAGGCTGTCTGCTCAGGGAGAGCCTGCTTCCCCCTCTCTCTCTGCCTGCCTCTCTGTGTACTTGTGATCTCTCTGTCAAATAAATAAATAAAAAAAATGTCACCAAAAAAAAGTTGCAGCAAATGAAAGATCCAGTAACTTTATATTTGTCTTTTTGATTTAATCATGTGAGGTTTGCAAAGAAGTAAAGATTTTCTAGATATTCTCCATTCTGTCATTTCTTTGTACACTTATTAAAACTGGTAACTTAGGGTGCCTGGGTGGCTCAGTGGGTTAAAGCCTCTGCCTTTGACTCAGGTCATGATCTCAGGGTCCTGGGATCAAGGCCCTCATCGGGCTCCCTGCTCGGCAGGTGGGGCCTACTTCCTCCTCTCTCTCTGCCTGCTTCTCCCTACTTGTGATCTCTGTCTGTGTCAAAAAAAAAAAAACAAACAAACAAAAAACAAAAACCAAAAAACTGGTAACTTAAAAAAGTGGGTCAGAGGCAAATAGGATGTTATATAGTTTATCAGAAGCATAGGTTGGATATTACTGCTTTAGTTTCTGTGTTGGAGAAACTTAAAATATCAGAAGATATTTGTGGTAAGAGATTAGATTTTGTTTTCAAAGTAGAAGCAATACTTTATCATTTCAGAGAATAACAATTTGAGGACATTCTGGGAGAATGTAAAAGAATTATATTAGAAGTAACTAAAGGGTTTATACCTTAAAAATCTTCTCTTCAGAGAAGAAAAAGTAAGAAAAAATTAGATCCTGATGATAATGTTTTTCCCATGTTGTGAAAGTAAAGTTAATGTAAAAATTAGACAATGTGTTACCAAATTCTGATTTGAAAATTTTGGAGGACAGGAAAAGGATAAAACCCTGGAACTACTGTTTAAATGGAAAAAAAAAATCATTAAAGGAAGTACAAGCTTCTTCCCTTCTTCCTACTCTTTATCCTATGATAAAGTGTAATAATTTTATGGAATTGACATAAATACTATTTCAGAACTTCAGTTTTATCTGAATTATGCAGAGCCTTACCTCATAGGCCAATCACTTTGGCTGTTCGTTTATTTAGTATGGTCTCTACAGTAATTCTCTTTGCTCAGTAGTATGTTTAGTCATGGCTAATTGTTAAAGAAGTACATATCATTTTATACTATGTAGAGATGAGGGCAGAGACTCAGGAAATTTCTTGAAATCCTTAGTGTCTTCCTTATAATTAAGGTTCACTTACAGAGAAACAGATCACTGCCACATCCAAATAATCTGTTTTCCTTTCTCCAGACATTTTAAACATAGTCGTGCTTATGTCCGTTTCAGTATATTATTAAAAGATGTAATGGGACAGTCAGGTGCATTCATTTATTCAGTCATTTATCAAGCCCCAGTTATGTGCTCAACACTGCTTCAGATGTAAGAAGTACACTTGCAAACTACAAAGGCATGGTTCTGTCCTCATGGAACTTATAGTCTACTAGAGAACCAGATATTAAGCAAATAAGTGATAAATTTGTGGTGTTAAGAAGGATAAGTAGAGGATGCTGTAAATAAGTATAATAGAGGGTTTCCATTTGTGTTGGAAGGCTTTCTCTCTGAGAAAGTTACATTTAAACCTAGACCTGAAGATTGAGTAGAAGTTGTGTAGGAAAAGAGCATAGAGAAGGCAGAGATAACAGTGTGTTTCAAGTCCCCAAGGCAGAAAAATTCTTGACTCTTAAGTAACTAGAGCAGCAAATCAGTATGTCTGCAGTGTTGTGAGAAGGGAGTGGTGCTAAGATGAAGCAGATGAGGTCTTCAAGGTATCAAGGGTAAGTCCATGGACCTGTTAAGAATTTTGAGTTTAAATGCATTTGGAAATAATCGAATGGTTTAATTCAGGGACTAACCATGGCAATCCATTTTGCTTTAAGAGTCACATTGATCTTTGAGAGAATGGATTAGAAGAGTGCTAAGAGTTGGAAGTAAGGAAGCTTAATAGAGGCTAGACATAATGGCCTATTATGACAACACAGGATGGAGAGAAGCTAGTGGATCTGATTTATGTTCTGGAAGGAGAATCTATAGGACTTGGTGATGGGTTTGGGTACACAGTCGATCCATATTTTTCATAGTAGTTATGTTCTATGAAGTCACATAGACACCGAAGTAGTGAATATTGATCTAGTGCTCCTAGGGGAAAAACAGTGTTAGGTTCTTGTGAGCCTCTGGTCACAACATTTTCATCAGTTGATTAGTATATAACCTTGTTTTATGTGTGTTTCTGTTTAAAGACACCTTATTTAGTATATGTTGATTCATTAGCATTGAACTCACAGCCAACAGCACTATTACTCATGCCTAAAGAAATCTTATCTAACATGTATTTTCTCCTTAAGGCATATTATAGCTGTCTTGGATTTAGACAGTATGTTTGGGGGCCATTTTAAACAGCAAAATCACCACCAGAAAACCCCAAAATGTGGAAAACGTGGCACTAAATGGACTACATTTGCTTACAGTATAAAAGCTGAAAAAAGAAGGTGGAGCATTGTCTTTTTTGACCTCAGCTGGGAATGTGTGTATTAGGCAACTCACATTTTTGGCCTCTCTGTACATGTCTGCCTATGATTGTAAGGGTGCTGAGAGCGTTGATTTTGGGGTTGCAAATACACGTTAGCAAATAAGCAGATTCTCACAGAACCCATGAATAATGAGGATCAAGTACAGTAGGTGAGGGAAGGGAGGTGATAAGAATCATATCCATGTTTCTTAATATAAAAAACTGGGTAAATAGAGTTACTTTTTTCTGAGGCAGGAAGAAAAAGAGATTTTAGGGAAGAAGATATCAGTAATTTAATTTTGGGTAGATACAGTATAAGGTTTTTAATGCCTCTGAGACATCCAAGTGGGCTATGGAAAATAGGCAGTTGCATTGATGAGTCTGGAGCACAGAAGAGAGGTTTGGGCTGGAGAAATAAATATGGATGTCCTTACCACATAATGTATTTAATCTCATAGGGTTAGAAGAGATTGTCAGAAGAGAGTGCTCTCATAAAAGTACTTTCATTTTCAATGCCCTTTAACTCCATATACCTAAAAGATTCCTATTTCTTGGACGATATAACCAGAAACCACAGAACCTATGTGAAGAGGTACACACAATAATAGGTGCAATACATTTAGAGAAATGGAAGGCACCTTATTTAAAAAATAAGAGTCTGGTTTGAGGCAGTGTCCTACAATTTTATGAGTTAAATTAAGCAGACTAAGGTAAGCATAACTTCAACCAAGTGCCCAAATTAGGTAAATTAGAATATTTAGGTCCTAAGAATTTAAGCAGAGGCAGTTGCTCCAGGGATTTTTCCTGGTGAGCTTTGGAGATCTAAAGTTAGTCACTCATCTCTTGTGTCAGAACTTTGAGACTGGAAAAGGGACTAATTAATATAATCTGTCTAATAAATTTGACCTCACCAAATGGATCAGCAAGGTTCCAGACTCATGTTTTAAATGAATGGGCAGTTTCTCAGGATTCGAGGTGGTGGGGAGTTTCTGTACCTAGGAAATCCGATTTGAATAGAAGTCATGTTGGCAATCCGGGTCACATGGCAGAGACCCCATTCTCTTTGGTTCTTCCTTTTCCTTTTTCCCTTTTCTGGGGTAGGAGTAGTGAGGTTGCGTCCCCTGAAGCATGGGTATTATTAGATATGATAAAAACCTTTGTAGTAGGAAGGGTATGGCTAGCTTACTGAAACACTGGAAGACAACAGCTTAATTTTAATCTCAGATCTTTTCTTTGCCCTATTTATATATAATAAAAAAAAAAGTGAAATTCACTTGAAACTTTTCTGTGTGATGTGGTTAGGATATTTAACTTTTTAAAGGAAACAGATTTGCTTTGGTGAGGAGTGCAATATATACTGGGGCAACAACAACCATGAATTACATTTACATTTCTTTTTTTTTTTAAAGATTTATTTATTTATTTCACAGAGGGAGAGAGATCACAAGGAGGCAGAGAGGCAGGCAGAGAGAGAGAGGGGGAAGCAGGCTCCCCGCTGAGCAGGGAGCCCGATGCGGGCCTCGATCCCAGGACCCTGAGATCATGACCTGAGCCGAAAGCAGAGGCTTTAACCCACTGAGCCACCCAGGCGCCCTACATTTACATTTCTTCAGAAAAAAAGTAAACATGCATCTTTCAGATTGTGGTAAGAGAACAGAAGGCAGGAAATACATACCTTGGTGTGGTCTCCAAGAAAACTGGGCATTAAATGCAGAAAATACTTACTGCTATAATATATAATGTTGTAGGTTAAAACCGCCTTAGAAAAACCAAAGAATAATGCTTCTTTTTGGCACTATTGTGAAAAATGAATTATTGAAAACCTAATGAGCAGATATCTAACTTCTTTTCTTTAGAAAGCAAGAAACTACACTCTAGAATACAATCTGTTAATCACTGTCAAAATGTGTTATGTAAAAGGTCAAACATCTTTTAAGATTGCAACAACTAAATTTGCTGCATTCAGACATTCAGGATTGTTGCTCTTGAGAGTGGGCTGCTAGAGTGATGGTGTTAAGGAAACATTCTTCCTGTCTCCCCTCAGACTGTGAGGGAAACGCAGGTAAATACAGCCAGTTTTCATTTTCAGTCTTGTACCTCTCTTTTAGTTGTAGCTATAATTTCATCTTCTATGATGAGAAATCTTAGGCTGAGGAAAGATTTGTTTGCCAAAGATACCTAGAAGATATTCCCTGATCTCTAATTAGGAGTCTTTCAGAGCAGTGAAATAATTGAGTAATATTTTTTTTTTTAAATTTTATTTTTATTCTTTGCCCAAGGGGTACAGGTCTGTGAATCATCAGGCTTACATCTTTCACAGCTAATTGAGTAATTTTTGATTAGCTAGGACAAAGACTGTAGTAGCATTGTTAGACATTTCAGTAATTTTCAATTTTATTTTTTGCTTTTTCTCTTACTTTTTATTTCTGAATGCCAACATTTTGCCCACGCATATTTTATATTCTTTCTCTTTATATATTGGGGCACTTTTTTCCAAACTATTTCAGAGGAAGTTTTAAATAAGATGCCCCTTTGTCCCTAGATTCTTTAGTGCATATTTCCTGATTCATGGATTCATTGTATGGTGTGGAATCCATTATCATTATTTATTTTGATGCTAAAATTATCCCGGTTAGGGCAGTGGGATCTATTTCAAGCTTCTTCCTGTTTCGTTTCATTTTTCTTTTTCTTTTCTTTTCTTTTCTTTTTTTCTTTTCTTTCTTTCATTTCATCAATCTTTGAGCAGTTTATTTAGCATAGGAAGGTGTTTAAGACTTATCTTATACTTTACCTTCCCCAGCCCTAAACCTGAAATCATACATTTCTCCAAGAATTCTTGTTCCTTTTTTTAATTTTATTTTGAGAGTGATATTTAGAAACCATAATCTAGAGACTAGGTGTGCCCATTGCTTCTGGGGTATCATTGCTTCTTGGCCCTTTCAGCAGAGGCAGGAAATACATGTATGTGTGTTCGTATAACACCTGTTTCTCTACTTCTGTATGTATATGCATATGTCTGGTGTATAACATGAGTTATAGATTGATACCTATAATTCTGATCTAATACCACAGTTTATTTTAAACTTCCCTTTCCATATTTATTTACTTCTCTAAGGGTGATAAGTCTAGGTTCCATTATCCTTAAGCTATTTATTTATTTGCTGAATCTTTGATTACATAAATAGATCCAGAGTTTCTAATATACAGCTGTAAAAAAAACCTAACTAAAGTTCAGTATTTGTATGTAGTTCTTTTTGTCTTTAGTTTTAGAGCACATAGTAAAAAGACTTTCTTAGATACTTAGGTTAGTTCTCTTTTTCCCCTTTAGTGTAACTTTGTTATTCATTTAACAAACTGACAAGTTTTGTTTGTAATTAATTTTACATTTTCCTATCCTTGTTGATTTTACTTATAATTTACAGTAATTTTTGGAATGTGAAATTATACTTATTTCAGTGAGCTAGAACTTTAAGAAAAGGAGTGCAGGGAAGAATTAATAGTTGGCTGCTTTGATAAGGTTTAAAGTTTACATGGTTTAATTGGTGAATTTTAATTACATGTACTATGCATATATACATGGTATACGCTCTGCTCCACTTTACTCACCCCCCCCTTAAATGTTTTATCTTAGAGATTGTTCCATGTCAGTTCATAGAAATCGGTCTCATTCTTTTTAAGAGCTGTGTGGTATTCTATTATATGGATGTATTGTATATACTAGGCTCTGCTGATGGACATTTGGGTTGTTTGCAGTTTTTTGTTTTAAAGATTCTGTTTATTTGACAGAGACATTTATTTGAGTGAGAGAGGGAACACGAGCAGGGAGAGTGGGGGTGAGAGAAGCTGGCTTTCTACCGAGCAGGGAGCCCAGTGCAGGGCTAGGGGCTCATCCCAGGACCCCAAGGCAGCCGCTTGACAACTGAGCCACCTAGGTGCCCCAAGGTTGTTTGCGTCTTTTTACATGTACTGTTGTGCATATGTATGATTACATCAGATCACTTTTAAATTGAAGAGGAAATTATTAAATCCTATTTTTGGGGGGAGGGGACAGATTTTCAGATTGATGTTGCAAAAGTTCTATATGTGATTAAGTTGATTTTTAAAATTCTCTGAGTTGTAAATTACCAATTTCTAAGTTATAATCTGATTGAAACATAAAGCGGTATAACATTTAAAATATTTTGATTTTTCAAACAAGTTACTACTGCAGTTCACAGGAAAATTACCAGTTAGCCATATGCTTTACTAAATGCTATCATAGCTATTAAAAGTGACAGTTTTTATTTAAATCTGTCACTTGTGGGATGAAGAAAAGGAAGTGCAAAGCTTTCACATTGTCTTAGAACAAAGTGAACTTTTTATTGTTTGCTATTCACCAGTCTATAAAGACTAAGTAAACCTAGGAGGATGTGTAAATGTACTATATTTTGGGTGTGTACAGTAATAAACCAAATACATTATGTAAGATTGGAGAAAATATTTTACTGCAGAAAAATTATTTTAATTATTTTCTATTATCTAGAATAATGTAGCTATCAAATACTTATTACATTATAGATTATTCAGTCTTATTCTGTTTCTCCTGCTGGGTTGACATTTTCTTTTTCTTTTTATTGCTAAAACTTGGTTTATATTTTTTCATAACTTACTACTACATGTAACGTTAGATCCAAATATTTACTTAACTTTTCAAACTTCCTTTTCTTTGTTTCCTTTCAAACTTTCCTACTGTTTGTCGGTCACTCTTCCAAAAGACCAGAAATACTGTTCTAATAAAATATGTAACACTGGGTTTACATTTTGACTGCCTTTTACCCATGTTGTAATGGGTTTTAGGGTCATAGGAAGTAAAAGTCATGTACCTTGTGTGATGGGTATTTTTGTCCTCAAATAACCTCATTATTGGTTTTTATATCTAGCCCTCGAAGTCTTTTATGTGAATTAATCATATTTACTGTGCAGATGTAAGAAATTTATAAATAAGATTTAACTTTAAGCTCATGAGTAACTTCTGTGTTCCATTTTGCACAGTGCCTTGGTAACTAGCCAAGGACTTTATACCTCCTAGTAGTTCTCATCACATCAGGAGCTGGAAGAATGAGGCTTACTTTTTGACCAAACATAGGTCAGAAAGAATTGGTTTCAGCTGTTGTTAGGAAATTTTGGCGGGGAGGATGTGGATGGTGAAAGGAGGGAGTGGGGGCAGCAGCAGAATCTCTGCAGCAACGTGGAGCTTCAGAATCTCTTCAGGTAACAAAAGGTTACACATAGATTCTATAACAGTGATAAAAATCAAAACAAATTGTTCAAATAAGAAATTTAATGGGAGACTATATCTAAACAAATTTTGTATGTGCTTTTTGATTATACGTGCTCTTTTTCTTATCTAGCAATGTCATTTATAGAATTGAACTTAATAACATTTAGTTTTGTTTTGTTTTTTAAGATTTTTTTTATTCATTTGAGAGAGAATGAGAGAGTACAAGCAGGGGGAGCTGCAGAGGAAGGGGGAGTAGCAGGTTCCCTGCTGAGCAGGGAGCCTGATGCGGGGCTTAATGCGGGGGCCCTGAGGTCATGAGCTGACCTGACTGAGCCACCCAGGTGCCCCCAAAAATTTGGTTTTAACAAAAGGTACTTAGTAAAGGATTTGATTTCTAAGAAAACAGCAGAGCGGGCAAATGGGAGAAAAAAAATTGCCTTTGGTTTTTGTGTTCCTTTTTATAATATATTCAAGGCTGTAGTACATTTAGAATTGATTATTTTTGTTTAATAGTATAACAGTAAATGCCTACTAGTGTTTTATGGAATATATATTGTTATTTTTTTTAAACTGGAGCAAGTAAAGCTAAATACAAGTTTTAAGAGCTATATTCTTAATACATGTGTTAAATTAAGCAGGATTAGTCTAATACTGAAATCATTCACTTCCTTTAAAACTTTGTGTGCTAAGATTCTCACATGTTCTTTCTTATGCCTTCTAAAGCTCTTTATTCTGATATTTTTCTATTCTTGAGCTTTTGTTTTCTAAGTTATTTTAGCATTTTCTATTTTTTGTAACTTCAAAATCTTATAGCTACATAATATTGCTCTAATTATAAGGCACTACAGTGAAACTTAAACTCTCCAGTAGTTAACTTTCTGATATAGCTTGTTTTCTCTAATATCTGCATTAGAGAAGGAACCAGAAAAAAATACTAAAGCCTTCCTGGCAGTGAATAAGTAGCTCCTAAGCATCCGGCACAAAGGATATAGCCAGGAGAGCCAAAGACCTGACGGTCAGTTCTGATACACTGTATTTACTGGTTTGTCAGTACTGGAAAGGAGTACTTACATTGGCCAGTGATGCCTCATAAGCTTTTCTTTTTATATGAAAGCTAAAAGTGCAATAGAAGAGATAAGGAGAAAAGTGTCAGGGAGAAAATAGTAATTTTGATTATTGGTGAAGGCATGGTGGTTATTAGAAATAGTAATGAGATACTTACCTAGCCTATATTCCAACTGGGCAGAGAGTCAGTGATAAAGAGACCACCTCTTTTCTGGATAGGCAGTGATTCATTTGATATCATTGAAGGCTTAGGTTATCTCTAAGGGGTAGAGGTAAAATGGCATGGCCCAGAGCAAGGGATTAGGGAAGGGATAATAGCCATTCTCTTAGAGCTTGGGAATCCAGTGTAGGAGATCAGTGGACATGGCAGTGGAATGTGGGAAATGGGTACAAACAGGTACCTCTTAGCAGTTCTTTAGGGAACCACTCTGCAGATACAGTAATATATCAGTATTTTTGAAGGCATTAAAAGTAACAGTAGAGTGAAAGCAGTGTCCTGTATTTCACAGTCTGTAAGACTTAAATCTCTGCTATCTTGTGCTTCCTAGTGAGAAATAAGACAAAGAAAATGTTCAGGTGCGTTTTCTTACATCATCCTGTTAAATAGCTCTTTGGAGTTGTAGTCGTGTGATTCTTCTTATTTTAATTATGTTTCTCTTTAATTTTGTTCTTCGGTTTTATAATTGAGGGAAAACATTCTCTGAAAAAATGTGGTATAAGGTGTTGAGGAAGTATATAGGACACCTTAGATTTGCATTAAAAATTTTGAAGAGACTGTCAAATGTTTAAAAGGGCCAATCTTCAGATACCTGAAAAACTCTACTACCTCGAATTTCTCAGTAGTGATCTTTTTGGTATTCTTTCTTTCTTCTGGGAAGAGTTAGTCTCCCCCAGATTGTGTGCATCCCTTTTCAGCATGTAGATTTACCACGGTTGTAGAGCGTGTTGAATTTGGCAACAGAGGAAGACCTGTAACTAAGAAGGATGTCTTTTGTTTCCATGACCTAGGCCGAATTTCCTGTCATACTTAAGCTTATTTTCTTGAGGGGTGCTCTACAGTGGATAGGCATCGGTAATGAGTTTGACATTGTGGACTTTTTGCTCCCCTTCAGAATATGTGTAATTATTTTTGCAGTATTTAAATATGACAAAATTCATTTAATGATTGTTGATTCTGTTACCATAGTAGAGGTTCATTGTAACTGTCATTAACTTTGAGTTGAAACAGATCTTTCTTCCCACAGAAATATAGTCCTGTCTCTTAAGGATATTGTGAATTGCGGTTAGGACCCTTTTGAAAAAGACCCTTTTTTGCTGCTGATGCTTATTATAAAACAATTTTTTTTCAGGAAATTTTTAAGAGGGGAAATAACCAGATTAACCAGTTTCTCCTGGGGAAAAAATAAGAATAGTTAAGAGCGTGTATAATCATATGCATCAAGTACCAAACTTTATGTACATTACAAATATAGTTTACTTTTGTTGGTATTAGCAAATTATTTCCTGCAAATTTAGTTACTTCAGTTTTATGAGAATATGCTTTGATTTATTGTCTGTTTCATAAGTACTGATCTAATTTATAAAGAATATTGACCTGAATTGCTCAGTTCCTATCTCAAGTGACTGCCATAAGTACCAAACCCTTTTTCTTGTTTGTAATTTAGATCTATTGTAATTAAAAAAAAACCCTTAAAAATAGATATGCAACCTAATTAAAATAATGAGGGCAAACTTGGTATAATGGCAGCTGAAGTGGGAGGAATTAAACTTTTATAGGTAATACCTGTAATTCTGGTTTCCTGTCATTATTTAATATGCTTAAAAACTCCTTGAGCTTTGACCAGAGGTGATGATGGTAAACCTACTTGTCATGTTTTCCCAAATCGAACTTGTAATTGTTTTCCTTTTATGCAGTTGTTGGCATGTTTCTTTTAATCTAAAATTAGTTGAAAATTATAAAAGCAAAATAAATTTGCTAAATTATATCAGTGACCTAACGTAATACAGCTATTCTGTGTGTGAAGGGATCTTATCAAAAGGACACTGTTGGGGCGCTTGGCTGCCTCAGTTGGTAGAGCATGTGACTCTTGATCTCAGGGTTGTGAGTTTGAGCCCCATGTTGGGTATAAAGACTATTTAAGAATAAGATCTTAAAAAAGTAGATGCTCTTTAATTTTCTTTCTCACCCTTTTGTTTTCAAAGAGAAACTGGCAGTCCTGGTAGATTCAAGGCATCTTTAAGAGAAAATGTCTTAGGGAGCCCCAAGGAACTGATGAAGTTAAGTGTGCCATCATTAGTATATGCTGTTCAGAACAATATGGCTTTCCTAGCTCTTAGCAATCTGGATGCAGCAGTATACCAGGTAAGTGCAGGTAAATGACGGCAAAAAGTGTAGAATCTTAAAAAAAAAAGTTTTTATGGTGAAAAGATTTTTATTAGCCCTTTATCACTTTACATTTTTTTCTCCATAATTCTGTTAATATCAAATATTTGTGTCAGAGACTGTTATGAGTTCATTAATTCGTTGTTTTGTTTCTAGGTGACCTATCAATTGAAGATTCCCTGCACTGCTTTATGTACTGTTTTAATGTTAAACCGGACACTCAGCAAATTACAGTGGATTTCAGTTTTTATGCTGTGTGGTGGAGTCATACTTGTACAGTGGGAACCAGCCCAGGCTACAAAAGTTGTGGTAAGAAACAAAATGCTCACCATAACTAAAATAGAAGACTTCTTTAATAAGTCTTTTAACGCTTTAGATAGTCACATTGATGAATGTAGCATGATTATATTTCTTTGACTGAAAATAACCTTACCCCTACAGATAGGCTTTTTTTTTTTTTAACTCCTTTAGGGTAATTAAAGATAATATAACTGATTGGTCCCCCCCCCCCCCACTTTTAGTTTTCTGGAGGGGAATATGCATAAAATATGTTAGAGATGGAAGGTACCTTAATGTAATCCACCCCCTTTGTTTTATGGGGACAAAATTGAAGTCCAGAGAAGTGAAGTAACTCGTCCAAAGTTACACACTTAACAGCTATCCTGTGACTAGCATTGTGCCAATTTCCTCAGTTTGTATGTTCAGAACTCACAGGCCTCTTTTAGACATCTTGTAAGGAATGCTGAGCAAGGTTTTCTCCATCTAATTTTCATCTTTTCCCTCAACTCAGTTTTTTTGTTCTTTTTAAAAATCTTTTTGTACATACTCCCACTGTCAGTAATAGGGATTCTGGGGTAGTAGAGTTTTACTGATAATCAGTTAACTAAAATGGGGCCAAAAGTGCCTTCCTAATTTTCAGTTTAAGAGTTAGATGTTAAGTTACATACTGGATCTCTTTTTAAAGTGTAATATACTTTATAGATTATTTTCCCAAAGAAAATTAGGAAGTGGAACTCCAGTGGATGACCTTCTGGAGTTTCCCCTCTACAGTCAAATACTCTTTACCTTTTAGCAAATAAAAGACCACAGTTCTCCTATAAGTATAAGGTGGCTGGGGAGGAACAGAGAGCTCGTGCAAGTAGGAAGCCAGTTATTTTTTAGATAGTTTCTACCTTAAAACTAGGTGGAGGTTCTCCCCACCCCCAGAAAATGAGGTTTAGATGAATATTTATTGTCTTGACATGATATTTAAACATGCTTATATTCTTTGTGGCACTTCGAGATAGTGACCAAATATTCACTGCACATTTAATTCAGTTGTAGACCCTCAGAGAAATAATTTATTGAGAAGTAAGGCAAACAGAAGTTAAATATGAACTTTAAGTGATACTTCACACCATTAGAAAAGATGTTAGGTCCATCTCATATAGGAAACACATGTGAAAAGCTCAGTAAGCTAAAACAGAGTATAGGGCAACTTTTCTCCTTTTGGGCCACTATAGAAAGTTCTTTCATATTTTAAGCAGAGCAGCTTCTTGTAACTGTCTCATTGTTTTTTTGTTCTTGTCAGAATAACTCAAATCCCTACTAGCTCCATATGATATCCTTTGAGTGTTTGAGGAAAGTGTCACACCTCCACTGTCCAAGTCTTTTTTCCCCCTCATTGAGCCAGCCTTGTTTGTTTCAAGATTTTATTTATTTGAGAGAGAGAGAACGAGCAGAATTACAGGAAGCAGACTCCCTGCTGAGCAGGGAGTCTGACTCTCAACCAGCTGAGCCACCCAGTCACCCCTGTTTCTTTCTGAAATCCAGTTTCTAAAGGTTTCTTGGTCCTTGGCTTGCCTCAGTTCTTACCTTGTATTTCTCTTCTAGGTGCATTCATTGATTGTCGTTCTTCAGTAGCCTTAAAATTTTCCACTACCTCTAGATGTTGACTGAGCTGTGAGGTATAACTGGTGAATTACCTCCTTTGTTCTGAATACTAGAGACTTGTTAAATTAGCCTGTAGGTTTTGGGGGGAGGATAGCCATTCTATAACTGATTATACACAAAGTTGTTTCACATACGTATAGTTTATCACTAATGTGTTATGTGCAGTGGGCTTCTTCCAAACCAAAATGCAGGATATTTTAAAATTTATTAAACATATCTTGTTAGCTTTGGTTCATCATTGAGGCCTTTGAAGTCCTTCCAGACCTTATTATCCATTATTAGGTTCTTGAGTGTTATGTGTTCTACAGATTTGACAAATATGTCTTTAGGTCTTCACTGAAAATTTAGACAGGACAGGATAAGAGTTCTGTGGCTATACTTTTAGATCTCTATTTAGCTGGACTTTCCCCCTTTTTGCTTAACAAAGCTCTCTCATAGTTTTTATGGGTCTGCCAGGAATTTGAGGTTGCCTTAGTTAGGCTGTTCTGGCTTGAGGTCTCTTAAAGGTTGCAATCAAGATATTGGCTAGGGCTGTAGTCAACTAAGACCTAAATGGGCCTGGTGGATATTTCTAAGGGAGCTCATTCATATATCTGGTAAGCTGGTATTGGTTGTTGGTCTAGCTTGATTTTAATCTATTAGCACTTTGCTGTGTGAGAATTCACTCAGCTCTAAATAGAATTGTATTGCTTTTCTCACTACATTTGTCTTGTTCACAAAAATACTATGCAGACCTGTCAGATTTCTTGCAAAACAGTCTTTATGGAATCCCTTCATAAGGAAATTTGGTATGTCTCATTCTTAGGGAAGCCATATTGTGTTCCAGTGATGACCATTAAACTTTTTTTTTTTCTTTAGAGAGAGCATGTGCGTGCAGTGGGGGGTGCAGAGGGAGAGAGAGAATCTTAAGCAGGCTCCACGCCCAGCGTGGAGCTGGATGCGGGGCTTGATCTCACCACCCTGAGATCATGACCTGAGCTGAAATCAAGATTCCGATGCTTAACTGACCGAGCCACCCAGGCGCCCCCATTAAACTTTTTTTTTTAAGATTTTATTTATTTATTTGACAGGGAGAGAGATCACAAGTAGTTAGAGAGGAAGGCAGAGGGAGGGGGGAAGCAGGCTCCCTACTGAGCAGAGAGCCCAATGTGGGGCTCTGTCCCAGAACCCTGAGATCATGACCCGAGCCAAAGGCAGACGCTTAACCATCTGAGCCACCCAGGCGCCCCCCCATTAAACTTTTTAAGTTATCTGTTCTAGCATTTTGCTAGTAGGCAATAGTAGCACTAACAGCTGCAGTCACTTATTACCAAGCTTTCTCTCTCATTTAACATAAAGTGATACTCTCCTTTATTTTGAATAAGGTATGTTCTTGTCAGAGTATAGTCATGTGTCTCAACTCTTTAGTTTCAGTGTTACTATTGAGATCGTATTTATTTCTGAGGAAAACCTGATGAAAGCTCCTTGAGGATTAGTTTAGGGAACAAAGAGGAAATAAAGTTGAAATAGGTTAGGGCACATATACATGCATCTTTTAGTGCAGAATTGTATTTACCTGTCAATTTCTCCTATCCGTGAACTACTTAAGAACCAGGGCTGTGTATCTTCTTCATTTCTTTTCTTTTCTTTTTTTTTTTTGAGAGATAACACAAGTAGAGGGAGCTGCAGGCAGGAGAAGCAGGGCTCCATCCCAGGACCCTGGAATCACAACCCAAGTGAAAGGAGTACACTTAACCGACTGAGCCAGCCAGGCGTCCCTATCATCTTCATTTTTATTCACTTAGTATGTAAGAAGTATATCTAGTACATAGCAAGTAAGGTATTAATATTTGATAAAAAATCAGTAAAGTAGGAAAGCTTAAAAGTGGTTATGTCATCCTACAGGTGTTAGGAAATAAATGAGTGAAACTGTTATCATTTCCACTGTTGATGCTATCAGGGCCCTGAGTTAGGGTGGTGGCAGAAGTTAATAAAGAGGCAGGCTGACTATGCAAAATACTACGCTAGGGTGCCCATTGTTAGGAAATAGGCACACGTGTTCTGGTAAGCATCCACCATGGCTGCAATTTGGGGGACACATTTTGTAACTTAAGTGCTTTTGTTAGTCTCTGGGATGGCCTTTTGTTTGTGTCTTTTTCTATAGGATAGCTGTGACTGATGTGGCACATCCTTTCCAGAGAACCATAACACAGATTTTTGTAGTCATTTGTTTGCTCTCTTGGATGAATTCTATTTGTTAGTCACTAATAACTTTAAAAACATTATTGCAGGTGGAACAGAATCCCTTATTAGGGTTTGGCGCTGTAGCTATTGCTGTATTGTGCTCAGGATTTGCAGGTAAATCATAAATGTATCGTTTTAGTCTGTTAAAATTTTTTAAAAATATTAAACTCTAAATAGGGATCCAGTTTATCTTATTTCACTGTAACAATATTATTCCCAGTAAGGCTAATTCTCCTACTTACAGTTTTGTGCCAGCTGTATTTATTTTCAGTAAATGTATGGGATGGCAATGTTTAATTTCAGTTCAGACCTCAGTCCTCATTTGTACTTAAAGTTATCTAAGAACATATGTCATGCTTACCACCCTCAGTCCAGCTAAGAACCCAAAAGTAAATGAACAGAGACCTCTGAAAATGGAGGAAGTTAGCAGTTAGAAAGCTTAAGTAACCTCTTTCCATTTTCCTGGAAGTGGCACTTTCTTCAGGCAAGATTCTGCTGCTTTAGGGTGTAAGTTACCAGCTCAGTATCTGTTTTTCCCTGTTAACCTCAAGTTCTTCCTCTGCTTTAACAGATCAGGAAGTATGGAGTAGGGAGAAAAGGGGGGTGGGGTGGAGAGCGCCTCAGAAAAGTTAACACGTGTAAGTAACAGCCAAAAAGGGAGGGACGAGAACCGAAGTCACTAACATCAAATAAACATGAAAGTCTAGAGTCTTCTGTGTAGGGACAAGAAATCCTCCACTTAATCAAGAAAAGACAAGGTATGAATGTCAAGTGCAACATGTGTCTTTGAAATAGTTCTAACAGAGAAGAGCCTGAAAGTTCTTTTTAATAAAGAGTATATTAGTTAAGCCGTGTTTTTATTGTTTATCTTTATTTGTGCTATTTCAGGACTTAGGATTCTTTTTACTTTTGACTAGGAAAGTAGGCTGGATATGGAAGTGCAATATTGCTTGTAAAAAATGTTTGATAAGGGAAAAAAATCTAAATTCAGGAATATACTTAATGATAGCATCATGCTAAATTTGTATTCTAGGAACCAGCAAATTAGAAAAAACTGAGTTACCCAAAAAAATAATAACACTACTAGACTTTTGGCACCACTTTGAATAAATAAATGTTTGTATCCAATATTCTATTTAGTTCAACCTCTCAATACACAACTTAGGAAATGGTGGGTGGTTTAATATCCCTTTATGCTTGGAGTAACTGAACACTTAATAGTTAAGTGGCTTTCCCAGTTAGAATATTAAAACATGGAAATAGAAATAGCCATTATGTGTTGTTCCCATTCTCTGGCTTTGTCTAACACACATTTACCAAAAACAATCTTGTTTTTCATTAGAATTTTTAGTTGATTAGTATTTGGCAGTTTCTAAGTCCGTAATTAACATGGTGTTTTTAATGAAAATCTTTGATGTCCTTGTATACCTGTATTCATTTTAAGTATAAAACTTAAGAGCAGTGGTATGTGATTTTGGGTATATGTGGTGAGGAGTCATTTGCTCTTTTGGAGTATCTGGAAAAAACAATGGACCTCAACCCCAAGAAAATGTATGTACACAGAAAATGTACTACTTAGTGAGGGAGTTTATGGTCCTTCTGACATTGTGTATGAATTGGCTTGTGGAATCCTACTTTAAAGGAAAATGGCTTCACTCAGCAAGTTTTATTTAAATTTTATTTTGGTTGGGTTACTCTGAAAAAAATCCCAAGTGGTGATTATATACGTTATTTTGCAGAGCTGGGAGTTTTCATTACTAGGCAGATATTACAGGGATATGATTAAGATAATTGACTCTAATAGTATAGTTTTCCAGCTGACCAAAGCAAGTCTATTACTGGCATTAACAGAGTGCTTCTGTGATCTATCTTACTGCTATAATAAAGGCAGAAACTGTTCTTAACAATAATTTATGAGTCTCCTGTTAAATGTGGGTTAGAAAGTCCCCTTAGTTATTAAATTTATATGCTCTATAAAAATACATGTTGATGTTTTATATGCCACATCACAACCAACAGATGTGCACTTGATGTAAAATGTGTTTGTTCCCTGAATCATATACTTTATATCATACCTGTGTTATTGTTGTTATTGTTCTAAATGAAAGGTGTTTTAAATTAATTTTTAGTAATATCTTTTATATTTGCATATCTATTTTTTTTCAGGAGTGTATTTTGAAAAAGTATTAAAGAGTTCAGACACTTCCCTTTGGGTGAGAAACATTCAGATGTATCTCTCAGGGATTGTTGTGACATTAGTTGGTGTCTACTTGTCAGATGGAGCTGAAATTAACAAAAAAGGATTTTTCTATGGCTACACATATTATGTATGGTTTGTCATTTGTAAGTATCCAGGAATTAAAAGTTCTGCGTAGTCCTTTTTTAAAAAAAAAAAGTTGTCTGTTTTAAGCCTTTATAGCATCTTGAAATGGTTCCTCTGATACTGTGAACACCAGTTTGAAAATGTAATTTTGGTTTTATTGACTGACTTTTGTGGCATAGCTATCCCAAAGCAATTTTGCCTTCACAATCAAAAGTATCTAATGTGTTAGCAATAAATGTGTACAATTTAGTAGTAGACCACATAGCCCTCTGGGCATGTGAAAAACAATGTTGTTTTATAGGAACTATTACTCGATTTTAGTACAAACTCTCTCAGATGGCTACTTGCAAGGAAAATAGTATTTTCCTAGGTAAATTAGTATGACATCTCTGGGGGTGAAAATTGCCTCACCATCATAGAATGTTTCATTATTTAAGTGTTAAGATTTTATTTCTTGTGTATACAAGTTCTTGCAAGTGTTGGAGGCCTCTACACTTCAGTTGTGGTCAAGTACACAGACAACATCATGAAAGGCTTTTCCGCGGCAGCTGCCATTATCCTTTCTACCATCGCTTCAGTGATGCTGTTTGGGTTACAGATAAGTATGTCTTTGTTTGTATTTTAAGTTTTTAACATAGAAGAGCTTCCCACTTGATTCATTTCATCTATTCTTAAGTATGGCAGTTGGTCATAGTGTTTACCAAAATTCCTTGTTTCATTTCTAGTAGCATGGGATGTGGGTCAGTAGTACTGAGGTGGTTGTGGTGGTCCTCTAGCTTATGCTGTGGGGGGTGGGGTGCTGGTTCTACTGAAAGTGAGAGGGCTACTGAGGAGCTCTTTTGAAGTCAGGACCTCCCCATCCCTCAGATTTGAGGTACAAGACAACTTGAGTACTTCTTACTTCTGAGTGAATATAATGTGGTTAGGTATGCAGGGAAATGAATACAGGGACTTCACTGTAATTGCACTGCTGCAAGGAATCATTCCCCAAACAAGGTTTTCCATGATGGAGAAAGAACAGAAAATTCTTTCATTTCCCTGAGTTTGTACCTTCCTAACTTTTGGACTTGGGTAAAAATTGGTTTTGAAGCAAAATCCAAATCTTAATTAAAAAGATATTTTTATCTCATTTAATATGTAATTAGTACAAATTTCATTACTGTAGATGGCATTCTGGCACCTTCACTGTGCTAGTCCTTCTAATATATATTCCCCTACCCTGCACCTAGCATTAAGTTGGCTTCTGAACTGTTTTAAGCAGTGATGTTGATTTAACATTTCACAGTGCTGTAATAACCATTTTCTTTACAGATCAGTTATACCTCATCTGTTAAATACTAATGTTAAGAAACCAACCTATATTTATGTTTGATTTTAAAATTCATTCTTGATATAAATGCAAACAGAGGAATACCAAGCTTGTAATCTTAAAAAACCATTTTACAGTATGGTTTAAATCCTGCCTGTACCATTTATTAGTTGTGTACCCTTGAGGAAGTTACTTAACCTGTGTCTTAGTTTCTTCCTCTGTAAAATGGGACTAGCAGTATCACCCAGCTGCTAGTGTTGTTTCAGGTGAAGTGCTTAGAATGGTGCCTGGCACACAGTAAATACTCTGTATGAGCCCAACCACTTACCATTTCAGTATCAGTATTAATAAGGTCCTCTCTTAGATATACTTCTTACCTGATATGGGTGAACTTTTAATTGTAGTTCTGATCCTTATGCTTTTGTTGTTCAGTGTCCTTATTGATGGTCAAGGAAATTAGTTAGAACATCTTAGCTGTCTTTTTTTTTTTTTTTTTAAGAATTATCTTGGGGCGCCTGGGTGGCTCAGGTCATGATCCCAGGGTCCTGCAATAGAGCCCCACATTGGGGTCCCTGCTCAGCAGGAAGCCTGCTCCTCCCTCTCCCACTCCCCCTGCTTGTGTTCCCTGTCTTGCTGTGTTTCTGTCAAATAAATAGGTGAAATATTTTTAAAAAAAGATTTTATTTATTTAACTTGACAGAAAGAGAAAGAGCGAGCACAAGCAGGGAGTGGGAGAAGCATTCCCCGCCCAGCAGAATCCCATGTGAGGCCTGAGCCAAATGCAGATGCTTAACAGACTCTGCCACCCAGGCGCCCTGTCTTCCGGTTTTCTATTTAGAATTAACTTACTCCCCTTTTTTGAAGGCAAAGCTAGTCTTCTCTAGTTAGGAGTGAACTAAAATCACAGCTTGATGTCATTTCTCTGCATGCTTTTCTTAAAGTTAATGAGATTGTGACATTGTAGGCCATATAGAATATGGTTCAGTTTTGAACAGAATATAGTTTTGACACAGATTTTGACATAAGTGTTTATGTATTAAATGCCTACTTGTCAAGTTTGGAAAAGCTGTGATTTCCTATGTCCTGATTTCAGGATTAAGATTTAAAAAAAAAAGTTAACAAAATTAACAAAATGGAATTATACTCAGTAAATCACCACCTCATCTCTTACTCAGAAGTCTTCACTGGTTTGAGTCATTGCTCATCTAACTTGGAATTTTGCTCAATTACCTTTTACTCTAAACTTCTACAGGTTTTTAGTACCATAGAAAAGCCACATTCCACTGCTTTTCTTTAAATTAGCATATAGGGAAGTTAGTTTAGTCTTTGTCAGTGGTCCAGGATAGGCATACTTGTGTTCTTGAAAAGCATGTAGTCTTTCCCTGATTATACCTTTGGAGGCAGGGGGGATGATGGCTTGAGGGATGGGGAGCTAGAACTGATTATCTTTCTACACCTTACCATCATAAAAAATAGAACACTTAGATTTATTTTCCATATGATCTAATGGTATAAACCTATAATTGAAAGATTTCAAAATTTAAAATTATTATATAGTTTTAAGGACAAAAACACATATTAAGCTTTTTTTTCTTCTTTTCAGCACTTACCTTTGCTCTGGGCACTCTTCTTGTATGTGTTTCTATATATCTCTATGGATTACCCAGACAAGACACTACATCCATCCAACAAGGAGAAATAGCTTCAAAAGAGAGAGTCGGTGGTGTATGATTTCAGCCTCAAAAGAGATTCCTACCAAGACTAAACTATTTGCATTAAACTAGAGCCTTAAGTCAATCCCAGAAGGTAGCTTAAACAAAAAACAATATGTTAACTGTGTCATAAGAATTAAGAAGAAAACTGAGTGACTTGCTACAAAGATTTAATGTGGCCTGTTTTGGGTCAACTTGTTTTAGAATGAAAGAATTTTATTGTACATATAATGTATATAAAAAGTATGGAGAGGTGTGGTGTTGAAAAAAAAAATCACGTAAGGATACAAAATTCAAGTAACAAGGTTTGGGACAAGGTTAAGGGTTCAAGTGCCAAAGCCATTTCTGTACGAACTGTTTTCTTGTTCTGGTACCAGGGGAGAAGGACAACCCCTCCCTGTTCTCCAGTTCATGTATAGTATTTCATCCCAGCAGCAGTAAAGACCTAGCTCTTTTCTTACAAAAGACAGGCAAAACCAAGATGGGCTAGTTCAGGAGCAAACTGAATGTGTAACTTCTCAAACTGAATCTATTTCATAATGCAGACAATGACTTCTAGGTGGTGAATGAGTACTCCTGTAAGTGCTGTATTTGTGCCATTCATTGTCTGGATTCATGTTTCTTTGCGGTTAGATGACCCTACTTTTCCTCAAAAAATATTTCTAATGTCACTTTTGTACTTTTTTTTTATAAAGTATGTTTAAAACTATTGGGCTGTCAATAATTTGTGAAATTTCAGTGTTTTTAAAAAAATTTTCTATAATGTTAATGGGAAAATTCAGCAATAAACTATTTATATGAAATCTATGATCACTTTTTATATTGTGATTATAACCATTAAGACAATGCAAAGTGTAAAAAAAAACCCAAAACATTAAATTTTTCATTTTTTCTATGTTGGAATTTTAGGGTTCTTTGGTTGCATATAAACCACCTCTTGGCTGGCCTTCATCAGCAAAAACCGGAGTTTATAAGAACTACAATCAGGGCAGTAGGGCTCTAGATTGTAGGAGATAATGTATGATCTTTTCAGGGAGCTGCTTTTGCAAAGACTGGGCTCTAACCTTCACTGTCCCTATGTCATTTCACTCAAGATTCAAATAAATACTGAGGTGGCTACCACAGGTCTGGGAAGGGGAATATTTCTCCAAACAACTGGAGGAGGATATAGGACATGAAAAACGTGTTGCAATTGTACATTTTTATTTCATGGCTGATTTGTGCTAAGGAAATAATGATACTTTAAGTAAAAATCAGTAATCTGGAAGTCCAACATACTTAAAATTGAGACTGCATGGATGAGTCTTGTCTAGGACTTTCTAGGACTAAGAAGGTGTACCATTTGCCAATATAAAACTATGTTCATTCAACTAGAGAAGCTTTGGTTCATGCTAATTTGCTTCTCTAGTCGTAAAAGTAGATTGTCACTAATATTCAGAAGACTTCTAGTAGCAGCATTTAGGTTAAATGACAGCAGTCTGAATGGAAATACTGGCAGATGAGGATGGCCATACTGACTGAACAGACCGCATTCCACTTGTGTTACCTAAACAAATCACACAAAACATCCTTGACCAATATGCAAGTACAAGAAAGAAATTTAAGAAACTCCATTTCAAATTATGGTTTAAATGATGGACTAATTTTTATAATAAGGTCCTACTACAGTATGTGTGCAAGTAATTCCTTGTTATTCAAATCTATTCCCTTCCCAAGTTCATGCAGTACGAGTTACCTGTATAGATCAGTGAAAGACAAGCATGCGATCTGTTCTCTGGGAGTGGTTATCAGCTGTAAAGGCAAAAAGGCTTAACTCTGGTCTCCCTAAATTGATTCAGAACCAGCCATTATTGTTAAGAAAATTGAAATTGCTTTTATCAATTTTATCTGATGCAAACATGAGATAATCTCACCTATAAGAACAGTTTCTGGAAGAATAATGCTGTCAAAACCTCAAGCTGGAGCTTAAAGTCTTATCTTTTATCCCCAACAGACTGCAGTGAATTTTGGAAGATTTGAGTTAGTTTTATAAAACTCTGTTTAGTACTTATTGACCAGGAGGGAACTCAAATGATTTTCTTTTAGATGAAATATTTAATAAGTTGATAAATCACTTAGGCTTACTAAAATACAGATTCTGATACAGAATAACAGCTTAAATTCTAAACAAGGCATATAAGGATAACTAGCATTCACTCGGTATTTAGAAAGCTATTTTAATTAGAAATTACATCCTACATACAGGTGTTATTCCAAGAAGTTTCATTCCATTGGCTAGGACAGAACGCACAGCTCTGAAAAGATGAAGTCTGGCCTAAGAAATAAAACAAAGAATGATTAAATGTTCAATTCAACAACAGGCTAACTATAAGTGAATAGAGAACATTTTTAAAAGTAATTCTAAACTTCCTTCTAATTTAAAGTAGGAACAGTATCTCAGAGTGCTCCAGGGTTTGCTGTTGGCGAGGGAAGACAAATTCCTAGCATCCCTTATAATATGACTGGTACCCAAGAGCTGGGAAGTGAGAGTGACAGAATCATTATATTATTCAAAGTATAGTGTATAGCTTCAGATACGGGGAACTCCTCACTTGAACCCCTGATGTAGGAAGATGTGTTTCATAGTCCAGTGTTGGAAAGTATTATATAACACCAATTGTTACAATCCAGTTCTAATTACCACCTGAGTCCATAAGTACACTACTGTAGCTGAACCGCAAGATGCTATTTTAGGAACACTTACAAGACTGACTCAGTAATATTAATCAGAGGATGTAGAGATTACATAGAAAACACAACATACCCCAGCCACTTCGGGAGGACTATCTTTTATAAGCAGTGTCTTGTGTGCCATAGCTGCAAGATGACTGAAACGGAAGAAAGAAATGCTGAAGACCAGTAGTAATTTCCTGTTGTAACATAAGCTTGGTATCTTACTCCCTTGGCTTAAGGAAATCAAAGCCCAGGGACAGTAAAGGATGTGTGCAACACTGGAAGTTGAGACTTGAATTCACTCAGGAAAAGTAAAACACATTAAACTACAACTTCAGATTTTGGTCGTAATACCTCAAGTTCTTAAGATTATGATATCACTGCTTCACAAAGATAGGGAATTCCTTTCTAAAAATTAGTTTTTCTCATTTAGGCATCTTTTAGGATGAAAGCTATAACACGGCCTGGACACGGTGAAGAGGCAGGGTAAAGACTAGTTTTCGGTGCACTGCACACACACTGGCCACTCTTCTCTATGGTATCTTTTCTGTTTAGGTAGAGCAGCAAATAGAACAATATGCCAGAGAAATGATGTTTCCAACATTCACTTCAGTAATTAACTCACATTTAATTAGACTTTCTGGCTTCTGTATTTCTCTATGACTAGGTAGAGTTTAAAGGAAAAAATTATTTAAATCTGGGGAAGAAAGGTAAAAAGGATAAAACAGTACCAATAAATCTGATTTCAGCAAATCTTGAGTAAAAGCAAATATCCTTTCTTAAATAGATTTATGGTAAGATATAGATGTTGCTCTAGAAAATTAACTTTCAGTTTCTGAAACAGCTACTATGAAATTCCTATTAAACTGACTGGCTTTCCAATTTATCCTCTACCCTTCTAGCTGACTGCTATTTCTATGTCTCTGTTCAAAGTTTTTTTATGGACTCCACTGCCCTGAAAATAAGCTGAAATGCCTTAATACATGCAAAAAGGCCTTTATACACTCATTTCTCACCCCTCCCAGGACCATGCTTCTAGTTCCATTAACATATCATGCACAGCGCTGGGCTTTTTCTTCCTTTATTGCCACCTTGCTTCTCCTGATTAATATTGACTCCTCTCCTCCGAAAACCCTCTCCCATCCATCAGGGCTGGAATAAGTGCCCTAACATTGTCTCTTATGTCCACTCTATCCTAATGCATACGTGCTGTTATGTAACTACCTGTGACAAAGTTGTTGGTTTCTGTCACCAGACTTTAGTGACTGCACCTTTTATTACTGAATGAATAAATGAATATTAACTGCTGATCTGCAAAGTTGAAGCAAGAATTCCTATAACTTAAGGCATCTCACTTTTTAGGTCAAGGGGTTTGTTTATAAGAAAACTTTAGGAGAAAGAAAGGTTCTTTGTCAGATCAGGTCTCCAATGTCTTTAATATCTGAAAACAGCAAGGTTATAAAAGTACCTTAGAGTTAGAAGGTAACTGACAATGTGCCTGGGTTGCAGGTCCTGAGATGATCTATAAACCACCTCGTCGAACCTGAAAGAAACATGACAGGAGCAGTTGGCAAGGGAAGACTGCAATTTTACACTAAGCTGTTAAGATCTTGGATGTAAGGTTGACTGGACATAATTAAGAGTAGAAGGTATAGGGGCGCCTGGGTGGCTCAGATGGTTGAGCATATGACTCTTGGTTTTGGCTCAGGTCATGATCTTGGGGTCGTGAGATTGAGCCCTGCGTCAGTTTCTCTCTCTCTCTCCCCCTACGTGCGCTCTTGCTCCCTCTAAAAGAAGAGTAGAAGGTATATGACGAAAGACCTTGTGTGCATTTGAAGGTAAAGGCACATATTTCTTTCTTACAAATTCCTTGATGGCAAGTACTTTCTAAATCATTTTGATATCCCTTAGGCCTAGCCTAGAACAAGGACTCAGGCTGTTAAATTGAATGTAGAAAGCCTACAGCCAAGTTTAGGAACATAACCTAGAAACTAGCAAACAGAGTCTACCTTCAATGCCAAGAAAACCAGGTTGGCTTATTTTTTCTAACAAGTCAGTCAAATGTGAGAAAACTGACCCCTCTGATCCCAGGAAGGAGCCACTGAACTCTGTATGGCAATCAGAGAAAATTGCCTTGTTAACTACCCACATCCTTTCCAGAGTCTAGTATCTCCTGACAAGTCTGGTTTCACCAACAATGCTTGTTAAGAGCTCAAAGGTGTGATCTCTTGCCTAGTGTTGGTGTACCAAGTAGATAATCTATTTGCGACCGTGAATGGGAACCACAAGGCAGATGAGGGACTTAACAGTTTCATGCAAGCTGCACACAGGCAGAAGTTTCCTTCACTTATCAAAGAGGGTGAGGAGAAGAAGATCCTTCCCCAAACTAAAAGTTGATGCTTTTACCAGGTTTCCATTCTCATACCATGACCTAGAGGATGTTAGGCACCTGCAGTGACTCAGCAGTGATATTTTTAAGTCCCAAGGACTGACCTTAATGGTGTCCTCTTTTGTCTGCCCTCAAAGGGCAGGTAATCACTTTTTGGCCAGACCTTTGGGAAAATGCCGTCTGGTGGCAGGGGGCAGGAGCTAACTACCGGCTTGTTCACTTCAGTGGTCAGCAAACCATCGACAGTCATTTCACTAAGCAGGTGCAGACGCAATAATACTAGAAAACCATACCTGAGAAGGTGCTGGAGAATGGAAACAGACTGTGGCTCTTGTAAACAAGCAGTGTTGAAATCATTTAGATAACCACATCCAAAAGTCTCTTCCAAACTGTTATCAAAAGTTTAAAAACAACAAAGGATTAAACAAGTCATCCAAGGACACATAATTGCAAGTTTGTCACAATGCCTCAACTTTTCCTAACTCTGTTTCTTCCCCTGAAAATGGGAGTATATTCTCTGGCAGCGTTATTCTGAGTACTAAACAAGGTAATATACATAAAAGCAGTCCTTACAGAGATGCTCAATAAATATTTTAAAAACCAAACCTAACAGGTGTTCCACTGTACTTCTAACTAGTTTTGGATGTGAGATATTGGAGAAGCCCAGCAAACAGGACCTTGGATCTGCGGAGCACACCGGCCCAGCCCCACCCTGGGAAGGACAGAGGGGCTCGGTGTTTCCGGGCAGACGCCCCTCACCTGTGCAGGCGGGCATGCGTGTACTGCAGGAAGACTCCTGTGTCCCCACGGCTCTGAAAAACACGATCCCAGCTGAACTGATAGTCAGATAAGAGTAAACCTTTGAAGTCCTAGAACGACAAGAAAACATTTTTAGCGCTAGGGTTTGTTCTAGTATCAAACAAAAGGGTCTCACAGGAGGGAGTCTTAACAGACCTGAATAATGAGTGCGGCGAGCCCGACCCTCTCTGCAGTCTCCTGTGGGTTCTCCAGTTCTCTGGTAGCTAGAACAGAGGCAGCGATCTTTAACTTACCAGAATCAGGGATTCTGATAAAATCTGCCAAAAATGTATGCTGCCAGTAAGAACAACAAACAGCTTCACGGTGGGCAATTTACTTTCCTAATTTGGGCTAATATACCTTGGATAAAGACATTCCCCTGCCTACATTAAAAAGAAAGAAACACAAATTCACACTTCTGATAAATATCCCTTATGAGACATTAGATAAAGCTGGAACTTACTTTTCCACGGTTAAACAAAGTTATAAGAACTTGTGACCTGTTTCCTATTACACAACATGGGAATTTCACATAACCACTTCGACAGTGGAAAGACAACACTGAGGCTGTCCATGAAAAGAGGCCTAGGGTCATGTCAATTCAGATTACTGAACTGAATGACACCAAGTAGCAAGTCTAAAACCTCCGGCACCTCTAATTAGTGCGAGCTATTTTTGACAAGGTTAGTGAAAGTGAAGAGAGGGATGATGGTCAGAATAAACTACACTGTACCAAAGTCCCGCAAAACATCCAAGAGGCATGTAAGTTATGACTGTAACAACAATAAAGTGAATTCACTCTTAATAGAAGCCATGTTCTGTAGCATCCTTGATCGAATCTCATTTAGCACATCTTCCAGAAAAGTAACATTTCCTCTTCGAGTCTTCATTCCCTGCACCACTCCAAAGGGCACGTGCTGGCACCTGAAATGGAAGAGAAAAGAACGGATGATCCGCGTGTATAATAATACCCTTTCAGAGAGTAGTCCAAACTTCAACTCTCATAGAGGGACTTTTCAAAATAAACAGGATGTGATTTGTCATATGCCACAAAAGATATTAAACACACAGCTTCATTTTACAGAGATAATCACTAAGATGTGATTACATTACTAGCTGTCTCTGTGAGAAAAAGGAGGGATTAAGAATTTTGGAAATCAAGCCACCGAGAGCAGATGTATAGTAAAGACACATTTATTAAATGTTTATAAGTTAGAAATGAATATAACCAGGACACAAATTAACATAAAAAACAAATCTGCTTCTACACTAACACCCTGAAATAAAGAAGTGAAGTCTGAATAATGACCTTTAACAACTTGGTGTATTTTGGGACTTGGCTGGCCTAACAAATCCTTAATGATCTTGAACAGACAGTTACGAACCATGCAGACATTACCTTTCTGCCCAGTCATATCCCATGATTTGCAGCATTTGGAACACTTGCTGAAAATGCTTTTTTTGCCCTTTATCTGTCTTGGGAAAAAAAAATTAAGTGATAAGTTAACCTACAAAAATAGGTGGGGCATAAATCAAAATATTTGAGTATTGACACACCAGAGTCATTGTCAACTGATTAAGGAAGTACACAAAGAAGATGCCAGCAGAAGGTCTAAGCTGACCTACAAGAAGAAGAAAGTAAGAGCTACAGCACTCCACTGAGTCAGGGGGGAAGATGAACTTTAATCTCCTAAGCATTCTATTTAAATATCTTCTCCTTCAGCTATCATGACCTTTACCTCCAAGAAGGATGAAGCTCAGCTCTAATAAGATACTTAATGGCAACTTTTTTTCTTAAGGGAAAGGGAGGTTGCGCCTGGAGAGGAAGGAAAGGGAAGAGACCACAGAATAACCCTCAGCAATAAAAGGAGCAAACCACTGATGCACACAACAGCTTGGGTGGATCTCAAAGGCATTCATTATGCCGAGTGAAAAAAGCCAATCTCAAAAGATTACCTACTGTGATTCCATTTATACAACATTTTCAAAGTGACAACCCTGTAGCGATTGAGAACAGAGCAATGGTTGCCAGAGGTTATGGTAGGGGGTAAAGAGCAATTATTAAGTGGTTGCCAAGAGGGAGTTTGTTTCATGCTGGAACAGTTGTCTACTCTGAATGTTATGATGGTTACGTGATCTACACGATACAATTTCACAACCCCCACCCCAACATTCCAGGCCAACACACAAGCACATGTAAAAATTGGTGGAATTTCTTTTGTAAAAATACTTTAGAGAGAGAGAGAGCACAAGTGGGGGCAGGGGCAGAGGGAGAGAGAGTGGGAAAGATGCAGGGCTCAATCTCAGGACCCTGAGATCATGACCTGAGTAGAAATCAAGAGTCAGACACTTAGCTGACTGAGCCACCCAGGTGCCCCCAAACAGGTGGAATTTAACTAAGGTCTTTACCAACATCAGTCTCCTGGTATAGACAAAGTACTATGGTTATGTAAGATACTATCTTCGGAGAAGGGTGGGTGAAGGGTACATGGAAACTCTGTACTATTTTAAAACTTATGAGTCTTAAGTATTTAAAATAAAAAGTTGGGGCACCTGGTGGCTCAGTCCTTCTTAAGTGTCTACCTTTGGCTCGGGTCATGAACCCAGAGTCCTGGGATTCAGCTGTGTGTCGGGCTCCCTGCTCAGCGGGAAGCCTGCTTCTCCCTCTCCCACCTCCCCTGCTGGTGTTCCCTCTCTTGCTGTGTCTCTCTCTGTCAAATAAATAAATAAAACCTTTAAAAAATAAAATAAAATAAAAAGTGCATTATGGTAGTCTGTACATATGCATTTCACATAACCATTTTCCTGATTTGGGTAATTTTTTTAAATCACAAAGCAATGTGAATGTTTTCACTTTTAAGTTTTGTTTTTCTTTTAACATAGTGGTTTCCACCTTAAATAAACTTAACACTGAATTCCTTTTATATTTTGACAAAATTATTTTTCCATAGTTTTTCAACATGGTATATAATTTCTATCTTTGCAGTCTTCATGAGGTAGAGATCATAACCTTTTGTTTATTGTGATTACTTACCACATAAATCATTGTGTCAAAATTGTACTTATCCATTCGATCTATAGCAGCGGCAAGATCTCTGAAAAAAAATGGCCATTGATTAAGAGTTATTAAGCAGATCTGGGTAAAAATTTGTTTTACCTATTTAATAGTAATGAGGCTTTTCTAATTAAGAAGTCCTACTATCCCATGCCTTGGGTATATGACCCATGATTACATAATCCCAATACCATACTTTGACATAAAGTAATAGTAATAAAAATAGCTTTGGGAAAAGCAATAATAAAAGTACTGTGGGAAGATCAAAAAATTAATAAATATAAGCTCTGGGAAAGTAGGAGTAACAATTAAAATAGCTCTAGGCAAAGTGCCTGTAGGTAAATGCTTAATGATTTGTTAATTAAGCCTCTACAGAAAGAATTACCTGTGTCACTTTTCTGCAGTACACTTTTTTTTAAAAAAAAGATTCTATTTATTTATTCTTGAGAGAGAGGAGAGAGAGAGAGGCAGAAGCAGAGGGAGAAGCAGGTTCCCCTAGGAGCAGGGAGCCCGATGTGGGACTTAATCCCAGGACTCTGGAATCATGACCTGAGCCAAAGGCAGATGCTTAACCATCTGAGCCATCCAGGCGCCCTGCAGTACACTTTCTTAAAGAATATATTCAAAACACAAGTGATGTGGCAACTACACTGGTATCTTTTAGCTACTCTTCTATTACACTATCAAGGACTTTCAAAGTCTTCAATCAGTCATAAGCAATACCTTCTAAAGCAATGTAAAAGATCATAAAGTCCCTTGACAAAAACCCAACTCTTCCTTCTCTGATTAACTATAAAAGACTCAGTTTGCATCTAGAATGAAGTAGTGAAAAACAAACCATCAACTATGAAATTTCAAGTTGAAATTATGAGAATATTGAAATTTAAAATGAAAGCTATTTTTCATTAACAATATAACACTGGGAAGACTTAAAAAGTTCCCAAATCTCTTGACATGTTGGGGATCATCAAAATGTCTTTAGTTCCCACCCTGTAATCCTGATATAACATAGAGCATGCATTAGCAACAGAGGTAAAAACTGGCTCTCAAAGAACAACAAAATCTTACTCTTTTTTTTTTTTTAAAGATTTATTTATTTATTTTGAGAGAGAGTGAGTGCATCCAAGTGGTGGGCGGGTGGGCAGAAGGATTGGGAGAGAGTCTCTTAAGCAGACTCTGCACTGAGTGCAGAGCCAATTCAGGGCTCGATCTCATGACCCTGAGATCACAACCTGAGCCAAAAGCAAGAGGCAGATGCTTAACTGACTGTGCCACCCAGGTGCCCCCAAATCTTATACTCTTTTTATGAATAAAGCACACACATGCATGCAATACTATAGATGTGCAGCATATCTGTGACATTAAAATTTCATGAGGTGGGGAAGTAGGAAAAATTGGCTAAAAAGACTCCTGAGAGCTGGGCTATAATGAAAAAAAAAAAAAGGTTGTGAAACAGCAGTATAGAAGATTATCTCCCAGATGAAGTCACAAATATATATACCCCTATTGGATTTTTGGTTTGGGCCAAGGAAAAAGCAAAGAGAAGCCTTTTTGATCCAATGAAATAAAAAAGAATAGAAGAAAAAGCTCTAGGCTGAGTTTGTAGAATCATTTGAATTTGAAAGCAGGAAGGAATGCCACATCATTTACTTCAGGCCTCTTATTCCAAAGTAGGGACCCTGGCTTGGGTAAGGGTAAGTGGTAGCTGTGTCTCAGAATAAAACTCTAGGTCTCCAGCCTCGCCCCGTGCTCCTATCAGTATTCTCCTGTACTTCTGTCTGTTCTAACAACTCCTTTAATTTATATCCACATATATAGATGTATTCTATAAGGAACCCACTGAAAAGGGAAAAAACTAAAGTTACCAGAGTTCAAACTAAAGTTAGTTTGAAAAATCAAACATTTCAGCAAGTGGCAAAAAACATAATTATTCTCCCAAAGAGAAAAGACAGTATAGGTATTAAGATAAATACACAGAAAAATCTAGGCCTAATGAATGCTAGCCCAAAAAAGATGACTATATCCAAACAGCTATGATCATTATGACATGGAGTGTCTCAGCTGAGTGGAAACATTTCTTATAACCAGTGCTCAAAGATTTCTTTAGACAATCTGTCCAGCAATAACTGGTTGGCACAAAATATTTTTCTACTATTACTTTTTAATCTACAAAAAGAAATGTACTTCTTACACACACAGGTTATTCTCACTTCCTAACTCCAATTGTATGGAATTGATAACAGGAAGTGCCAACAAGTAACAGAAAGTAAGGGATCAATTTTCTAAGGCACAGTAAGAGAATCAGATGGTTGTATAAAGCTGTTTGAAACAAATGACAGTAGTTAACAAGAACAGTAAATATTATTTCTTTATGCTATAGAAGTGGGCTTATGATCCAATATAAAACTCCAGCCTGGAAGACACTACAGCCTTCTGCCAACAGAGCCTGAGTATGGCCCTGTTGGTTTGTATGCCTTTTTGATGGTCCTATCGTCTCCTTCCTATTGGCTTTGTCCCAGATATAAGTGTGCTTGATACATCCAGTCTTACTAACAGAGACTGTTCCTTTCCACAAAGGTCAGTCATGGAGAAAGAAGAAGGAGGAAAAACAAAGGCAACATGCCCTACTTCTCCTTGGCCTATTTGACCACAGTCAGAATTAGGACTGATATTTAAGATGGTTGTGACAGAGTGAGGACACCACTGAGCCATTATGACCACCTTCTAGTATACATTGCCTGCCAATGTGCAACTGGAAAATGTTTATAGTTGATCATGAGGTACCTCAGTTTTACAGTTTTAGAACAATGTATTCAGCTGTGGAAATCTTATAATGTTTAACTAATTATAAATAGCTTTTTCAGTCACTTTTCTGATGATATCAAAACTTTCCAGGAACTATCACTGGCAATAAACAGAAACACAATAAATATATTTTGAAGTGATGAGAGCAATATATTTAGAAACTAGGATTTGATAACAGCTTTGAGGATAAAATGATTGTTTTAGTACCAATGCTACAATAAAGAACATGAAGTCACATGCATTCTGATATTGACCTTCACGTTAGATACAAACCTGGTTGCATAGAGAGAAGTCCCATCGCTTCGCATTACAGTACAAATTGAGGAGGGGTCACCATTCCCAGAAAGATCCACTATAGCTGTTCCTCTTCTAAAAATACAAAAAGGTAACTCTGAAGAAACAAATAAATTAAGACCTTTAAAAGTACAGTATCTATAACATTATCTTTGGCAAACCAGAAGCTACTTTTTATTACTTAAGTAACAATAAAGCAGTATAACCAACAATGAAGAAAAAGAAGAAGGAATCTAACCATGAATCTATTAAGAGTGGGTAGGTATGATGTAGTTAATTTTTGGTTATCCTAGCTTTCTAAACTCTGTAGCTCTGGGTAGGGGACTTAAGTAAGTCTTTAATATACCCAGTTGAAAAATGAGATTTCAACTGCAGTTTAACCATGAAATACCACATTCTTCTAATTCAAATTATAGAATTCAATATTGGGCTAATTTTTAACATGCCAAAAAATACTTGAGTAATAAACCATAGAATTTTGTTACTGTCTTCCCTTTTATCATAAATTCAAATCTGCTCATGGCAATCTAAGAATTTGCCTTACAGACATTCCGAGGATGTTATGAACCACATTCTCCATATCTTCCTCATAAAGATGATGAGACAAAGTACTCTTTGGTACTATGAAAACTAGCACTTGTGAGCAACTGGTTTGCTTCTATATTACAGATGCCTGGGCTCCTATGACTGGTACTGTTTCTTTTTGTTTGGCTGACAGGAAGCTCAAAGTTAAATTAGAAATCTACCTTCAGTAAGGAAACAGCATCCCAATACGTGTTATACGACATGCCATTATCATTCCTGATTCCCTATTAGTTTTTCTGCCCCTGCTTCCTGATTTCCTCATTTTACTCTTTCAGAAGTTTGTATTATAGTTATTTACATAAGGTGCCTTAAATCCATTCTGAACAGGATATGGTTTTTTAAAAAGGCAGGGTTGGGTAAGAAGATGCAAGTTCTATTTCCTTTCTCCAGTTGTATTGTGATCAACTTGTGTGACAATAGGCCAGTCACTTGTACTTTCTGTGCTAGTTTCTGCACATGTGAAGAGCAGATAACAGCTTTTCTTCCAGCCTTACCAGGATTTTGTCATGGCAGCAGCAGACTATATGTAGAAAAGTACTTTTAACAGGAAAAAGCACTATAAAAAATGCCAGGAAGTCTGCATGCCACATTCTGTTGTCCTGAGAAACTTCACCAATACCAATATTTTTGAAGAAGAAATAACTTTACTAAAGAATAGTAACCCAACCATACATTGTTTTCTGTAGGAGTCCTTTACTGTCCAGCAACTTTAAAACTTCTTGAGATTTTTCACGATAAAACGATTCTCCGGAGTATTCATCAAAGTGTACTCCTAGACGCTAAAAGGGTTCAGAAACAAAAGAGAGTTACTTAAATGTCCTATTACCTTGCCCTCAGATAAAATGGGATACTCTACAGTCTGTCACACAGATGGGGAAAATAAGAATTAGATCAAGATCAGGTCATTATTCTGCATCAAACCTTCTAATAACTCCTCCCACACCAGTCACGTCCTCAATAGTACTGGGCTGTCCGATACGGCAGCTGTGAGGCCCGTGTGGCTACTCAAATTAAATAAAATTGAAAATTTAGTCTCTCAGTAACACTACTCACGCTTCAAGTGCCCGACAGCCACCCAAGGCTAGTGGTGACCGTGCTGGACAGCACATCACAGAACATCTCTAGCATAGCAAGCAGCTAGATGAACAGCTCTGGAAAATGTCCCACGCCATGCCCCACACGACAACCTCTTCAAACTCCTCTCCCTCTGCTTGTCATCCTGCTTCCTTCCTCCAGCTGTATGGGTCTGACAAAACTCTTCATTGCACCCACAGACAGCATACTCCATCTCCCCTCCCCTGCTTCATTTTTCTCCATAGCATCATCACCACCTAACAGACTGTATGTTGTTGAATTCCCATTGCCTTTAGTTTGGTTAATTCGCTGTCTCCATGCTGGGCGTAAAGGCCATGATAGAAGGACTTATATTTCCTTTATTCGCTGTTGTATTTTTCCCACTCCCTCAAATGTTTATTATATGCATCACATACAGGCCTAAGGAAGTGAAAGGGGGAAAAAAAGATTAAGAAAAAGTGAAGGAATGAACAGGAGAGAGAAGAGAAAAGCCGGACTGAAACAAATACCAGAAGCCACCTGGTATTTGCCTGTGAAGTTCACAGGATTTTTTTCAAAGTTCTAACTTCCAGCCCAAAGAATAGTATTTGAGTCCTAATTTTCAACTGAATGACCAATCTAGTTTTAAAACACAAGCGTTAGAAGTAAGTTCACAGGGTGCCTGGCTGGCTCAGGCAGTAGAGCCATATGGCTCTTGATCTCAGGGTCGAGTTCAAGCCCTATGTTGGCCGTGGAGCTTATTTAAAAAAAGAAGCAGCAACTTCACTACTCGGTAGTACCGTCAAGAGCTGCACCCCATCACAGGAGAGCAGGAAAGCAGGCAGGCACCTTGTAAATCCGCATGTATTCTTCTATGCTGAGGTCCCGAAATTTCTGCCACAGTGCAAGTGCTTGCGTGTCACCCAGTTCTAATCGCTGGAAGAATTCATGTGCGGATTTTGCTATATTTTTATCATCTGCTGCCTCTTTATTAACTTGTACATAAACCTAAAAGCACAACAGTACATCAAATGAAGTACATTAGTCACTGTTACCTTCAATGGAAGAAAACAAAACACGATCCTGAGAATTTTCATTTAAAGGTTAACCAACTGCTCTCATCAGTGTAACCTTTTTTTTTTTTTCTTTTTTTGCCATGGTCCCTTACTGAACCCTACAGACCCCTTCTCAAAATGTTTCTAAATGCTAAAGTAAAATACACATACTTATAAAGGAAATAATACACTGAAATAGTTATCCAGTTATTTTTTAATTGTGATACAGTAATGGAAGAAAATGCTAAATTTCTGATATAAGTTAGGGAAAATAAAATGCGTAATTTTTTCCTTCCCTTCCAAGTTCACAGTTTCTTAGGTTAAGAATGCCTGGGTTAGATTAAGTTAGCATTTCTCTTTTTTTAACAAAAAGGCAAATTATTATTGCCTCCTCTGAGAAGGCAACTTCTCTGAGAAAAGGTCAAAGAAAGTAGAATGGTTTAATCTGGCTAAGACAAGGCCAAAGATTAATCTGGCAGTTGTTTTAAGAAATATTTTTATTTTTATTATTTATTTATTTATTTTTTAAAGATTTTATTTATTTATTTGAGAGAGAGAGAGAGAGCAGGAGAGGGGAGAAGGTCAGAGGGAGAAGCAGACTCCCCATGGAGCTGGGAGCCTGATGTGAGACTTGATCTCAGGACTCTGGGCTCATGACCTGAGCTGAAGGCAGCTGCTTAACCAACTGAGCCACCCAGGTGCCCTTAAGAAAGATTTTTAGAACTGTTTTCTAAACCTGCAAGACTAGTAAAATAGGTGATCTAGTAAGACCTCTGGATAGTCGGCTTACTTACACTCCCACTTGGGCTCCTGAAACGTATGTGGACCGCTTACTTCTGAAGTCTTTTTGCATCATCTGTCTTGGCTAGTTTAGTTCTGCCCCCAAACCAATGATAGGAATGGAGGTGGATTGCTTATTAAGAACTCTTCCAACTCTATGATTCTGTATTCACAATTTAGTTAATAGTATTCCAGTCTCCAAAATGCAAGATTAATAAATGATACTGAAACATCAACTTTGCAACTCAAGTAGTACTGAAGTTACACATATAGACTATAAAGATTTTACTTCTTTATAGTGCATGGGTGGCTCAGTTAAGGGTCCAAGTCTTGATTTCTATTCAGGTGGTGGTCTCAGGGTTGTGAGATGGAGCCCTGTGTTGGGCTCTGCACTGGGTGTGGAACCTGCTTAAGACTGTCTCTCTCACTCCCTTTCCCTGTCCACCCCCCCAAAAAAGATTTTACTTTACTTACAGGAAGAACACAAATGATAAATTTACTCTCCTCGTATTTTTTCCAGAAAGCTATGAAGGTAGCATAAAAGTACTAACCATTGGCAAATAAATTACCAAAGAAACATGAGGCACCTAAACTATTAACAGTAATATCATCAAAATATCAATGACAGATAAAGTGATTTTATTGCTGGAGAGTACAATGGGACAACTATAATGTGATACTACTAAAATGTGATACCACTAGATACTACCAACAAGGAACAGGGCATTAAACATATATGTCAAGGTCAAAATGCCTTACCTTTCATAGATAGCTTAATTACTGGAATGGCAGAGTTTAATGAATAAATATTCCCTCCAAAAGTTAAAGCTACCTAATTTTTTCCCCCTCTTTAAAGCACATTGTGCAGAAACGAGTTAATATAGCAGACCTGAGACTGTTATCCTTAAAATTTTCTGTTCACAAGGTTAGCCCTTGGCTAGCATTTGGTAATTCGTATTTGGGAAATGTTCCCACAAACCTAACTGATAGAAGTGGGTCACTGTGCTTAAACTATGAAAATAATACATTTTATGTTAAATACTTGCTTTACTTCTGAGAGTTTGTCATTTTAGAACATGCTAAGCAGAGGGTGCCTACATGACCAAACTTCCCTGGCAGACAACGTTTTATGCATATTGTCCCAGTTTGTTGCAGGAGGACCTGCATGTATCCTGTGTGACTCCACTAGGAAAAGACTCTCGGATGCTTGGACCTGGTTACCAACAGACCTCACCACATGTCCCTTTCCCTCTACTGATGTTGCCTTGCATCCTTTTGCTGTAATAAATCATAGCTGTGAGTACAACTATACATGGAGTCCTGTGAGTCCTCTTAATGAGTTACCAAACTTGGTGGTGGTCTTAGGAGACCAGATGCATGTATCATAGAAAATTAATTTCCATGTGCTCCCATGAAGTAAGTCCAGAATAAGTCAGAAACAGAAGATGACGATTTTGATAAGGTATAAGAAAACAGACAGAGTCACTGTAAGATAGTAAACTGCAAACCTCTTGACTTTTGAATGACCTATCTATCCACTGACAACTGTTCAATAGTCCAGCCTATAGGAATAAAGGCATACATAGGTCTCTAAATGATTTGTGGTTCAAAATCTCTCTCACACACCCACCCACCCACCACACACTCACGTTCACACACTGTTAATAAGCAAACATACAAAATACCCTTATTTTCAGAAAATATTTATTTATTTATTTATTTTTAAATCTAGGGCTCTAAACTCATAGCCAACAGTTAAAAATCTAATATGCATGTGAACTACTGATAAGAGTATTTTTAGAAAAAACTTTACCAGAATCTTTTCCCTTTCTTAAAACTTAAAATAGAAATCATTAAAACAAAATAAACAAAACCAAACCCTTACTAATACTTGAGGAATCTTGGCATTTCAGCATTTTGCAGTTATAAACCAAACATTACTGAAAATCAACTGACACTATCAAGCAGAACAACAGAAGAGCCTTAATTAGCACTTAACAATCTGCCTATAAATGCACAATATAAAACTGTAATTATTAACATTCATCACCATTTTAGAAAGGAAATGCATTTTCCTTCACAAAATAAATTTAATATTATGTACTTCTGAAATTACAGACAGTTTTAAATTTAGTTACCACAAAGTTTTTAGGCTCAGAATGTATGCATTAAAAAAAAGAAAAAAGTATGCATTTCGAAGACAGCTTCCTTTTGAGGCTAGGTCTAGACACAAAAGGAATAAAAAGGCAATTTCAAATTTGGATTTAATAATAAGAATGTGGCTTAAGCAAAATGTTCTTAAGGATGGAAATAATTTTTCTTTTAGTTACCAGAATGCAACAATGAGATATATTTCCTTTACGAAATAAACTGTTTAAGACTTTAAAGGAATATTACCCTTTTCACTATTTCTAGATGCTGATATTCCCAAAAAGCACATGACATTTTATTTCTAACTGATTAAGATAATTACAGTCAGCTCTTGAGATGATCTGTCCATATGTAAAGAAATAAGTGGAAAAAATAAAAGTAGTATATAATGCTCTCTTTCTGTCTCTCTTAATCTCTTAAATTTGATTCCAGGATACCACTGTCAACACAGACACAGTTTATTCTTTGGTACAGGGCTCTAAACCCAATACTAGTTATTTCTGTTTTAAAACAGAGAATAACTGCTAAGAATGGTTAGCATTAATTAGACTCTAAAGACACTGTTAACTGTGTACTTGTCTTCTATCTTAAAATGCATTTAATTTTGTTCTCATTATTTAGAAAAAAACAATGAATTCATGATTATAATTCAAACAAGCTCATTGTTAGTTTAATGTTTCTTGATCAAAAATTTCTTATAAAACAAACTAAATATTAAAGAAATTAAAACAAATTAATAGTTATAATTAAAACGATCAGTTGATTGACCAGTTAACAATAATGACCAGTTAACAACAAAATCAAAACTTGCTAGATTAAAAAAAATAAAGTGATTATCAAGTTTCTCCTTATTAGTATGTCATTACCAGCATATAATTAGCATTTTACTGTCTATTCATCTTCTTTCAATATTTGGAATCTCCTATTTTTATTCTTTGTTTATACTAATATCCATGATATTTTATCCCTTTATTCAAGGGTGATAATGATTAACTTCTTGTATTTATTAGGTAACAGTACACAGTGTTACATATTTCTCGTGCTGAAAAAAAAGGGTTTTGCATATTTTAATGAGGTGTGATAATTACTGAGCTATTAACACGTACTCCGGCCTTGCCAGTATTCCCATCCTTGTTCTAAGAATACTCTCAGAGGACAATGGACACTGTAGTAACCCTCAGAAGTGTAGGGTTTAGGGAGAAAGGCTAGTGGCTTTGGGGAAGATGGTCAAGAGCAATGGTAAAGCAGAAAAGCTCCCAGAAGAGAGGGCAGAATTGCCTAGACTGAGGAGGGGATGGGGAAACATTCCCAGGGAAAAACAAAAAGCTGGGCAGTTGCTAGGATGGCAGTGGGACCTCTGAAGGAAATGGTTTGCAGTATCCCCACACAGGGAGGCTGATCTCTAGGCCTATGGAACTGGGCCACGGCAAGGAGCTCGCAGGTGAAGCTGATCATACAAGCAGAGCTGTGTGCCTCCAGGTCATTATGTAGCCTTGGATACTAAGTGCATCAGTCAGGACCAATGGGAACTGAAGCCAAGGAAAGGCCTCTATGCCCATCCTGAGACGCACATTAGAGCCTGGGGAACTCTGTGTGATTTGGGAGATGAGAAACCCTTAACAATGACTTAAGTTGAGTCTTAAAACCACTCTCAAAAATCTGGCTGGTGTAAGGTGGTATCTCGCTGTGGTTTTGATTTGTATTTTTCTTCTCTCTGATATGAGGAACTTGAGGGGCAGGGTGGGGGGTCGTGGGGGGT